>CP092864.1:146540628-146630050 GCA_030710605.1 Cordylochernes scorpioides
TTGGTAAAATAAATAATATTTTGATCCAATTATGCCTTTTCAATTAAATATTTATTTATGGATTGTTCTATTTTCATAACTAATATTATCGCTGACTCACACACTCAACCTCCTGTAAATAAAGTTTAGAATATATAGCTGACCAAAAAAAAAAAAACTTACACCAAATTCCAGAAAGTTCGTCTTGTCTATCAGAATGGTGGAAAATCTAACCCAGCCAATCCGTTCTACCAAAGAATGGATTCCTAGATTGAGATCTTGGGCTTGTCCATCCAAGCCTTTGTGCTTCAAGGAATTAAGACTCTCCTGGGAAACTTTTTTTTCTCCACCCGGTAAAACTTTTGCTACTCTAAATCTAGAAGAACTTGTTTCGAAACTTTCTTGTAGCATCTAAATGTAGCTTGTATGTTCGGTAAATTTCCCTCCCTATTATGGAAATAACTTGCAGGAATACTAAAAACATTTTTGAATAAATAAAAATATCATGGAAGAAGTTTAAATTTTTACGTATTCCATTTATTTTTGGGTTTTTTATGCATATCTCTTCGAATATTTATTTTATTTTTTAAATATAGATTGCTAACCGAGAGAGCTAAAATTTTCTGCCATGGTAAAAACTCATTCAACAAAAAGTGTTTGAAAAGTTTATTTTTCATAAAGATAATAATATTTATATAATAGATGGAAATTTTTGTTGGGAGGATATTGATCTAAGGAGACAAGTGTCGCCTCTCCAGTCAAAATGGACGTCAAAACCATACGCCATCTATTGACCGTCGTCGCAAACTAGCGGCCTCGGCTCGGTGACAAAGCCACAATGATGGCGTCAAGTTTTGACGTCTATTTTGACGAAAGAGGCAACCCTTGACTCCTTAGATCAATATCCTCCTGGCAAAATTTACATCTTTATTTTAGCCATAGAATTGGCCCAGCCACTTTGCCAGCTAAACTCCTCTTTGGCAGATTGTCAAGATTCCATTAGATCCCGTGTGGATCTCATGGAATAAAGTCCGCCCTAGACTGACGAGGGCCATTAGTCCGAAACAATAGTTTCTAGGTGGACGCTTTTCAGTTTTCCAAAGCTGGTTTTGTAGCTTTGTCACCGACCTGAGGCCGCTAGTTGCGGCAACGGTCAATAGATGGCGTCTGGTTTTAGACGTCTATTTTGACGATAGAGGTGACCCTTATCTCTTTACATCTTTATATTAGTAGTAATGATACGAGTTTTCATTTTATTTTATAATATCACCCTTTCAAATTCATATTAACAATTTTATAGTTTATATATTAAGATTTTTAAAAAAATGGCCAGTAAATCTTTTTATTGTCTCGACAAAAATATTTTGTCTTCGTCAGGAGCGAACAAAAATTAAAACATTAGGCCTAATGTTTGTCGACTAGTTGCCGTGACGTCATCAATAAATACTTTTCACATCTTCAGATATACAAAGACTTGATTTCTACGCTACATAATTATATCATCATTATTATATATAATATATCATGATGCATTAGCGCGCCATCTGTTATATAAATTCGAAACTATTATAGACGCGTATGATTATTTTAAAATTAAAACAATTTCTACAGCCCTTACTGCAATGGAAAAATTAATGGGAGGGCCTGGCTCATCAGTGGTGAACCCTCCCAGCGATTTCGCCAGTTTAATGATATGAATATACAATAAAACAAGAAATTTACCCTCGGAAGCCGGTTTGTTTATTATATTGTTACGTCATACCCAGATACTATTCGTGTACTTTGTCTACTCAGGATGCCACAAAGATACACATGTGAGTTCGAAGGGATTACAGCTAAAGTTAGCGCTTTATTGTATCTCACTTAACAGAAGGAATACAACAGTGGGACTTGTCTTCGACCTCCCCGTCAGAAGAATCCTTGGCGCCGTGGACGTCCTCTTATGAAGCGTTCCGCTCCACACTATACACATGCAGCCTGGACTACACCGTCTTGTAGACCGCTCTGATGTCAGGCTCTCCTTGTAGGATCATCCACACGCCCGAAGGTAAATCGCCACGTCTTCTCCTCCCCTCAGATATCACCAGACTCTGTCCTCCCCCACACAGGAATGCTGTTTTTGGCGCCTGCCACATGGCAGCGGGGGCCGCTAGAGTCCACCCCTCTTTCCCCAACTTTACTCTGGTATCTTGTCGTCCACGTTACTATATTTAATGGTATATTAAACTGGAGAAACCGCTGGGATGAGCCAAGCCCTCTTATTAATTTTTCCATTGCAGTAAGGGCAGTATAACTTATTTAAATTTTAAAATAATGGTTTCGA
Organism: Cordylochernes scorpioides; assembly: GCA_030710605.1. NCBI lineage: Eukaryota > Metazoa > Arthropoda > Arachnida > Pseudoscorpiones > Chernetidae > Cordylochernes > Cordylochernes scorpioides. Next base: position 146,542,931 of record CP092864.1, read on the forward strand.
ATCTATAATGGTTTCGAATTTTTTTGTTTTATATTGGCAGACGCTGCTTTTTCTTTATTGTTTTAATTGTGTTAAACAAATTGTGTGTTTGTTAAAGCGTTCCACTGTTTTCTTGCCGTAAAAGGGTGAAATTAACAAAACAATAAATTTAATTAACAATACATGATTTCTGAAAAATTAAAAGGCATTTCCTTATCGTGCAACTGAAAGTTGCTGATGGCTTGCGCCATCTATCGGAATAAATATCAACTATTCTCGCTAATTTCGAATTATTCCAGAATTGGCCAAATACCCATTCATGATTAATCAAGAAAAGCTAACCACGGACGCGTTTCGGGCTGTTGGCTCTCATCAGCGTGGTGCAAACTGTACCTCAACGACCAAAACACTGGTCCTTCAGGCATATTAAAAATAATGAAACGGGTAGTTAAGGGTAGAATTGCGTGAGACCGCAACACAATGTGAAACACATGGCCTTAACTAGCCGTTTCATGATTTTTCAGGATGCCTGAATGACCAGTTTTTTGGTCGTTGAGGTACAGCTTGCACCACGCCGATGAGGGCCTCGGAAGCCGCTCTGTTTATTATATATGTATTGAAAAGGATTTTACTCTCTCTTAATAAATTCAACCTGTAGTAATGTAAAGAAGCGGTCTTGTAGATTGAATTTGCGAAACCGTTGTAAAGGTTCACCACTGATGAGTCAAGGGATCATAATATTTTTTCATCGTAGTAAGAGCAGTAGAAGGTTGATTTATTTGTGAAAGAAAAATGCGCATCTTAATGTTTCCATCTGCTATATATAGATGGCGCGTTATTGATCAATATAAATACCTAATATATTGTAAGTAGAATTAAAAGAAAAACGCGCATTCCTTAATAGAATGTTTCAGAACGTTCTAGAATAATCTAGAAAAATCAGAGAACAACTGATTGGTCAATATAAAGCGATTGCGCAAGGCTTAGCGCTGTCGGCTTTCTGATTGGTTGACCAACCATGACCATTCTGGAAAGATCTACTCCGGGATATATAGGGATGAGGAACTCATGCCGGGAGAAAAAGAACGAAGCTACGTGGTGTACTCCAAGCAAGCTGCTGTCTCAAGAGGTCGGACTGCTGCTTACCGCCAACGCCGGTGTACTTCCTGGAAGATTCTAGAAGGTTCTACCAATTTCTGTTTCCTGTTCTACTCCTGCTTTCCCTCACCGTGCTGCAGTTGGTGAGTTTGTAACTGCTGTTCTCTTTAATGTTATTTTATGTTTGCACTATTCTGTAATTATTTTTATCGATTAGACTTAAAAAAGTCCTATAGATCCTTCATACCCACAAAGGTTATTTTCTGTCAACCAACAGCGCAACAATACATATTGAATGAGAGATAGGTTACGTGCAATAGATGAGAAGCTTTCATCTCCTTGAGAAGACCATTTGACTGTAGAGAACGAAATCAGACGAAGAAGAGAATGGCCAAGAATTATTAAGAGGTTAACAGGATGTTACGAGAAGCATCTGCCCAGAAGTCCTCCTCTACGTGGCTGCAGGGGGAAGCAGCACAAGTAAGGGACTGCTCTGTAGGGAGAAGTACCGCGTCGTGAGCCCCGAGCCGATTCGGTAACCGTTAACAGGGAACTCTGAAATGTGGCTGACTAACGGGGCAATGGCACTCTCCTTTCCATGGAGAAACATATAGCAAAACTTAAATAAAAACCAAAATACCCCAGCCCACATGCAACCTCAACATTAACAGAGAATTAACGACAACAATTTCAAGAATCAGAACAGGGGATTTTAAAAGAATGAAGATAAACCCAGACATGACTCGAACATACAGGAACTGCAATAACTGTCACAACACCCAACTCACTCCGGACAATATATACCCGGCCATCCTTGCAGCCCTCTATATGGCAGACATCAATCCAGAAGAGGACATCCATACGGACAAGGCACCTAGGTTGGCCGGTATTGTGATCAGGGTACATGGACCGATCTGATCTGCTCCATGGACAAGACACCACCACCACCTCAGTTGGCCGGTATTGTGATCAGGGTGCACGGACCGATCTGATCTGCTCCATGGACAAGACACCACCACCACCTCAGTTGGCCGGTATTGTGATCAGGGTGCACGGACCGATCTGATCTGCTCCATGGACAAGACACCACCACCACCTCAGTTGGCTGGTATTGTGATCAGGGTACACGGACCGATCTGATCTGCTCCATTGACAAGACACCACCACCACCTCAGTTGGCCGGTGTTGTGATCAGGGTGCACGGACCGATCTGTCTGCTCTATGGACAAGACACCACCGCCTCAGTTGGCCGGTATTGTGATCAGGGTGCACGGACCGATCTGATCTGCTCCATGGACAAGACACCACCACCTCAGTTGGCCGGTATTGTGATCAGGTTGCACGGACCGATCTGATCTGCTTCATGGACAAGACACCATCACCACCTCAGTTGGCCGGTATTGTGATCAGGTTGCACGGACCGATCTGATCTGCTCCATGGACAAGACACCACCACCTCAGTTGGCCGGTATTGTGATCAGGGTGCATGGACCGATCTGATCTGCTTCATGGACAAGACACCATCACCACCTCAGTTGGCCGGTATTGTGATCAGGGTGCATGGAACGAAATTATCTGCTTCATGGAGAATACACCATCACCACCTCAGTTGGCAGGTATTGTCATCTGGGTGCACGGACCGATCTGATCTGCTCCATGGACAAGACACCACCACCACCTCAGTTGGCCGGTATTGTGATCAGGGTGCACGGACCGATCTGATCTGCTCCATGGACAATACACCACCACCACCACCTCAGTTGGCCGTTATTGTGATCAGGGTGCACGGACCGATCTGATCTGCTCCATGGACAAGACACCACCACCACCTCAGTTGGCCGGTATTGTGATCAGGGTGCACGGACCGATCTGATCTGCTCCATAGACAAGACACCACCACCACCTCAGTTGGCCGGTATTGTGATCAGGGTGCATGGACCGATCTGATCTGCTCCATGGACAAAACACCACCACCACCTCAGTTGGCCGGTATTGTCATCTGGATGCATGGACCGATCTGATCTGCTCCATGGACAAGACACCACCACCACCTCAGTTGGCCGGTATTGTCATCTGGGTGCATGGACCGATCTGATCTGCTCCATGGACAAGACACCACCACCACCTCAGTTGGCCGGTATTGTCATCTGGGTGCATGGACCGATCTGATCTGCTCCATGGACAAGACACCACCACCACCTCAGTTGGCCGGTATCGTGATCAGGGTGCATGGACCGATCTGATCTGCTCCATGGACAAGACACCACCACCACCTCAGTTGGCCGGTATTGTCATCTGGGTGCATGGACCGATCTGATCTGCTCCATGGACAAGACACCACCACCACCTCAGTTGGCCGGTATTGTGATCAGGGTACATGGACCGATCTGATCTGCTCCATGGACAAGACACCACCACCACCTCAGTTGGCCAGTATTGTGATCAGGGTGCATGGACCGATCTGATCTGCTTCATGGACAAGACACCACCACCTCAGTTGGCCGGTATTGTGATCAGGGTACATGGACCGATCTGATCTGCTCCATGGACAAGACACCACCAACACCACCTCAGTTGCCGGTATTGTGATCAGGGTGCATGGACCGATCTGATCTGCTTCATGGACAAGACACCACCACCTCAGTTGGCCGGTATTGTGATCAGGGTACATGGACCGATCTGATCTGCTCCATGGACAAGACACCACCACCACCACCTCAGTTGGCCGGTATTGTGATCAGGGTGCACGGACTGATCTGATCTGCTCCATGGACAAGACACCACCACTACCTCAGTTGGCCGGTATTGTGATCAGGGTGCATGGACCGATCTGATCTGCTTCATGGACAAGACACCACCACCTCAGTTGGCCGGTATTGTGATCAGGGTACATGGACCGATCTGATCTGCTTCATGGACAAGACACCACCACCACCATAAGAGGCATAAAAGAATAGATTTTAAGAGATTACCCAAATTCATCCAAGACTTGATATTACAACAAAGCTTTGTAGTTTCAAGATGTGTAATTTTGGCTATAATGACAGTGAAAATACAATTATTAAGTTTGAAATCTCTTCATACCATGGTTCAAATTTTCCAACATTTTCTTTTTTACACTTTTTTAAAAACTAAATAACTGAAAAAAAAAGTTTTAGAGAAAAATTCTACTGATTCAATTTGTGGTCGGGAGAATTGAAGTAAAGTGTAAATTGAGTTTTTCCCGATTGTACAAACCCAAGAGAGCTTCCCAACAGAATTCCTGGAAAGTCGGCTGTACAACATTCTTACAAGAGGGTATATGTAAATATATTTACTAAAATTTACATAACCAAATTTACATACTCTGCTGAAACGATGAAACGCACATAAATTGAGCTTTTGATTATTATTTATTTATAATTTTTGTTGTGGGTCGGTGTTACAAAAAGAACAGCCAAATAAGCTATTATATATATATATATATTTTTTTTTTATATATATATATATATATGTGATATCTTGGGACCTCTGGGACCAGTGTTACCTGATGCTAGACGAACCTCGATGTCAACTCTACCGTGCAGTCGTGGTGGAAGGCGACACAGCTGGGCCAAAGGTGAAATAAACAAACAGAGATTCCACTAAAAAGCGTCTGACGTCAAGAAGGAATGGGACGAGGGGAGAGAGAGATCTTTAGAGCAAGTGTTACCTTGTTGAGTTCCAAGCGTATACTGCCTATTCTAGGTTCTCGATTTAACACCAAGACCTTTCTTCTTTCTAATTGGTTGACCTATTTAGGTGATTCTTTCCCAATTGGCGGGACCATGCCACGTGGCCGCTGGCTATTGGTTGACCTACTTAGGTATGGTCTTCTCTAATTGGCCTTGCGGCTTTCTTTGATGGAAGATACGTCCGGTCTTGTTCCGGAAATATTGGGCGTCTCTCTACTTTTATAGCTTTTGCGGTCACCAGATACCACCGGTCCTGTCAGGAAATATTGGCTTAAACTTAGCTCGCAGGGTTTCCGGGGTCAGAAGGTTAACTGTGACTTTATTAATAGTCGGGCTCTCTTCTAGGCCTACTTCTTAGGTTTGACTTCTACTCTCACCTAAGCCTGATTAGTTTTAACCTTAATCTTCTCCTGTTAGTCTCCATTCCTTCTATCTGTACAGTTGTTATACTTTATTAGATTCTTACGCGGTACAGATTGATGTTAGTTGAGGTTTTCTATGTGCAGTACATAAGAAGTTATATACAGTCATGGGGTGGAACATGTGGTAGTAGATATCTAGACTATTTACAACAATTCCATGGTCTTAAATCATCACATATATTTAAAGAGACAAAGGTCGCCTCTCCCGTCAAAATAGACGTCAAAACTAGACGCCATCTATTGACCGTCACACGGAATAAAGTCCGCCCTAGACTGACGAGGGCCATTAGCCCGAAACCATGGTCTCTAGGTGGACGCTTTTTAGTTTGCCAAAGCTGGTGTTGTGGCTTTGTCACCGACCCGAGACCGCTAGTTTGCGGTGACGGTCAATAGATGGTGTCTAGTTTTGACGTCTATTTTGACGGGAGAGGCGACCTTTGTCTCTTTAAATCAATATCCTCCCGGCAAAATTTCCATCTATATATATATGTGGTATTATAAGGTGGGAAGAGGAATAATCACATCACAAGTTGAAAGAGGGACCTAGACAACCAGAGAGAGACGGGACCGGCACAGTCGGGCGGCCGTTCGTATCGCACACAACCCCCAACTGTCTTAAAAGTCCCGAGGTGTTAACTGACGGGCCCCAGTAGTCGCCCCTTGGAATGTCGCTGGTATCTCAAGTGACCGGACTTTACCCTCCCGTATCTCTCTGGGCTGTCTGTAGGTTGGCTTTATTATTCCTTGAAGAGTATATATTATGATATATATGATTATTATTATTAGATATAAGGATACATATTGCCACGTGGAAAATTAGGGAAGACAAAAACTTCTGAAGGAAACAACAATTTATTTTAGGCAAGGACAAACTATGAATGGTAAACAAAAGATAAGCCACAAAGGTAATTTACAGAGTAGCAAAATATTAACATAAAAATGACCACTCTATTAATAAAAATATGAAAATTAATAAATACACCAATCCCCCGATTTACACGGTACTTGTTTTACACGTTTTCGCTTTTACACGGTTTTCCAAATAAGTTTTCTTTTTTTGTTTTTATCGCACTATACTAAATGCTACTGTGATTGAGCACATGTGCTGTGTACACATCTCACGAGGAATCCCGAGCTTATGTGCTGACTACATATTTTAACCTGTCAATGCATTTTATTTTTATTTCTGTGTACACCTATCCCCCGATTTACACGTTTTTCTCAGGAACATATCTACCGTGTAAATCGGGGGATAGGTGTACTTTGTTACAATATTAACAATATAAGAACAACCGCACACAACAGTAAAACAAAGGCATTCTAAAGGTATAAACAACGAAGAAGATTGACTGTTGACCATTCCCATTGGTCAGTTCATTTTCATGCAGCGCCTCCAAGCGGCGCTCGTGTCCACGCTTCTCTCATCAATTTTAATATAATTAAGATTTCATCGCGTTGTAAATTGTAGAAGAATGTTCTAAATATTTAATCAACTACTCAGCAAAAGGTTTTTTTTATTTCAAATATTTTATAATTAGCAAGTTTTCGAGTTTAAGAATTCTTCTACAAGCATTTCATCAAAATATATACGTGTTATATAAAAAAGGTAATTTTATTTTAAAATTATAATTTCTAAATCAAACTACTCTGTTAAAACGATCGCCAGATGTCGCGTCTTTCCCTTTATTAATCCATTCTTGTTGTTGTTGTCCCCTTGCTTCCATTGCGTTTCTGGTGACCATCAAGGCCGAAGCTGTCCAACTCTCGCCAACCCACGCATGGCCAAGTGCGCTAACTGCTCAGCCAAGGGCCTCTCTGCCGCCCACGAGGCAATATCAATGTCTTACCCAACTACCAGAGCTAGAGCTGCAAAGTTATAGTCTTCCCGCCTTCTTTCTGCCTCCTGACCTCCGCGGACCCAATCCGGCCTAACCTGCCTCTTCCCTGACGGAGATCCTCTCCCTAGCCTCCCCAGCCTGGTCATAGTGGTTTTATATATTTCGCTTTATGCGTCCATTGAGGCTCAAAAATCATATATTTTAATTAGCAGCCCCGTAAATAAAGATATTTCCGTTGTTTTCCCGTTTCAACTACGAGGAGTCTGTCCGCGTCTGCTACCGCTTCTGTGGCTACGGCCACATGGCCGATAGATGCATCAAGGCTACGGTCACCTGCTTTCACTGCGCTGTGTATATATATTTCCTTTAAATTTTATATATTAATTATTTCACTCCTTTTCTCTATCTCTCAGGGGAGAATCGGTATATAGAACTAAAAGTAGTGCTAGATTGACCTAGAGTCAAAAAGGTTTTTCAAAAGATAGTAAGACGCATTTTACAAAAGACACAATGTTTTTATTAGGATATAGGCTGTTTGAAGAACTCAATATTGATGATAAATGATGATAATACTGTCTCCTAAAAAAAAAAAAAAAGAATAGACGACCATCGACATCATGGACTTTCCAATTCCCTAAGACACAATATTTCTATCAGGTAGAAATAGGCCGTTAGGAGAACTCAATACTGATGATATATGATGATAATACTGTCTCCTAAAAAAAAAAAAAAGAATAGACGACCATCGACATCATGGACGTTCCAATTCCTTAAGACACAATATTTCTATCGGGTAGAAATAGGCCGTTAGGAGAACTCAATACTGATGATATATGATGATAATACTGTCTCCTAAAAAAAAAAAAAAAGAATAGACGACCATCGACATCATGGACTTTCCAATTCCTTAAGACACAATATTTCTATCAGGTAAAAATAGGCCGTTAGGAGAACTCAATACTGATGATATATGATGATAATACTGTCTCCTAAAAAAAAAAAGAATAGACGACCATCGACATCATGGACTTTCCAATTCCTTAAGACACAATATTTCTATCGGGTAGAAATAGGCCGTTAGGAGAACTCAATACTGATGATATATGATGATAATACTGTCTCCTAAAAAAAAAAAAAAAAAGATTAGACGACCATCGACATCATGGACTTTCCAATTCCTTAAGACACAATATTTCTATCGGGTAGAAATAGGCCGTTAGGAGAACTCAATACTGATGATATATGATGATAATACTGTCTCCTAAAAAAAAAAAAAAGAATAGACGACCATCGACATCATGGACTTTCCAATTCCTTAAGACACAATATTTCTATCGGGTAGAAATAGGCCGTTAGGAGAACTCAATACTGATGATATATGATGATAATACTGTCTCCTAAAAAAAAAAAAAAGAATAGACGACCATCGACATCATGGACTTTCCAATTCCTTAAGACACAATATTTCTATCGGGTAGAAATTGGCCGTTAGGAGAACTCAATACTGATGATATATGATGATAATACTGTCTCCTAAAAAAAAAAAAAAAAAAGAATAGACGACCATCGACATCATGGACGTTCCAATTCCTTAAGACACAATATTTCTATCGGGTAGAAATAGGCCGTTAGGAGAACTCAATACTGATGATATATGATGATAATACTGTCTCCTAAAAAAAAAAAAAAAAGAATAGACGACCATCGACATCATGGACTTTCCAATTCCTTAAGACACAATATTTCTATCGGGTAGAAATAGGCCGTTAGGAGAACTCAATACTGATGATATATGATGATAATACTGTCTCCTAAAAAAAAAAAAAAGAATAGACGACCATCGACATCATGGACTTTCCAATTCCTTAAGACACAATATTTCTATCGGGTAGAAATAGGCCGTTAGGAGAACTCAATACTGATGATATATGATGATAATACTGTCTCCTAAAAAAAAAAAAGAATAGACGACCATCGACATCATGGACTTTCCAATTCCTTAAGACACAATGTTTCTATTAGGTAGAAATAAGCCGTTAGGAGAACTCAATACTGATGTATGATAATACTGTCTCCTAAAAAAAAAAAAAAAAGAATAGACGACCATCTACATCAAAGACTTTACAATTCCTTAAGACACAATGTTTCTATTAGGTAGAAATAGGCCGTTAGGAGAACTCAATACTGATGATATGATAATACTGTCACCTAAAAAAAAATAATAATAATAGACGACCATCGACATCAAAGACTTTCCAATTCCTTAAGACACAATTTTTCTATTAGGATATAGCCCGTTAGGAGAACTCAATTCTGATCATAAGATAATACTGTCTTCTTAAAAATATAGACGAGCATCGACATCAAAGACTTTACAATTTCTTAAGACACAATGTTTCTATCAGGTAGAAATAGGCCGTTAGGAGAAATCAATACTCGTGATATAGTCTCGGAGATAAAAATAGAGCAAGGGCAAATTTAGGAATGATTAATTTATTATAAAGGTGGGTGTTTACCTTTTAGTTCTCCAATAAATCTATATACAAGAGGTATTTATAGGGAGAACAACTTATCCCAAAGTAAAATAATAACTAGAGTGGTCAGCCACCGTCCCGTTTTCCTTATTTGCCGATAAGATTCCGAGAACCCCTCACACCTGTCCCCCCCGGAGTCCAGTGATGATTGACAGGTGTCCCATGGAGTTTCCTGTGGTTGTAGAGCTACTTGACAATGTTTTGTAATTTGAAAACGTTTTTCACAATTGCATTATGAATAGACATTAATGTGTGTCAACAACGTGGACAACAATGTTGAAACGGGGTCGTCTCCTCAAGTCCAGTGATGATTGACAGGTGTCCCATGGAGCTTTCTGTGGGTGTGGTTGTAGAGCTACTTGACAATATGATAATATTGTCTCCTTAAAGATATAGACGACCATCGGAATCAAGGACTTCACAATTAAATAAGTATTGTCGATGAATGTAGGTAGAGTTGTACGGTAGCACTTACCACCATGACTCCAGGAACCTTCGCGGCAGATAAGACCGCAACTGGCCACCCCCCACCGGAATCATACCTGCCGGGGGTACTCTGGACACACATCTGACCTTAGTACTGATGTCACCAAACACCACAAGTAATAGAGGTCATCTTTGATATTGCAACAAAGTATTTATTTTATTATTTTTATTAACAGAGTGGTCATTTTTATGTTTATATTTTGCTACTCTGTAAATTTCCCTCGTGGCTTATCTTTTGTTTACCATTCATAGTTTTGTCCTTGACTGAAATATATTGTTGTCTCCTCCTGAAGTTTTTGTCTTCCCTAATTTTCCACCTGGCAATTTAAACACCAATCAACAAAGCTTTTATTAGGGATACTCATCCCATACAGGATTCTCCTCAATGGGTAAACAAGAGCAATATAATTGTCGCGTTTGACACCTCCGGTTTTTCACGACGACGCGCTTCTTCCGTCGCTGATCACCTAACCCTGGCTCCCGTTTCTCTCCTCTGCAGCTCTACCCTGCAGACCACCCAAAGACCTTCTGACAACCACTACTCGAGTGGAACTCCTTTCCTCTGGCAGTATCTCTCAGCCTTACCACTGGTGGGGGGACACGAGAGACTTACCAGAAGAGTCTTCTTCTTCTTCTTTCTTATCTCTACTCAATCATATCAGGGTATCAAGCTTGTATTATCTCAAGTATTTGAGACTTGACAACCTTCATGACTGGGTGAAATGAAATGCGTCTGCCTTTGTCATTAAGACTGGGAGCACTACTCAGTGGAATGCCGACTTATCTCCAAAAGAATTGGTCGCCTTTGAAATGAGGAACAGACGCCATGTGCAGCCGCTCCTAACATGGAGTACAAACGCTGCTCATCCTGTATCCCTGGATTAGGAGCCCTTACAGGGTACTATCATCCGGGCCAGCTGAGCCCAGGTTTTTTAGTGAGCTTGTTACTGATCCCCCTTTTTCATCCGGGCTTGGGACCGGCAAAGGCGGAGTTAGCAGAAGAGTAATTACGGTGGTGTTGGCGAGAGTAACAACAGCAACCGGCACCAAGACTTCTAATACTCCTCCTTTATTATCACTGTCAAACCACATTAAATATAACTAGAATAACAATTAACGGGTATTTACATTATTTTACATCCCAGGGCCAATATCAATGGATATTTACAATTATCAGCTCCAGGAAACAGGACCATAGCAATCGGCGATTCCCACATTATTTCCAGACCAGAAATAGGCGAGAGCGCCATCTATTGGCGGAGGTTGTAGGTGTTTTCAGGCCCGTATACGCGACAATATAATAAAATGATTCTATTTTAGATGCGTATATTATTTTTTAAAGATTAAATAACTTTTTACTGTCCTTACTGCAATAATAAATTATAGGGAGGACCTGGCTCATCAGTGGTGAAACGTATCAGCGGTTACGCCAGTTTTATCTACCACTAGCCGAATGACCCGGGCAACGCCCGGGTTTTACCCGATTGAATATTTTTATTAGTAAAATAAATTTAATTGCCAACTATCGTTAATATTTTACACAAATAAATTTACTGGCAATGCGTTTCTTTTAAATATCATCAAATATTACCTATTATGCAGTAAGGTCTGTAGAGATAATATTTGATGACTAGCCGAGTGACCCGGGCAACGCCCCGGGTTTACTCGAAGGGCCCGCAGGTGAGAAACTATAGGCATTGGTTCCTATGCCTAAAAAATTATTTAAAATGAAAAAAGAAGAAAAATACTAACAAATCAGAAAATAAAAGTGCAAACAACACATCCACACTACTTCAAGAACATGAGAGCACATGCACTGTGTCACCATACGTGTACCATTCGTAAAGACCCTGTTTAGGATTAAAATATCTCCGAAGCATAACAATACAACCAACTCATGTTTGGTAAGCAATTTCAGGAAAGAAACTATAGGCATTAGTTGAAGAGTTTAAATAAATATATTTAGAGTGAAAAAATGACACAAATCAGCAAATAAAATTGCAAAAAATGCTACTATATCGCAGATAAGACAACATATAAAAGGAATGAAAATATTTAAAGGACCTCATTAAAACTACATTTCTAGTTTTATATATACAATATAACCTCGATAATTCGACCATGTTTTGTTGTCCGGACCTACAGCCTATCATATAACAAACTGTAATTCAACACTATCGATAATTCGACCATTATAAATTTCAACAATTGTTTGTTGCTCAAATATAACCTCACTGCTAAAAAGGTATTACAGAGAAAACGGCTGACATTGTAAATGTACAAAATGTATGTATAGAGCAGGGGAATAATAAATAAAGACCAAAATCAAATTAATTGATAATAAATAGATTATTGCCAAAAAAAAAATACAAAAAATATTTTTTTCTCCTTTCTTATCTTCACTCAATCATATTAGAGTGTCAAGCTTGTAAAGCTTGAAATTAACAACCATCATGATTGGGTGAAGTAGAATGCGTCTGCCTTTGTCATCAAGACTGGGAGCACTACTCAGTGGCAGGCCACTGACTTAGCTCCAAAAGAATGTATCCCTGGATTAGGAGCCCTTACAAGGTACTATCAGCCGGGCCAGCTGAGCCCAGGTTTTTTTAGTGAGCTTGTTACTGTTCCCCCTCCTCCTTTTTCATCCTGGCTTGGGACCGGCAAAGGCGGAGTTTTTTTTTTTTCTTTCAGGTGAGAAACTTTAGGCATTGGTGAAAAGTGTAAATATATATTTTGGAAATGAAAAAAAAAGGATGAAATAAATCAGAATATAAATTTACAAACTATATTTCAGAGGAGACGATTTATAATAGGAATTCATTTAAATGGACCTCACACATTAAAAACTACATTTTATATATATTTGGGTTAAACTTTACATGTATGCTATCCAAAGTTCGCACACTTGAAAAAGTCATATAAAGTCGTCTGTGCGTAAACACAGGCTCTTGTGGCAAAGGTTTGGCCTTGAGCCCTCTTTATAGTCATATATGTCAGACATTATACAGTGTGTTCAACTTTGGGTACTGTCAGTATATGTGCTTCAAGGACATGAGAGCACATGCGCTAGAACACCATACCTGTTCCATCGCAAAGATCCTATAGGCATTGGTGAAAGTGTAAATAAATATTTTGGAAATGAAAAAAAAATTGCAGATATGACAACATATTAAAGGAATAAATTCATTTAAAAGACCTCATTAAAAACAACAATTCTATAATTTTATATATATAATATAATCAAATTAATTTAACACACGATAATTCGATCATTTTTGATGTCTCGACCTACGGCCTATCATATGACAAACTAATTCGACACTTTCGATAATTCAACTATTTTGGAAATTCAAATTTCAACAGTTGATATTTGTCTAAAACCCCTATTATTAACAACATATTAGACTGCAGAGTGCAAAAAATGTAGAAAATTGTATGTATATAATTGTATGCATATATTTGTATGTATATAATTGTATGCAAATAATTGTATGTCTAGATCAATGAGTAAAATGATTATTTTTTTGCTTATTCCTAGTACACGTGGTACAGGCCTTGATAATCATGGTGGGTAGAGTAGGCGACTGCTTTTACTGTAAGTACACCACATGTCTAAACATGTGAAAAGCAGTTCGACTTTGCATTTACAAATGTGCCAGAGCCCCGTTTGATTACTTGCGCTTGCTGGTGGGGTTGGACTTTTGCAAAAATCGGAAGCCATTGGAGCATTTTTTTTTTATTTTTTCAGAAAAAAGTGCCCAATGCGGGAATCGAACCCGGGTCGTAGCGGTCGAAAACCAACGGCTTAGACCATCCTTCCACCAACCCCCAGTAAAATAAGTAAATAAAAAGAAGACCAAAAATAAGTGATAATAGTTTATTGAATAACAAATAAAATAAAAAATCTTTCAGGTGAAAAATTATAGGCATTGGTAAAAAAGTAAACAAGAGAAATAGCAATTGGGGTTTTGTGTCTGCGGCGAGTCATATTAGCACGCCTAGTGGTTAGGGGAGTGAGTCTTCCACGGCCTTTTCGAGGCATGACAGAAGACGCTGAAAAAAAAGGTAAAATAAGAACCAAGCAGAGGAAAACTATAAAACTGAAAGCCAGGACAGGCATAAAAAGAAAATTCCAAGCATGTGAGGAAACAATTGATGAAAAAAAAAAGGATTCCAAAAAAATACTGCAAAAAAGAAACCAGACACAAAAAGCAACAATTGAGTACACAAATACAGCATCAGCCTATTTATGAGAAGAAAAAAAACGACAGACACAAAAATGGAGCTAAATTCAAATGAAAAACTATAACAGATCAAGTAATCAAATCAGGCATTATGAAAGATACTGCAAAAAAAGAAAATAAGACACAAAAATGGAGCTAAATATGTAAAAAACATGTATACAAAAAAGCAAAGCCCAATTCCAAACCCAAATATTTTTTTTATGAGAAGAACATCAACATAATGCATGATTATGGCAGTCCATAGCTTCCCTGACAAAAATTCACCAAAAAAGTTAAATATTCCAAAATATTTCTGTGTATATATTGCTAAATGTGTAAATAACATGTATATAAAAAAGCAAAGCTTAATTTTAAATTTCATTATCCTTTTCACAGGAAAAGCATCAAAATACTGCATAAGTACGGCACTTTGTAGCCTCCCTGACAAAAATTCACTAAAAGAGTTAAGTATTCAAAAAAATATTTTGGTATATATATTGCTAAATGTGTAACAAACATGTATATAAAAAATCAAAGCTTAATTCTAAGTTTTAATATTTTTTTATAAGAAAAGCTACAAAAGCAAATAGGGAGAAGTGGCGCCATTTAGCCATTTTCAAAATTTGATTGTGAAAGAGTAAATAAATGAATAAATAAGGACAAATATAAAGAGAAAGTATTGCTAAATCTGTAACAAACATGTCTATAAAAAAGCAATGCCTAATTCTAAGTTTTAATTTTTTTTTATAAGAAAAGCTACAAAAGCAAATAGGGAGAAGTGGCGCCATTTAGCCATTTTCAAAATTTGATTGTGAAAGAGTAAAAAAAAATGAGTGAATAAGAGCAAATATAAAGAAAAGGTATTGCTAAATGTGTAATAAACATGTATATAAAAAAGCAAAGCTTAATTCTAAGTTTTAATATTTTTTTTATAAGAAAAGCTGCAAAAGCAAATAGGGAGAAGTGGCGCCATTTAGCCATTTTCAAAATTTGATTGTGAAAGAGTAAAAAAAAAGAATAAATAAGAACAAATATAAAGAAGAAATAATTAAGCAAAAGAAGGACATAAATAAATATTTCAATCTACAATTCGAAAAATAATATAACCTCAGCCTATTTATGAGAAAAAAAAAAACGTTGCCAAAGACATTAGGAAAGATACTGCAAATAGAAAACATACACAAAAATTGAGCTCTATTTAAATGAAAAACTATAACAAAGTACTTACAAATTATAATCATAGTCAAATGAATCAGAAATATATATTATAAATTAGCAAAAGGTAATAAGACAAAAAGAACGCATTTCAAAACAAAGGAATTGATGATGATAAATGCAAAAAATCTACGATTGTAAAATAGATTAAATTAAAAAATAAAAATAACTGTTAACATTAGGAAAATAAAAACAGGCCTATCATACGAAGAAAAAAATAACGAAAATTTTGGTATATAGATCGTTATGTGTAGTTAAGAATCTTCGGAGGAGATAGCTCAGGACTTTACAATGGAAAACTCTGTTACGGTATTATCTATATAGATATTTAAAAGAAGCGCATTGCCAGTAAATTTATATGTGTAAAATATTTTTATTCAAATACTATTCGTTACAATTATAAATTGGCGCCGTGGATATCACTCTTGTGAAACGTCCCGTTCCAAACTTTGTGTGTTTTTGAATTATAAAAATAAAAATACTATTCGTTGCAATTATCAATTGGCGCCTTGAAGGTCACTCTTGTGAAACGTCCCGCTCCAAGCGTTGTGTGTTTTGAAATATAAAATAAAAATACTATTCGTTACAATTATAAATTGGCGCCGTGAATGTCACTCTTGTGAAACATCCCGCTCCAAACTATGTGTGTTTTTGAAATATAAAAATAAAAATACTATTCATTTCAATTATAAATTGGCGCCTTGGATGTCACTCTTTTGAAACATTCCGCTCCAAACTATGTGTTTTTTAATAATAAAAATGGAAAGGGGGCCTCTCCATGGCGGATATTTGGTAGAAATTTGAAGAGATGGCTTGGAGTGTAATAAATTTTTCTGAGATATCTGGTTGAATGGTCTTGCAACACCACAAACAATAGCTATAGTTTTGCTGTGTTTGATGCAAGCAGGAACAATCTCAGCTCTCGAAGTTTGAGGTACCATAAGGAGCACTTTTGGTATATAGATCGTTATGTATAGTTTAAGTATCTTTGGAGGAGATTGGTTAAAACTTAAAAACAAAAAAAAATCTGTTAGTGTAATATCTATATGTTATGAATAATTTGTTTGTTGTTAGATAAAGGGTTGATGAGACAAAGAATCGATAAGATAAAGGGTTGAAGGTGCAGTCGTGATAAGAAAAAAATAATTATTTACCATCAAGTAGCTTTTATTTTCAATTACACATTAGTTTTTCTCACATTATATAAAATTTAAAAAGTTAATCCTATATTAGTGATTCAAAAAGATAGATATGTTAACTACGCATATTTACAACAAAATTGAAAGTAATTCTAAAAACGATTTATTTATTTATTTATTTCAACACACAAACGCGATATCCCGGCTAGGGATAATTGCGTCGATTTACATTTTTTTAAACAGAAACAGTTATAAATTTTTACAAAAAAAAAAAAAGTAATCGAAATAAAAAGAGAAAAAAAATATATATATATATATTAGGAACCTGAACCTTTCAAGTTTGAAAGAAAATCATGAATATATTTACAAAAATAGTTAAACTTATGATAATTCTCTCTGCTATTTACAAATTGATATAGATCTACAACATTATTTATTGTCTGTTGTCTAGCGGTGAAGAAGAGTGGGCATCTCAGCAGTAGGTGTCTGAGTCCTGGAATTCGTTGCCACAATGACAGCTAGAGTCTTCAATCGCGCCAATTTTTGATAAAAATCCAATAAAATTTCCATGGTTCGTTTTAAACTGGGTATTATAAAAATTGGAGCGGAAATATGTTGGAATTCCAAACGGGAAAAAGCTTCGGAATGTTTCATTTGTTTTTAGAAATAATTCATCTATTTTTGCACTTAAAAATGATCCAATTCTACTTGGAGAATGTGGTTTATAAGTATTTTGATCCTCTATTGAGAGATGAGCCAAATCATATTTAATTATTATAGATTCAATATAATCTGTGAGATGTGGGATGTTCGCAAGACTATGGACACAGTTGGAAGATGTAGTTTTGTAGGCTCTACTCACCCAAAGAAGAATTTGATATTGAGTAGAATTTAGTTTTTCTTTGCATCGACTATTTATAAACCTGTACCATATTTCTGAACCATATGTAAGAACTGGCCTGATAATTGTTTTATACAAAATTATTCTTTTTTTAGTATTTAATCCCCGATGATAACAAAAAGTAGAAATATCAATGAATAAAAATATATATATTTTTTAAATATAAAAATATTTGAGTTTTTAGATTATATAATATACAGGGTGATCCAAAAGTCCCGCACAACTTTAAAAATTAATAACTCCGCGAATATTTGCGCTAGAGCAATGCGGTAAACACCATTGTGTTCAGGATGCAATGGGAATTTTTATGGCAAATAATGAAAAATTCGAAATTGATTTTAGTTACAACTTTATTCGCTAGATGGCGCTCTACCAGAATCAGAGATTCAGCGGCCAAATTGTTTGATAAATTGAAAAATATAACTGAACGACACGTATTTTTCCTTTTTGAATACCAGGAAAGAACCCTAATAATATCAAATGATAAATTAATAAAACACCATTTCGCCAAAAGTTAGAAGAAATGGTTAACGATTTTTAAATACAATCTGAGATATGTAAAATAGGTATATGCAAATTAAACATGTAGCAAAAAATATTTATATTTTAGATGGAGTTTTGTGAAATAGATTAAATGTTTGAAAATAACTACTGATATCAATACACGATTTTTGAAATGTTAATATAGTACCAAAAATTATGATGGCACTACTAATAGGATTTCGTGCTATAAGGAATGTATAGTTTCTTGACTAATTGGTGACACTTGACTATTTAACTGGATATTTGTCATGATTTAAAAATGAAATATGGAGGGGAGTGACAAAATATATTTGTCGTACTTTATTCCAAATATCCTATGGGTTTATCAAATGTTATCATTGCTTATTATACTGTACATAATTTTGAAAATGTATCCCCTCAAAAAATCATTTTTAAATCGACCTTTTGCGTTGAAAAACGTGGTAATAAAATAAACTTGTATTATTTTTTGCGCAAAAATTCTAAAGTTGGGGGGGGGGGGGGGGAGGGGGGATACAGAGAATATTCTTCATGCTATTTCTTCTAATGAGCGAAAAGCGATAAACTAAACATAAGGGGTAAAATTGTGTATACCAGTGTTATTCGAGAAGTTAAAACACTTTGGCCTGCACGACATAATATAAGATGTGGGCAAATGACAAACAAAAATATTTCTTTTCACAGAAAAAAAAGAGTCAAGATGTGAGGACAGCATTTATTATTCCCATAACCCAAAACAAAGAGCTGCAAAATATAACACATGAGGTAACTGCCTTCTCTCTTGTATTAGGTCACAATCCTTGCTCAATGTGGCGCCCTTCATTCTCAAACACCGCCTGCAGACGATAGATGACAGAATGGTCACAATTAAATAGTTGAAATTTATAAAACGTGCCATCTGATAGAAGCCTTCAACATGGCCAATGTGGTAGGCCGGCATCGATAAAAACGCGACTTAATGTACCCCCATAACCGAAATTGTAAGGCGTCAAGTCTGGTGATATTGGCGGCCACTGGTACAGAAAATGGCGACTTATCAACGAATTTCACCGAACGTATCCTTCAGCAATTGTTTGGCACCGCGGGAGATATGAGGAGGTCCTCCATCTTGCATGAATGTTATTTCGCTTAGTGCTTGTCTGTCCTGCAATATGGGAATAACCTTTTCTCTCAAAAGTTGAACATAACGTTCACCAGTTACAAAAACGGTTCTAAAAGTTCTTCCATTGATTTTTTCAAAGAAAAATGGCCCAAAAATAAAGGAAGAAGTGACCCCACACAAAAGTGCAACTCTGTGCTGATGAAGTGGTATTTCTGTAAAATTCCTAGGGTTTTCTGTTGCCAAAATGAGGCAGTTTTGAATGTTAAATTCTCCCTTTAGATAAAAGTGAGCATCATCTTTTCTTAGAACATTTAACAGCCAGTTTTCATCAATATCAATTTGCCGGTAAACCCATGCAGCGAATTCTTGACGCCTCTCAAAATCGCTGACTTTCAACTCGTGAAAACTTTGAATTTTGTTAGGGTATTTTTATAGAAAAATTCTAAATGTGTGTTCTCTCCAAACTGTTCTATACGTAAGCTCCGTTTGTCGAGAAACTTGTCTAGCTATCACTTCTCCATACGTGGATAACGTTTCAATAGCTTCAGCATTCTGCAAAACCGTAACAGCCACTGACTTGCATGTCGATGGCCTTCTACTCCGAGGTTTTACTTCCAGAGATCCAGTTTCCTCAAAACTTTTAATCAATCGCTTTAGAGAGTAGCAACTTATTGGTCCTTTACCGCTTCGAATATCTTTAAAGGAACGAAACGCTCGTAAAGCTTCAGTGGCAGATTCTGAATCACAATTTAAAAAAATCCCCAAGAGTGCTTTATCCTGTAGTGAGGCATTCCAGGGGGAAGGGGAGAAGTCCGACCACACCTCCCTGCGGTCCCCCTGGACCCTTGTAATATTTGACCAAATTCTGGTTCGTTTCCAAGATGACTAACGTTGCAACGGCACCCATTTTCAAATGAAGAGCAAAACTGATATCTCCAGTAATGCTACCGAGTCCGGGGTAACCGCCGCGTCAGGAGCTGCAGCTCTAGCTCATGATGAGAAATCTACTACGAGGACACAATTCAATCTACTACAACTCAATATAAATGGTACCCAGAGGAAAATAAAAAGCTTACTTGTCTTCTCTGTGACAACAATGTACATATATCTTGTCCTCAGGAGACAAAATTGAATCAGAATCTGAGATTCAATATCAAAGATTATACAACACTACGAAAGGACAGACCGGGAAAATTCGGAGGAGGACTTGCCGTTTTGATTAAAACTCTAGAAATCAAATTTAAGGAAATCGCCTATAATCAGAGTAAGCCTAGAGAAAGCACGACAGAAGCTCAGGCAATAGAAATCTATCTTACAGATGGAACAATTCCAATCATAAATGTTTATCACCACGATAATACTAGCATCAATACAGGCCTGATAGAGAGATTAAGTGAAGCGTCTTCGGATATAGCAATCATACTTGGTGATTTTAACGCCGAAAGACCAACTTGGGGATCACCTGTCCAGGATAACAAAGGTCAGCAGGTTGAGGACATGCTAATCGACCTCGACCTTACACCGTTAAATAACGTAAAGAACACCTATCTATCCAATTCCACAGGCACAGAATCCGCAATAGACATCACAGCGATAGATTACAACATCGCACCCACAACACAATGGAAAATTCTGAAAAGTGCAATCAGTGACCACAGACCAATTTTAACAACCCTAAAATTCAATATTGAGAATTTCCAACAGAATAAAAGAACACTGGAAAAAAATTCACAGAAAAGCTTGAAGAACTGTGCAACAAAGAATTAAATCACAGAACGATTGGCAAAAAATTGGTAAAATTATCTTCGAACATATCCAAAGCTGCAAAAGTATCGATACCTAGAGGTAGACGTAAAGACCTGTGAATACTTTACTGGAAGGACCACAACATCGATGCAATGATTGCAGAGAGAGACAATATCAATGAACTTCTTAAAACAAATAAAACAGAAGAAATCATAAAGGAACTCATTGAAATTAGTCACAAAATAGAACGAGAAATTTGGATATTCAAACAAGAAAAATGGGCAGAATTCTGCGAAAAAATGGATCCAAAAAAGGAAAGCCATCACTGGAATATAATTAGTGTTATAAAACAATCAAAACCAACACTAATCCTCCAATACTCTAGCCGATATGAATAGCGAGAACGAACAAACAGATGGCTGAAATAATTGCTGAATATCTTTCAAGCACTTCCAGACTCAGCTATACGAATGAAGGCAGGACTCTGAAAAATAATGTAAACAGGTTAGTTAAACAAGCAAAAATTACCATCAACAAGATATTTACTCGATAGACTTCACAATGAATGAGCTAAACTCATCAATAGGAAAGTTAAATCCAAGATGTCACCTGGAGATGCTCTAATCTTTGGTCAAATGATTAAACACTTTGGAGACGAAGCTGAAAATCAACTCCTACGAATACTGAACATTTCATGGCAAACTGGTAAACTACCAAAGAATTGGAAGATATCAATTATAGTCTCCAATACTGAAACCAAACAAAGATGCTAAGGAATGCAAGAACTATTGGCCAATTGCTTTTACCAGCATACTTTGTAAAATAACAGAATGAATTATCCACTCTAGGCTCATAGTCTGGCTCACTAACAATAATAAAATAAACTTCTACCAAACTGTCTAAAGATCCAGACACTGTACAACTGATAAACTGTTCTACTTCTGTCAATCAATAATATATTTCTAGGAAAAAACGCCGAAGAAGACAACGGCCGTATTCCTGGATATGACCTTAGCTTTTGATCGTGTGTAGAAATTTTTTTGAAAGGCTGCAAAACATCGGAGTAAGAGGAAAAACCTTAATCTGGATTGCAGACTTCTTAAGGGGAAGAAGGATAAAGGTTCGGGTCAATGGAACATTTTCCAAGGACCGAAGAACATGAGCTGGTGTACCTCAGGGATCTGTGCTCAGTCCTCTACTCTTCTCGCTATATATTAACTGTTGTTTATGTAAATAGATTAATATTATTTGTATTATTTAAAGCCTCATTATGTAAAAATATATGTATATATATATTGGGCATTTGTTGTTGGTCATGGTCAAGTTTGAGCTCTTGTACGTCTAATTAAGACACAACAAAAGTGGCGACGAGGATGCGCGATCTACAGAGCCAGTTAAAAGCTGAGGAAAACGGCGTCTATGCAAGTATAACAACTACATCTTTTAAATTATCTGGATCAAGAAAACAAAGGAGTAGAAAAGATCAGCATCACAAATTCAAAGTTAATAGTACCTTTTAGATGCTATAGCCCAGTGGAGGACACTTCGATCTTTTGTACAAAAATTTGAGGCTTTATTTTTGGCATCTGAAGGAGGAGATTAAAGTGCTGATTTTTACCTCGCTACCACATTCTGAAACTTTGAAGCAGGGAAACGACATTTTCTTCCTGGTCTAAAGAAAGATAAACCCTATGATACTATCATTCAAAGAATTAAGCTGCATTTTGATCCAAAGAAGAAAGTGATACCACAGTGATGCAGATTTTTAAAGAGAATTCAACAGGAAGGAGAATCAATTTCGGAATATCTTAGAGAATTGAAACATTTAGCAATAAATTGTAATTTCGGCGATATGCTGGGAACCATGATGCGAGACCGTTTTGTGGCTGGAATCAAGTTGGAAAGCCTGCAAAAGAAGCTACTACAAGAAAACGACGATGTCACCCTGGATAAAGTTTTGCAGTGGCGATCTCGTTCGAACTGGCGGAGATAAATACAAGAGAATTACAAGATAAATTAGTGGCCAAGATATCCCCTGTGAATGGAAAAGATAAAAAGGGTGAGTACAAAAATAGTATGGTGCAGCATAGGCCTTTCAGGCAAAGGGGAGAAATAATGTGTTATAGATGTGGTGAAAAAAATTCACACGTGGCCTCTGTTTGCCCTTATAGAACAAAGACTTGTTTTAAAATGTAAAAACCTGGGTCATTTAAGTAGGGTCTGCAAATCTAGTAAAAATGTGGGGATGTATTTTTGTACAAGAGGACTCTATATATTCTGTACAGGGCGAAACTGATGCCACAATAAATTTAACAGTAGATGATTATTCTTTGTGCTTTACAATAGATACAGGAAGTCCAGTTACGTTAATACCTAAAGATATTTATAAGATTTATTGGCAAGGTAAAAATTATTTCCAACAAATTTAAGATTAAAATCCTTTTGTGGTAAATCAATAGAGATTATAGGGCAAAGAAATGTTTTTGTAAAAGAAGCCAACCAATATTTATGATTAATAGTTGTGAATGAAAAATCCAGGTGATTTTGTTAGGAAGAGAATGGCTTAAACAGTTAAAACTTGATTATTCTATATTGTTTAGCATTAAAAATTTAAATAATGAATCTAATAGAAATAGTTTGATTGATAGATATGCAGATTTGTTTAACAAAGATTTGGGCTGTCTAAAGGATGTTAAAATAAATTTTAATTCAAAAAGGATGTGACTCCTGTGTTTTGTAAGGCCAGAAGTTTACCTTTCTCTCTAAAAGTAGAGAATGAAATTGGTGTAAGTATATGTGGTGATTTTAGATGTACAGCTAATAAAGCAATAGAATTAGATAGATATCCCATTCCATCGATCGATGAGATCTTTTCAAAATTATCTACAAGCACCGTACTTTCGACTCCAGACCTATCACAGGCTTACTTACAAGTAATGTTAGCGGAAGAAGCCAAAGAGCTGTTGTTAATATAAACACAAAAAAGAGGTTGTTTTCTTATAAAAGACTACCATATGACGTAGCGGTAGCACCAAATAAATTTCAGAGGATTATGGAAGGTCTATTTGCTGATTTACCAGGTGTGGCCAGCTATATAGATTATATTTTCGTTGCAGGAAACGACTTTGAAGATCATGAACAAAAGTTGGATCTAGTGTTTAGATGATTGCTAGAAAAAAGTTTAAAGTTAAACAGATATAAATGTAAATTTAAAAATAAATCGGTGGAATATTTAGGGTTTAAAATGGATAAATTTGGACTACATCCCTTAGAAAATAAAATTAAAGCAGTGATAGAGGCGCCTGAACCTAAAGAATGTTTCGCAATTAAGATCTTTCATATGACTTTTAATTTATTATTATAGATTCATAAAGAATATAGCAAACATTTTAGCGCTATTCTATCAACCTTTGAATAAAAATTGTAGATGGAATTGGACGAAAGAATATCGAATGTTATTTTAAAAATGTAAATCATTATTAATGGACTATGGACTAGGCGTAATTCTGAGTCATAGAAAGGAAGAATGCCCTATAGCTTTTGCTTCTAGAACATTAACTGAAACGGAAAAACGTTTCTCTCAACTAGAAAAGAAAGCGTTGAGCATAACTTTTGGCGTTGAGAAATTCAGACAATACTTACTGGGACGAAAATTTGTATTGGTCACAGACAAGCGACCCTTAATTCATATATTTTCACCTCATAAACCATTTGCCTTATGTGCATCATCCAGAATTAAAAGATGGTCATTAAAATTACCTGCATTTAATTATACTGTGGAATTTCCAAAAACTAGTGATAATTCCAATGTTGACACATTGTCACGTCTTCCTTTAGAATCGAGTGTCAGGGAGTCTCTTGATGAAGACCAGGTACTTCTTCTCAGGAAGTTGAATGAGGTACCGTTCACTTTTATGGAGGTGGCATATGAGACGCCCCAAGATAAAATACTGTCTATAGTATTAAGGAATGTTAGAGAAGGCAACTGTGTGGAAATTCAAAGGGTACCGAGAGAAAACCCACTAGCTCCTCATTATAAGATCAATGAGGAATTAAGTTTGTAGTTTGGTTGTCTTCAATGGCGTGAAAGAGTGGTAATTCCCCAAAAATTAAGATCTTTAATTTTAAATGACTCGCATGAAATACACATGGGGATTGTTAAAATGAAGATGATTGCCAGACTGTATTTTCTGGTGGCCAGGCATAGACAGTAACATCGAGGAGATAACTAGAGAATGTAGAGTATGTCAAGAATCGGCAAGCATGCCCCCGGCTACCATCTCAGAATGGACTTGGCCCGAAAAACTGTGGCATCGACTTCATCTTGATATTGCGGGTCCGTTCATGGGAAAAATGTTTTTGGTTCTCGTGGACGCATACTCAAAGTGGATAGAAATTTTTATCATCAAAGATATTACCAGCAAAACGATTATAAATCATCATAGAGAAATTTTTGCCAGATTTGGATTGCCCTAATTTTTGGTTACAGATAACGGAAGACAGTTTGTCTCCGGTGAATTCGAGCAATTTACCAAAATGAATGGTATACGGCACACTAAGACCAGTCCGTATAATCCTAGTACAAATGGTTTAGCTGAGAGATATGTAAGAGAGTTTAAAAACCTTTTGAGAAAGAATAATGGGAAGGATGATTTGGAGACGGATCTACAAAGATTCCTATTTGCTCATAGAGCATTCCCCCAAACTGTAATAAAGGAATTCCCCCGCGGAACTGCTAATGAAGAGAAGTTTAAGATCAAGATTCTCGAATTTAATACCAAGATGGGATATCCGCGAGAGGTATTTCATGAGGCCGTAAGAAGGCAGGAGCAGTTTACTACAGGTTGCGAGGTTTATTTCCGCAACAATGCAACTGGACCTAAACGGTAAAAAGGTAACATTTTGAAATTATTGAGCTACCGTCACTACCTTATAAGTTGCGAGGGCGTCGTGTTTAAGAGGCATATCAATTAATTGCGACCTGTGAGAAAGAAACAAGTGGAGACAAGAAATTTGATACTTCCTCGAACATCAGGAGAGAAGCCTGTAGGTGGAAGTCAGAAATAAAGTGAAGAGGAGGTTCCAGAGGTTACATCAGGAAACAAGGAGGAGACTGCCTCTTTGCACGTACCCTCTTGCACTCCTAGACCAGGGCCTATTGCTGTGCACGTGCCCTCCTCCACTCCTAAACCGGAGCCTGCCCCTGTCCCAAATGCCCGTCCGCAGTCCCAGACCTCAGAGAGCTAGGAAACCCCCAGACCGACTGGAGTATTATTAAGGGGGGATATGTGTTGTGTATGTAAATAGATGAAGATTATTTGCATTCTTTAAAGTCTCATTATGTAAGATATATGTGTATATAAATTGGACATTTTTTGTTGGCCAAACGAAAAGAATTAGAGATAAATAAAGAGTCATGGTCAAGTTTGAGTTGTTGTACATCTAATTACGACACAACATTAGCAACATCCATCCTCACTAAAGACACAAAAGCTGCCTGTTATGCAGATTATATAGCCATATAGCACACAAGTAGCAGTATAGAAATATCAGAAAAATACTGAACACATCAATGAGAGGACTGGAGAAGTGGGCAATGAAACTCAAAATGACAATAAACCCAATAAACACAAACCTATAGGTCTCCTTCAATGACAGGAAAAAAGACATGAATTTAGCTCCTAAATAAGCATAAACAACCATATAATTGATCAAATTTGATCTCCAAATTACCTAGGTGTGATACTTGATGAGGAATTGCGATTTACAGAACACATAATTAGCACCTCAAATAGAGCTACCAAAAACCTAAACATTCTGAGAAGGCTATGTGGAACAAATTGGGGAGCAAAACCCAAAATTCTCAGAACAACATATATCACCTTAATAAGGCCAATAATGGAATATGCATCACCTGTTTGGGCTCCCTAAAGTTCCTCACTAAAAAGAAGACTAGACAGTGTTCAAGCAAAAGCGGCCAAATTAATCACTGGTTCTGTTTCAAATACCAACATTTAGAAAATTCAGAGAGAATGTGGTCTAGACCTACTTGAAAGCAGAAGACAATTAAAAACAATAAAATTCATCAATAGCTTAAAAACTAAAGAAACCGAACACATATCCAATAGAACCTATTTAAACTGGACACAAAAAGAAAGGCTAAAAAATCTTCAACACTTCAGTACGACAACAATATTAGAAAGAGCATAAATATGAAACATAATTAATTTCAAATTCGATAATAACCAATATTTCCTACCCCATTGCCATCACACAAATGTAATCATCAATCTTAACCTGAATGAACCCTGCAATAAAAAAGAGAACAAAAACATACTTAAAAAGAAAGGACTTGACACAATTGGTTTATGCGATCAGATAATTTTTTTAACAGCATATACAGATGGATCATCAGACCTTACCATAAGTAATGGAGGGGCTGGAATTAACATAATGCTGCAAGATGGAACATACATCAAAATCAAAGAAGGAGCAATAAAGATTTCGTCAAACTTCACTTGTGAACTGATAGCTATCTGGAAAGCTCTTGATGTATGCCTTAACCAACCATCCCTGCATCAGGCAGAAGGAATTATAATATACCGTACAACGACTTCATATCCGATCTAGAAGCAATTCAGAAGGGCAATACTATAATCACACAGAAAATACATTCGTTACTTACTCAACTGATATCATTGGAGAATAACTGCATTCTACAATGGATTCCTGCCAGTGTTTGGATCGGGGGTAATGAAATGGCAGTTGAATATGCAAAGGAAGCCAGAAAGTTGAGCCAAAGGAAAGAACAAATGTCATTTTTTGACGCTAATGCTTTTGCAAAATACAAGATAATTAAACAAAAAATAAGAAAAAATCAAAATGTGAAATAAACTCCGAGAGAAAAATGACAAAACTATAACAAGATTTAGAACAAAACATTATAAAGGATGACAATACATCCAGATGGCACAAGAACCTATAGAACATACAACAACTGTCCTGGGGTGTAACTAACACCTACCCACATATTCTCATGCCCGCAGCCTTGCATAAAATTGACATAGACCCAGAGAAGCTGCTTTACACACCCAAGATAGTGGACAATGCTGCTGTGATAGAGATGCATGGAGACATCTGAGGCTCTTTATTCGACACGACAAAAACAACAACGGCATTCCAGAGTAAAATAAATCATCAGAGATAGATAAATATTTTTCAAATGAATTAAAATAAATATAATCGATACTGGGAGAGAGTTGAATTTAAAAAAATAGAAAATTATTATTTTCGAAATTTAAATAGCTGAGAGGATTCCTGCGAACCGCATCTAAAATATCAGGTTTTTTTTTTTTTTTGCTACATGTTTTAATTTGCATATACCTGTTTTACATATATCAGATTGTATTTAAAAATCGTTAACCATTTCTTCTAACTTTTGGCGAAATGGTGTTTTATTAATTTATCATTTGATATTATTAGGGTTCTTTCCTGGTATTCAAAAAGGAAAAATACGTGTCGTTCAGTTATATTTTTCAATTTATCAAACAATTTGGCCGCTGAATCGCTGATTCTGGTAGAGCGCCATCTCGCGAATAAAGTTGTAACTAAAATCAATTTCGAATTTTTCATTATTTGCCATAAAAAATCCCATTGCATCCTGAACACAATGGTGTTTACCGCATTGCTCTAGCGCAAATATTCGCGGAGTTATTAATTTTTAAAGTTGTGCGGGACTTTTGGATCACCCTGTATATACAATAGATATGCGTGATAATATTTGATACCGATTATTGAATACAGATATATTTAAATATTTATTGACTTTTTACACAGTATTTGCTTGTAAAAAATAAAAATAGAAAAAAATATGATATTATCAATTATGATAAAGGTAATTAACAAAAAAATTAAAAACACTAAATATCTATTCGAAAAAAAAAGAATAAACAATATTAAGGTAAATGGTTCCTTTTGATTTTGATTTTCGAAAGTTTTCGAGCAAAGTTTCTGCTCTTCAGCATATACTTCTATTA
This sequence comes from Cordylochernes scorpioides, assembly GCA_030710605.1. NCBI lineage: Eukaryota > Metazoa > Arthropoda > Arachnida > Pseudoscorpiones > Chernetidae > Cordylochernes > Cordylochernes scorpioides. The sequence goes on from CP092864.1 coordinate 146,571,885, forward strand.
CTATGCACTAGCGCGCCATCTGTTATCAAATTACGAAACTATTTTAGACGCGTAATATTCTTTTTGAAATAAAACAATTTCTACTGCCCTTACTGCAATGGAAAAATTAAAGGGAGGGCTTGGCTCATCAGTGGTGAACCCTCCCAGCGGTTTCGCCATTTTAATCTACCATACCGCTGTTATATTGCATTTTTGGAACTTCCTTTTATAGTGATACTGATGCTTGACTCTTCGAATGGGTATTTTAGATTAACTATGGACATAAGCTTTTAGGTCAGCAGAATTACATATAATTATAAATATATAATATGCTTCGAGCAATCGCTCTTCCGCAAATATCGATTTGTGTCTTTTATTCGAACATTTATATTACGATGCACTAGAGCGCCATCTGTTATCAAATTACAAAACTATTTTAGAAGCGTAATATTCTTTTTGAAATTAAAACAATTTCTACTGCCCTTACGCGTCTAAAATAGTTTTGTAATTTGATATACTTCTATATACAATATCAATATGAACTATCTTGATATTATATATAGAAGTATATGTCCGTTGAAGAACAGAAATTTTGCTCAAAAACTTGTGAAAATCAAAATTAAAAGAAACCCTTTACCTTAATATTGTTTATTCTTTCTTTTTAGAATAATTTCTAGGTAACTTATTACTCACTAAATATCTATCATTAGAAATTAATAGGGAGGTCGGTGGAAGGATGGTCTAAACCGTTGGTTTTGGATCGCTACGATCCGGGTTCGATTCCCGCATTGGGCACTATTTTCTGATAAAAAAAAATCCCCAATAGCTTCCGATTCTTTCAAAATTCTAACTCCACCAGCGAGTGCAAGTAACCAAATAGGGCTCTGGTACATTTTAAAGTGTAATGTCGAACTGCTTTTTACATATGTAGACATGTGGTACACTTACAGTAAAAACAGTCACCTACTTCTACCCACCATGATTATTATGGCCTGTACCACGTATACTAGGTATAATTATAAAAACAATTAATAGAATTCAATAATTCAAACTCACATGCTTTGAAAACAAAGCAATTTAGTGATAATTTATAAATAAAGTAAAATTTGAAGCCAAAATATCTACGATTGGAAAATTGAATAAATTGAAAATACAAGTAAATATACTATACTAATATTTGGAGAATAAAATTAAGTGTGACACACGAAGCAAAAAATAACGAAAGGTTTGGTATATAGATTGCTACTTTGGAAATAGAGCAATCCATAAATAAGTATTTAATTAAAAAGGCATATATTGGTTCAAAATATCATTTATTTTACCAATATTTCAGTTGGCTGAGCGCTAACCTTTATCAATGGTGCTGTGTTTGTTGTTGACACACATTAATATGTTATAATACCTTGATAAAGGTTGGCGTTCAGCCAACTGAAATATTGGTAAAATAAATGATATTTTGATTCAATATATGACTTTTTAATTATAGATTGCTATGTAAAGTTTAGTATCTTTGGAGGAGATTCCTTAAAACTTTACACCTGAAAATTCTGTTAGTGTATTTTATTATCGCAAGAAAAATAATTAAATAGGAGAGAGAGAGAGAGAGATTCCGAATTACTTTATATATTTGAAAATTAAAACTATTATAGACGCGTATGATTCTTTTCAAAAATAAACAATTAATACTGTTATCAAAATTAGAAACTATTTTAAATGCGTAAAATTCTTTTTGAAATTAAACAATTTCTACTGCCCTTACTGCAGTGTAAAAAATAATGGGAAGGCCTGGCTCATCAGTGGTGAACCCTCCCAACGGTTTCGCCAGTTTAATCTACCATACCGCTGTTATATTGTATTTTTTGGAACTTCCTTTTTTAGTGATACTGTTGCTAAACTCTTGGAATGGGTATTTTAGAAGAACTATGGACATAAGCTTTGAGGACAGTAGAATTACATACAATTATAAATATATAATATGCTTCGAGCAATCGCTCTTCCGCAAATATCAAATTGTTTCTTTTATTAGAACATTTATAATATGATGCACTAGCGCGCCATCTGTTATCAAAATTCGAAACTATTCTAACGGCGTTAAATTCTTTTTGAAATTGAATAATTTCTACTGTCCTTACTGCAATGGTAATTGTTTAATTTTAAAAGAATCATACGCGTCTATAATAGTTTCGAATTTTCATAGCAGATGGCGTTGAGCTAATGCATCGTAACTTTAAATATTTATTTAATTAGTTATAGAAAAGATTTTAAATATAAAATAAGAGTTACTATGCACATGAGCCAAATCGACCAAGCAGTTAGAGCAAAAGGGGAGAATTGAGTTTTTCTACCTTCCACGTGGCGCCACTGTTTTCCCTGACCGGTCCGTACAGTCAAGTTAAGAGAGAATTTCAGGAAACTCTGTTCTCCTAACAATTTTTTTTCTTATCCCTAGTACACGTAGTACAGGCCATGATAATCATGGTGGGTAGAGGTTGACGTCTGCTTTTACTTTAAGTGCACCATATTAATACACATGTGAAAAGCAGTTCGACTTTGCACTTACAAATATGCCAGAGCTCCGTTTGGTTACTTGCACTCGTTGGTGAGGTTGAACTTTTGCAAGAATCGGTGGCCATTGGAGCATTTTTTCTCTTGACAATATATAGAGATAGTGAATAAATAATTCTCATTTGGGGAATGTATCGTTTTACAGTTATTTTAATACCATTGTAATAGCTATCAATCACAATCAAACCATTTTACCACCTTCAGACTTAGGTGATGTAACTGTCTGAAGCAAATAATAAAAATCACGAAATATTCGTGAGATCAATCAAAGTGAAAATTCCAATAAATATATTAGCATTGATACTCTACGAACGTAAACTACCAAAGATTCCCAATAGCCTGAGACTATAATGATAAAATAAATAGGAAAAAGAACCTCAGACAAACACAAGTTCTAAATAAGTTCAAGAAAAAAAAACGAATTAGAGATGTAAAACGACGTTTGACAAGATTTCCTGCAAATATTTCTTTTGAACGAAAAGTCGTAATTAATTTAAAGAGATATAACGACTATTTCTATCCTTAAGGATGAAGTATGGAAGGATAAATTGTGAAGGGAAATGATAAACGGAAAAATAAAAGTGTTCAGAGTTAGTAATTATTTATTGGGAAATTAGGATTTCCGTTCATCATTACTTTTCACAATTCATCCTTAGGGATGAAGTATGGAAGGATGAATTGTGAAGAGAAATGATGAACGGAAAAATAAAAGTGTCCAGGGATGGGAATTATTTATTGGGAATTGGGATTTGGGATTTCCGTTCATCATTACTTTTCACAATTCATCCTTCCATACTTCATACCTAAGAATAGAAATAGTCGTTATTTCTCCTTAAAATAAATTACGATTTTTCGTTCAAAAGAAACATTTGCGGTAAAATTGTCAAACGTCGTTCCACAATCATAAGCCGCATTATATTGTATTATAAATTATAGATGTTAAAACAATAATACAGCCAGACAATTTCCAAACACTTACTGATAGGAACATGCAAAAGATAGTACAGATCGGATTTACAGGATACTGATTGTAAATATTATTTAATGTAGGCTTCGTCGCCCGATAATTCCCCGAATGCAATTTCCTTCATACTGAAATAACATCAATAATAAATGTTAGAAGTGCCATAGAATAGCAATACGGGTTTATAAAAAGCGACATGCAAAATTTGGTACCAATTGGTTAAGTAGGTTTTGAGTTTATCGCGAAACAGACAACAGACATTGACTTTTATATATAAGATAATAATATAAATGAGTTTTAAAAATTGTAAAAATAAAAAAAAAAAAATGCATCGGCCGGGAATTGAACCCGGGCCGCCCGCGTGGCAGGCGAGCATTCTACCGCTGAACCACCGATGCTTATAATAAATGGCCATATTTGGGTATTTATTCCATTCACAAAAGCAAACGATGACAGAATTTATTGTTGATGACTCTGATACTTGTATATTTATCATGAGAGAGAATCTCGTTGTACATAACTATTGATTATACATTTATGAACCAGGTTGCTCTTTCTGAGCGGCACCTAATAAATTTATTTTTATTAGAAATCAATAGGAAGTCGGTGGAAGGATGGTCTAAACCGTTGGGTTTCGACCGCTACGACCCGGGTTCGATTCCCGCATTGGGCACATTTTTCTGATTTAAAAAAAATGCTCCAATGGCCCCCCCGATTTTAGAAAAATTCCAATCCCACCAGCGAGTGCAGCTAACCAAACGGGAAACTGGCACATTTGTAAGTGCAAAGTCGAACTGCTTTTCACATGTGTAGACATGTGATGCACTTACAGTAAAAGCAGTCACCTACTTCTACCCACCATGATTATCATGGCCTGTACCACGTGTACTAGGGATAAAAAACTACTAAGTTCAAACTAGTACAAGTTCAAACTACTAAGTTAACTTGTAGAGGTACAGCTCTTGCACCACGCTGACGAGGGCTAATGGCTTGTGGTTAGTTTTTCTTCATATATCAAGGAAGGGTATTTGGTAAATTTTTGATTTATTAAAAATAAACGATTAGTTGATATTTATTCCGATAGATGGCGCAAGCTATCAGCAAAATTTAGCTGTACGATCAGGAGATGCCTTTTTATTAATTTATTCACCTGATTCTCCAGTACAATTTCACTTTAATACTTTTTCACATAGCAAAATAAGTTTTCTGGATATTTCCGAATCCGTGGCTTCATTCAATTTAACATACACATGAAAATGTGTAACAGTAATTTTAAAAATATGATTATCATTTGATAATCAAATAAAATAATTTGACAGCAATTATAATCGAATATTTAGTTAAAAAAGCATATATTGGATCAGAATATCATTTAATTAACCAATATTTCAGTTGGCTGAACGCCAACCTTCATCAAGGTATTGTAACATAGTATTTATTAATTTTATTTATGTAACATAGTATTTATTATTTTTATTATTTTTTATTAACAGAGTGGTCATTTTTATGTTTATATCTTGCGACTCTGTAAATTTCCCTCGTGTCTTATCTTTTGTTTACAATTCATAGTTCGCCCTTCCCTGAAATAAATTGTTGTCTCCTCCTGAAGTTTTTGTCTTCCCTAATTTTCCACGTGGCAGCATTATAACATATCAATGTGTGTCAACAACAACTCAGCATCACTGATAAAGGTTGGCGTTCAGCCAACTAGAATATTGGTAAAATAAATGATATTTTGATCCAATATATGCCTTTTTAAAATTAGATATTTGATTATAATTGCTGTCAAATTATTATATTTGACAATTAAATGATAATCTTATTTTTAAAATTAGTCACACATTCTTATTTGTAAATTAAATTGAATGACGCCACGAATTCGAAAATATCCAGCAAATTCATTTTTCTATGTGATAAAGTGCAAAAGTGAAATTGTACTGGAGAATCAGGTGAATAAATTAATAAAAAGGAATCTGTTAGTGCAACTGAATGTTGCTAATAGCTTGTTATGGATTGCTCTATTTTCAAAATAATCAAATATGAATTTGGTATTTCTTTACCATCATAACCTACATTAATCTTTGAAACAAGTTTTTTTACCAGAGAAATATTTGAGACGAGAAAAAAGTTAATCTTTAATTTTGTCTTCAAAATTGGTTTTCCTAGAAGTCGAGGGATTAAGTGAGGGTTTCGGAGAATTTGAAGAATTTTCATAACATTCCGATTTCTAATGCGTCTCCGCTATCTAGAATCTCTCCACTACATATTAATAAATATATATTTAATAAAAAGGCGCATATTTCGCGAATATATATGACATTATTATTACAATATAGTGAATATTCAATAATTACGTCTGAATATATACAGGGTGATCCAAAAGTCCCGCACAACTTTAAAATTAATAACTCCGCGAATATTTGCGCTAGAGCAATGCGGTAAACACCATTGTGTTCAGAATGCAATGGGATTTTTTATGGCAAATATTGAAAATTTCGAAATTGATTTTAGTTACAATTTCATTATCTAGATGGCGCTGTACCAGAATCAGAAATTCAGCGGCCAAATTGTTTGATTAATTGAAAAATTTAACTGATCGACACGTATTTTTCCTTTTTGTATACCAGGAAAGAATCCTAATAATATCAAATCGTTAATTAATAAAGCACCATTTCGCCAAAAGTTAGAAGAAATGGTTAACGATTTTTAAATACAATCTGAGATATGTAAAATAGGTATATGCAAATTAAAACATGTAGCAAAAAATATTTATATTTTTGATAGAGTTTTGTCAAATATATTGAATGTTTGAAAAACATAGCTGAATTCAATACACGATTTTTTGAAATGTTAATATAGTACCAAAAATTATGATGGTACTACTAATAGGATTTCTTGCTATAAGGAATGTGTAATTTCTTGAATAATTGGCGACACTCGACTATTTAACTGGAAATTTGTCATGATCCAACAAATGAAATATAGATGGGAGTGACAAAATACATTTGTCGTACTTTATTCCAAATATCCTATGGGCTTGTCAAATGTTATCATTGTTTATTATACTGTACACGATTTTTTTAAATGTATCCCCTCAAATAAATATAATTTTTAAATCAACCTTTTGCGTTGAAAAACGTGGTAGTAAAATCATTTTGTATTATTTTTTTTGCCCAAAATTTCTAAAGGTGGGGGTTACAGAAATATTCCTTATGCTATTTCTTTTAATGAGCGAAAAGCGATAAATTAAACATAAGGGGTAAAATTGTGTGTACATTGTTATTCGAGAAGTTATAACACTTTGGTCTGCACGACATAATATAAGATGTGAGCAAATGACAAACAAACAAAAATTACTTTTCATGAATAAAAAAGAGACAAGATATGAGGACAGAATTTATTTACCCATAACCCAACACAAAGAGCTGCAAAACATTGGTAGATAATATAATACATGGAAGCTTTTATAACACATGAGGTAACTGCCTTCTCTCTTGTATTAGGTCAGAATCCTTGTTCAATGTGGCTACCTTCATTCTCAAACACCGCCTGCAGACGATAGATGACAGATTGGACAGCATTAAATAACATATCTGATGAAATTGATGAAACGTGCCGTCTGATAGAAGCCTTCAACATGACCAATGTGGTAGGCCGACATCGATAAACACGCGAATTAATGTACCCCCATATCCAAAAATCGCAAGGCGTTAAGTCTGGTGATCTTGAAGGCCACTGGTGCATAAAGTGGCGACTTATCACACGATCTTCACCGAACGTATCCTTCAGCAATTGTTTGGCACCGCGGGAGATATGAGGAGGTCCTCCATCTTGCATGAATGTTATTTCGCTCAGTGCTTGTCTGTCCTGCAATATGGGGATAACCTTTTCTCTCAAAAGTTGAACATAACGTTCACCAGTTACAGAAACGGTTTTAAATGTTCTTCCATTTATTTCTTAAAAGAAAAATGGCCCAATAATAAAAGAAGAAGTGAACCCACACCAAACTATAACTCTGGGCTGATGAAGTGGCATTTCTGTAAAAATACTAGGGTTTTCTGTTGCCCAAATTCGGCTGTTTTGAGTGTTAACTTCTCCGTTCAGAGAAAATTGAGCTTCATCTGTCCACAGAACATTCAACAGCCAGTTTTCATCAATATCAATTTGCCGGAAAACCCATGAAGCGAATTCTTGACGCTTCTCAAAATCGCCGACTTTTAGCTCGTGAAGTCTTTGAATTTTTTTACGGGTATTTTTTAAGACAAATTCTTAGTGCTCTCCAAACTGTTCCATACCAAATCCCCGTTTGCCGAGCACTTACTTCTCCATACGTGGATAACGTTTCAATAGCTTCAACATTCTGCGAAACCGTAGCAACCCCTGACTTGCATGTCGATGGTCTTCCACTCCGAGATTTTGCTTCCAGAGATCCAGTCTTCTCCAAAGTTTTTATCATTCGCCTTAGAGAGTAGCAACTCATGGGTCCTTTACCGCTTCGAATACCTTTAAAGGTACGAAACGCTTGTAAAGCTTCAGTGGTAGATTCTGAATTGCAATAAAAAATTTCACCAAGAGTGATTTATGCTGTAGTGATAGTAAAATAAATTGTTGTGCATGTAAATAGATGAAGATTATTTGCATTTTTCAAAACCTCATTATGTAAAAATATAAGTGTATATAATTGGATATTTGTTGTTGGCCGAACCAATAACCATACACACCTCATCTCGTTAACGGAATAATGTTCTTTGTCTGGTCTGCCTTTTTTTTACTCTCTTTGGAGTAGATTTGCTTTTTGATAGTTTTTATTTATGGAGCTGAACCAGTATGATGGCGGTGGTGGAGGAAGTCAGCAGGCCAACAAGCGGCCGCGTTCTGAGGACGAAGACCTCCTCCCGTCTTCCCATCACCAATTTAAATTCACGGCGAACTTGTTCAACTTTGAGTGCCAAACCTTCGAAGCGATCATTGCCGACACCAGCCTGGACTCCCCCGAAAAAATACAGATGGCCACCAAAGGACTGATACTGACTCTCGTCCAAGAGGCAGAACTTCTTCTTAAGGACGCCTTCAAGGGAGCCAGTCTAGGAAGACCCAATCCCACAGCCAACGTCCCGATTCCCTCCACCTCTTTCGCCTCGGTAGTGGCAGAGAAAGACAAGCCGGTAAAGCCTGCACCTCCGAAACCCAAAGCGAAATCCACATTTGTGAATCTGGCTCCTTCCTTCGAATCGCATGTCGTCGTCAGGTCGGCTAACCCCAAAGCAACCCAAGGTAATTTTTGAGGGAAATTCAAAAGATTCATCCTTCCCTAGCGTCATCAAAACACGTGGTGGCGTCCATCAACACCAGCAGCGAAGTGGTTTTCCACCCCAAAACAACCCAAATGGCAAAGTAGCTGGCCACTGGGCTGACCTCCCTGCCAACGGGCTTAAGCTGCCCCGAGTGCCCGGTTATCCTACCAAGATACTGCCTCTTCAGAGTGGACGGGGAGGTGCGGGACGATGAGATATGCGAGAGCTTCCGCTCCAACCACTCCGTGCAGTCACTCCTGGAAAAGCGTGAAATCAGGGTAGTCCATCGATCGAATAATGCGGCACACAGCACTAGTACAGTGTTCATCGAAGTGGACAACCAAGTCGCCGAAATCCTCGGTCAACATGGACGTATTCCTGTGGCGGGTCTAGTGCACAGGTATGAGCGCAGTCATACTTTAAAGCAATGCTTCCGTTGCTGTGGCTTCGGCCACCGCGCTTCTGCCTGTCCAGCTGCCCATCCAATCTGCTATCGCTGCGGCTCTGCAGAGCATGAGGGCATCCGATGCTCGGTCGAGCCAAGCCAAAGCCGCTGCTGCCGCTGCAGAAAAAAAATCTGAAGCTCCCACAACCACTTTGCCACATTATCTACCTGTCCCTTTGTAAAAGAGAGAATAGCCAGAACAAGAAACAATGTCTAGGCCATTGCGTGTCCTGCAGGTGAACGCTAAAAAATCATCAACTGTCATTCTTGAAATTGCAAATTTGGCAAATTCGACACAGGCCGACATCGTGCTCCTGCAAGAACTCTCAACTAACTTCTTCTGGCCCACACGTGGGTTTCAGGCTTTTTTTTTTTGTCCCAGGCGCCTACATCCCCTCGGGAATTGTGGCATGTAGCAACCTTCACCCCATCCCTCTAACCTCCCCAGACACCGCCATAACCTCCATAGCCATATGTCTAGAGCAGAGCATCATCGTGGTGCACTCGGCCTACTGGCACGGCCTTAGAGCTGCCGATGATTTCATCCCTCTTCTGGAAGATACGATAAGACGGGCGTCTCTTCCAGTGATCCTGGGTATGGACACTAACGCCCACTCTCCTACCTGGGGCATCGGTGCGAGGTTGGACTTCCGGGGTGCTAATCTTGAAGAGTTCGCCAGCTTCAATGATCTTCATTTCTTGGGACCTCCTGTGGACTCGACCTGGTCAAATGGGCCATTATCTTCTTCTATAGATGTAACTCTGGCATCCAGCTCACTGGCTATCCATGTCACTAGAGGTTTATCAGATGAGATGGCCTTCACTGACCATATACCTATCTGGACTACATTCTTTGACATGGTCAATAACGAGACAAAATCCTCCTGGGTTGAATCCTCATGTAAAGAACAGACCTTTAAATCCTTCCTCAACTCTTCTCTCCACCAGGTAACTACCCTATTACAACAACAACAACAAAAACCTTCATTAAGACACTATTGTCTTACAAGGGGATTCCCCTAAGAGGTTATATATGTACATGAGTGAGGAGGAAAAGCAATTTAGAGGGGAGGTGGAGCAATCAGCCGTTGTCTGGGGAGTTGAGCACTTCTTCCCTCATTTTGTCAATCGCCTTGAAAATTTTAAATATTCATAAACAAATGTTTTATCCAGCTGGAGAGTAGTAAAAATTGTATATACATGTTGTTCATTATAGTGAGTTAGCCCCGAAATTTCGCGAATTTCCAGTCTCTTTTCCTGTGGGAATGGGCAATGGAATAGATAATGAACCAAATTTTTTGGATGCCAGCATTGCAGAAGTAGAAATTTAAAGGGTCGCTGTTCCAAAATCCCGTGATATCCTCGGGGAAAAATAGCCATAGCATCCTTTGACGGGCTATTTTCAAAGAGAGGTTTGATAGTAAGTAGTCCTCCGTCATAAAGGAGCTACTTAGAGATTGATAGTGAATACAATGAGTTGAGTTTTGTATCTTAGCTCGGTCAAATTGGAGTAGCTGGTCCACTGTGGTTTGAACTATTCTAGGCATTTCTCCTCGCAAAACCATATAATCTTCACAGTTCTTAAAAAAAGAAAAACCCCAAGAGTCAATGATGTTATTCAGGTTATAAATAAAGTTGTTTCCCGCTTTTCCCAAAATTGAAACTTCCTAGAGCTGAAACAAGCAAACATAAGGTAATCTTGTAAAGAGAGTTAAAATCCTCTGAAGGATATAAGTATAAGAATTTAAGACATGCGAGGATGTGTTTCTTAAAGGTTTTAATATGGGCGAGCTTTCGGGCTATTAACCCTTCTACAGGACATCATATCTGAGTAAAACTGCATCTTATATACATATCCATATTGAGAAAATTAGCATATATACAAGAAAACTATAAACATATTAACAAAATTGGTGAAAAAGTAAAATAAGAAAAATCTGCGTGTTCTGAGTATGCTAAGAAGTAAAATCAAAAATAGTTGTACAAAAAGGATACGGTTCAATTTAGGGCTGCAATAGTAAAACGATCCAAAATAAAACTCTCTGGCAATGGTCACCTAAGGTACACTATGGCAATATTGCATTGTATATATCAGGGATGTCTATGTGTCTGTTAATACTGTTATGTCTTAAAGAGAGCAACGCCTCGACGACCAACCTTCTGTATTTGTTCGTGATTCCTGAATAATATGCCTGTGGTTGAGAGGTATCGAAAGAATGTGCTGTCTGTCTAATGTGTTGTACTATAAGGGATCTAGGTTCACTGTTTCTGATGTTTCTATGGTGTTCATCCATCCTATCTTTGATTCTACGGCCTGTTTCTCCTATATACAAACTATTGCAATCTGAGCATTTTAAGGAATATATGGAGTTTGTAAAGTATGGCAGGGTAATGGGAAAACTATTTCTGGTGATGGGGTTTCTAACTATTGTTTCTAATTTAGGAGTGTTGGTATAGAAGGTACGTATTCCGTGTTTGTTTTTTAAGTATCTAGCTATGTTGACACTGTGGGCAGAGTAAGGGATGATGCAAGTCGATCTATAAGTCTGACTGCTTAGCTGTTGTTGTGGATTGTAAAAGTGTCGGAGAATGAAGTTTCTGGGGTAGCCTGAGTTCATTAGGTGATTGACCACGATCTGGGTCTCTGTATGTTTAAATTCAGACGTTGAACAGTGAGTAAAAATACGTTTTGAGAGGGTTTTTACCGTATTAATTTTATGGCTAAGGGGGCAGTATGAGGTATAGTGTATATAGGAGGGATGAAAGGAGGGCTTATAGTATACGTTGGTAATATACCTGCTATTTTCTTTTGTGATCATGATATCCAAGAATGCCAAGGAACAATTGTTTTCTTTTTCGTATGTGAATTGGATGTCCGGAAATAGTGAATTTAATTTAGTATGAATACTGTCCAAGGATTCTATATTAATTATGCAGAAAATATCGTCTATGTATCTAAACCAGGTATGAATATCTGCTGGGAAGTGACTTGTAATTAAACTGTCAATTTTTCGCATAACTATTTCGGAGAGTGGTGAGGACAGAGGGCTACCCATGGGAGTACCCTTGGTTTGCCTATAGTAACATTTATTAAAATTGAAAATACTATTGCTTAGACAGATCGAAATTAAGGTGGATAACTTAGATATCATATCTGCTGTATACCCATGCGTCCGGAGGAATTCTTTGGTGCATTCTAAGATGAGGGAGTGGGGGAGACTGGGGTATAGATTGATGACATCAAAAGAGATCATAAGACTGTTGGGGACTACCGGTAATTGCTGTATATGGTCTAAGAATTTAGGTGTGGAAGAGATGGACGTCGAGGCGGCGCCCTCTTTAAGTATGGGTATGATTATCTTAGGTAAGTACTGAGCTAGCGAGGCTGTGGGGGAGAGGTGAAAAGCTACTATTGGTCTAAGGGGGATATTTAACTTATGTACCTTAGGGAGGCCGTAGATGTAGGCCTGACCATGCAGATTCGAAAGGAAACCTTGGAGTTCATCAGTTGTTATGATCCTGTTCCTACATAGGGTCCTAAGTTCTTTTTTGTATTTGGAATTCGAGGTAGTATGTTCTTCCACTGTGGCCGGGGTGAATACATCTGAGTTGCTCAAGATTTGATTCATTCCTGAGATGTAGTCCGAAGTGTTCATAATGACGGTTCTGGATCCCTTATCTGATCTTGTGATAACTATGTTATTATTTTTGGACAGAGTTCTTATAATTTGGTTGGTATGATGGCTGTTGGCTAGGTTGTTTGTAGGACTATTTAAAACAGATATGACGTGGTTCCTAACGGAGTGTTTATCCTGCATGTTTAGGCCGGTGATGGATGTCTCTATACCTGCTATTAATGGAATTTTGTCCAGTTTTGATGGGTATCTATGTTTGAGCCCTTTCGAAAGTATACTGACCTGATCAGGGGATGGTACAAAGCTAGATAAATTCAAAAAAGATTGTTGCTGATCCTGGGGAGATAGAGGCACTTTGTATTTCTTAGACCAAAATGAGAGCTTATTACGATGTCTGATGTCCAGCATGGAGTCTTGGGCTTTTATATCACTAGTGATGCCTATTAGTAATTCTGCCATATTTCGTGCTGGGATGTGTTGTGATAGTATACAAATCAGATCTTTAACGGTTTTTGACAAGATGCGGATTTTTGAGTAACAACCCTTAGTTCGGGCTCTTAGTAATTTGACATGGGTATCTGCTATGGCCATCCTTGAGTAAACGTTTCCGACGGGATCCTTGATTCTGAGGGAAGGAGGGATGAAGCTATGTGATTCACAAGTTTTGTTGAACTGTAGATGTTTCCTCCATCTTGCCAGAGCCAGTGATTTAAATCGGATCATTTTCTTGTAATAATCGAGATCAGAATTCATAATTGCTACAGGTATAAACGAATAACTTTGATCAATGTAAAGAGAGTTAAAATCCTCTGAAGGATATAAGTATAAGAATTTAAGACATGCGAGGATGTGTTTCTTAAAGGTTTTAATATGGGCGAGCTTTCGGGCTATTAACCCTTCTACAGGACATCATATCTGAGTAAAACTGCATCTTATATACATATCCATATTGAGAAAATTAGCATATATACAAGAAAACTATAAACATATTAACACAATTGGTGAAAAAGTAAAAATAAGAAAAATCTGCGTGTTCTGAGTATGCTAAGAAGTAAAATCAAAAATAGTTGTACAAAAAGGATACGGTTCAATTTAGGGCTGCAATAGTAAAACGATCCAAATAAAACTCTCTGGCAATGGTCACCTAAGGTACACTATGGCAATATTGCATTGTATATATCAGGGATGTCTATGTGTCTGTTAATACTGTTATGTCTTAAAGAGAGCAACGCCTCGACGACCAACCTTCTGTATTTGTTCGTGATTCCTGAATAATATGCCTGTGGTTGAGAGGTATCGAAAGAATGTGCTGTCTGTCTAATGTGTTGTACTATAAGGGATCTAGGTTCACTGTTTCTGATGTTTCTATGGTGTTCATCCATCCTCTCTTTGATTCTACGGCCTGTTTCTCCTATATACAAACTATTGCAATCTGAGCATTTTAAGGAATATATGGAGTTTGTAAAGTATGGCAGGGTAATGGGAAAACTATTTCTGGTGATGGGGTTTCTAACTATTGTTTCTAATTTAGGAGTGTTGGTATAGAAGGTACGTATTCCGTGTTTGTTTTTTAAGTATCTAGCTATGTTGACACTGTGGGCAGAGTAAGGGATGATGCAAGTCGATCTATAAGTCTGACTGCTTAGCTGTTGTTGTGGATTGTAAAAGTGTCGGAGAATGAAGTTTCTGGGGTAGCCTGAGTTCATTAGGTGATTGACCACGATCTGGGTCTCTGTATGTTTAAATTCAGACGTTGAACAGTGAGTAAAAATACGTTTTGAGAGGGTTTTTACCGTATTAATTTTATGGCTAAGGGGGCAGTATGAGGTATAGTGTATATAGGAGGGATGAAAGGAGGGCTTATAGTATACGTTGGTAATATACCTGCTATTTTGTTTTGTGATCATGATATCCAAGAATGCCAAGGAACAATTGTTTTATTTTTCGTATGTGAATTGGATGTCCGGAAATAGTGAATTTAATTTAGTATGAATACTGTCCAAGGATTCTATATTAATTATGCAGAAAATATCGTCTATGTATCTAAACCAGGTATGAATATCTGCTGGGAAGTGACTTGTAATTAAACTGTCAATTTTTCGCATAACTATTTCGGAGAGTGGTGAGGACAGAGGGCTACCCATGGGAGTACCCTTGGTTTGCCTATAGTAACATTTATTAAAATTGAAAATACTATTGCTTAGACAGATCGAAATTAAGGTGGATAACTTAGATATCATATCTGCTGTATACCCATGCGTCCGGAGGAATTCTTTGGTGCATTCTAAGATGAGGGAGTGGGGGAGACTGGGGTATAGATTGATGACATCAAAAGAGATCATAAGACTGTTGGGGACTACCGGTAATTGCTGTATATGGTCTAAGAATTTAGGTGTGGAAGAGATGGACGTCGAGGCGGCGCCCTCTTCCACGTCCATCTCTTCCACACCTAAATTCTTAGACCATATACAGCAATTACCGGTAGTCCCCAACAGTCTTATGATCTCTTTTGATGTCATCAATCTATACCCCAGTCTCCCCCACTCCCTCATCTTAGAATGCACCAAAGAATTCCTCCGGACGCATGGGTATACAGCAGATATGATATCTAAGTTATCCACCTTAATTTCGATCTGTCTAAGCAATAGTATTTTCAATTTTAATAAATGTTACTATAGGCAAACCAAGGGTACTCCCATGGGTAGCCCTCTGTCCTCACCACTCTCCGAAATAGTTATGCGAAAAATTGACAGTTTAATTACAAGTCACTTCCCAGCAGATATTCATACCTGGTTTAGATACATAGACGATATTTTCTGCATAATTAATATAGAATCCTTGGACAGTATTCATACTAAATTAAATTCACTATTTCCGGACATCCAATTCACATACGAAAAAGAAAACAATTGTTCCTTGGCATTCTTGGATATCATGATCACAAAACAAAATAGCAGGTATATTACCAACGTATACTATAAGCCCTCCTTTCATCCCTCCTATATACACTATACCTCATACTGCCCCCTTAGCCATAAAATTAATACGGTAAAAACCCTCTCAAAACGTATTTTTACTCACTGTTCAACGTCTGAATTTAAACATACAGAGACCCAGATCGTGGTCAATCACCTAATGAACTCAGGCTACCCCAGAAACTTCATTCTCCGACACTTTTACAATCCACAACAACAGCTAAGCAGTCAGACTTATAGATCGACTTGCATCATCCCTTACTCTGCCCACAGTGTCAACATAGCTAGATACTTAAAAAACAAACACGGAATACGTACCTTCTATACCAACACTCCTAAATTAGAAACAATAGTTAGAAACCCCATCACCAGAAATAGTTTTCCCATTACCCTGCCATACTTTACAAACTCCATATATTCCTTAAAATGCTCAGATTGCAATAGTTTGTATATAGGAGAAACAGGCCGTAGAATCAAAGATAGGATGGATGAACACCATAGAAACATCAGAAACAGTGAACCTAGATCCCTTATAGTACAACACATTAGACAGACAGCACATTCTTTCGATACCTCTCAACCACAGGCATATTATTCAGGAATCACGAACAAATACAGAAGGTTGGTCGTCGAGGCGTTGCTCTCTTTAAGACATAACAGTATTAACAGACACATAGACATCCCTGATATATACAATGCAATATTGCCATAGTGTACCTTAGGTGACCATTGCCAGAGAGTTTTATTTTGGATCGTTTTACTATTGCAGCCCTAAATTGAACCGTATCCTTTTTGTACAACTATTTTTGATTTTACTTCTTAGCATACTCAGAACACGCAGATTTTTCTTATTTTTACTTTTTCACCAATTTTGTTAATATGTTTATAGTTTTCTTGTATATATGCTAATTTTCTCAATATGGATATGTATATAAGATGCAGTTTTACTCAGATATGATGTCCTGTAGAAGGGTTAATAGCCCGAAAGCTCGCCCATATTAAAACCTTTAAGAAACATCCTCGCATGTCTTAAATTCTTATACTTATAAGGTAATCTTGTCCTGTCCATTTTTAAAATCCGATCTAGAACTTTATAATCAATTTCGTAATGTTTAATTCAAGGGACATCCTTTCGGTTTCTGTTCGTAAGATATAGCCCGGAGTGTAAATTTGCGAAGGTCAAGAAATCGCCGTAAGAAAAATAACCTGGATCTGGTTTACAACTCCTATCTGATTCGTCGCCCACAGTGGGGCCGAGTATAATAACGTGGATAAAACTATGGAGTCAAGTAATTTCATCACTGCTCCGAACGATATGGTTCTTGACTTAGATAGTATTCTCCATACTGCGTTTGTAGCAATCAATGCTTTGCTTTTAAAGTGCTGCGCCACGTAAGCAGTTGGATTCTTGGTTGTTAAGGGGTAGCCAAGATACGTATATTTTGAGGTAACTGTCAAAGGTTGTTGGCCCCAAAACCAAACGTCAGATCTAGCCAAGCGGCCTCCATTTCGAAACGCTACGAATTTAGACTGGAATTGGTTCAGAGTTAAACTATTTTCCTCAAAATATTTTTTATTAAATTAATCTTTATTTGGATATTTATCTTGGATTCACCACGGAAGACTATATCATCCGCGAACAGGAGCAGGTGTATAGTTCCATGGCCCGGTAAGTATATACCTGGCAGGTCAGAATCATCCAGCGTAGCAACCAGATCGTTATTGTAAATATAAATAATAATAATACGGTGAAAGAGGTTCACCCTGAAGAACACCTGATTGTATTTTGATAAATTCTGTAAAAGGGCCGCTCCATCTGACCGCTGCCATCATTTGAGCATAGTAGTTCTGTATAAGTTTGATAAATCGCCCACTTAAACCAACAAGCGCAAGCTTTCTCCATAATAGTAGATGTGGAACTGTATCAAACGCTTTTTAAGATCAACAAAGAATGTGTAAAGTTTCCTCCTTTTGCGGTTTAATGTCATTTGAATTAGTGACGTAAGCGTGAAGATATGGTCTTTGCACGAGTAGCCCTTTCTGAATCCTGCCTGGTTTTCCGCTATGAGTTTTCTATTTTCAATCCAATTACTTAGTCTATTTTTTAATATGGATGTAAAATGTTTTGACAAGTTGCTTATAAGGGCAATGCCCCTATAATTTGATGGTGTAACTACCTTATTAAACGAGGCCTCTAGCCCAGAAGATATTGACAGGGTGGTCCTCCTTCTGACTTCCATCCTGCAATCAGCTTGTGACTCTTCCATGGGGAGACGCTCCAATACTACAAGACCGTCAAAGCCGTGGTGGACCCCCGAACTGAGTCGGATCAGAAGGTTGGTTATCTCCCTCCGCCGTTATAGTCAGAAAGTCCGGTGTTCTATTAGGAATTTCTTCCGCGGTTTATACCGAGCGTGCCATAATCGACTGAAGGCGGCTATACGGAAAGCTAAAAGTAAATCCTGGTTTAATCTCTGCAAGGAGGTGTCATCCGCATACTGGAGTGACATACATCGATTTATCGCCCGGGGCCGCGGCTCCCCCCGAGGTCCGCCACTTCTCAAACATGATAACGGCTCTCTTTACAATCCTCATGAGACTTGCCAGACCCTGTTAAAATCACTTTTTCCTACATGACACCAGACCTCACCCGCAAAGGAATGCAATTTCTGCTCACTCAGACGAACCTGAATTCAAACCCTGGGAAGTTTTGCGAGCCATTCATCGCTGTGGAAAAAGGAAAGCCCCGGGCCCTGACGGTCTTGGTTCAAAATGCCTAGACCTGGGCGGCTCTTCCTTGCAATTCCTGCTGGCCGAATTGTTCACCAAATGCCTTCGTATGGGCCACTTCCCCCGTCAATGGAAAGAAGGCCGCCTCATACTTCTGCCTAAACCCTCCAATTCAGCCACCAGTCAGCTGGAGAAATACAGACCTATTACTTTATTGAACACTATGGCCAAAGTATTTGAGAGATGTATCCTGGCCCGACTTCAGAGGCTCGCGGATCGTCATGGATGGTTCTTTGAAGATCAATACAAAACCGTATTGGGTACCGTAAATGGTCGTTCAGCGGAAGATGCACTGGCGAGTATCACTCAATTAATTGAAGAAAGACAAGCTCACTGGAGGAAAAATCTTGTCATCAGCTCGGACATCAGTAAGGCCTTCGACACTGTTTGGAGGCAGGCAATCATACAAAATCTTGAACGTCTAAATTGCTCAGAGTCTATTACCTGTTTAGTAAAAAGCTTTTTGGAAGACCGGACGGTTTCTTACTCAGCTTGGACAGCAACAGAATGTACGTCCTCCCAACTCGGCACTCCCCAGGGTTCAGCGCTAAGTCCTTTCCTGTGGAACATAGTTGCTCGGACCATCTTCACCCTTCCCTCCATCATAGATAGCCGATTAATAGCTTACGCGGACGACTTCACCCTTATGACTCAGGTTCGTAGTCGCCTGCCGGTCTCTGCCACTAACACCTTCTTGGAGAGGTTGACATCTTTGTGCACGATAAATGGTCTTAATATAAACCCCATTAAGACTCAAGCTTGCCTGTTCCAATGGCGTAATGTCCACCCCAACTCCAAGACAGGGCTGAGAGTCCTTGGTCAACCTTTAAACATCAAGAAGACCGTCACAATCTTAGGAGTGGAGTTTTACCAGACCCGCGGATTTGTCGCTCACCTACGCAAGATCACACGTAGATGCAGATCAATAATCCCACGACTCACCCACACCATACAGGGTAAATTTGGAATTTTCTTTTCATCTGGACGGAGCGTCAGCATGGGGAGGTCGTGCTCTCTCCAGCGAAGGCATTAGGCAACTTAGGAGCCTTCACTGGAATTTTGCGAAACGTGTACTGAGAGGAGGTCCTTACACACCTACAGTCTCAGCCATCTCCATCACCGGCAGCCCTCCTTTCGATATTATTGTTAGGTCTCGTACGGCGTTCCTGAAGGAAATCAATGAAGAAAATTTTGAATCTAGACCAGGCCCTGCTTCTTCGCCATACCCTCCAGATAGACGTCAATTGTCTTTCAGTCTAAACATCGAGGAGATAACAACACCTATAATATTCACAGACGGATCAAAAAATGAGGCTGGGGTGGGCGCTGCAATTGTTCCCTCATCAGAAGATCAGCAGCCCGTTCTCTTACGGCTCCATCCCGACTGCACAGCCTTCCAGGCTGAACATCTGGCAATCCGCTGGGCGGTCCGTCTGGTGAAGGAAGGTTATTCAAGAAATGCGATCACTATCGCGTCGGACTGCAGATCAGCTCTGTCAGCCATATGTACGTCAGGTCCAGTTCGATCGACATTATTAGCTAAGATTATTCTCGCACTGAACACCAACCAAAACGTAAATCTGTGTTGGGTGCCGGGACACTGCGGCATCGACGGAAAGGAAAGAGCAGACAGAGCTGCTAAGAACGCGGCCGTTTTGATCTTTAGAGCCATCATTTTCCATTCTGCCTAGAAGCCTGGCCCGTAACCACTCACGCGCGGCAGCCCTAGACGCATGGACGGAGGTTTATTGCCAGGACCACTACAACAGACACCTGAGGAGAATAGCCCATACTCCAGACCGGCTGCTCCAATTCCTCCCTAAGGTCTGTCCTGGAGAAGTCACCACCACCTTACTTACAGGACATGGCCATGTTCGGGCAGACTTGGTTCTCTGGCGTCCTGGGGAAGACCCATCTTGCCCACATTGTATGGAGGAACAACAGACTGTGGACCACCTTCTATTCAGATGCCCTGCTTTCATGCAACACAGAATGAAGACAGCTCTGCTGCTTGGGAAGACCTCCTTCGACCCAGTCTCGTTGGCTGGACTCCCGGGTTCTCTGCAGGCATGGAACTTCCTGACCAGCTGGTTCGGCTCTGCAATTGGCTCTATATAAATATAATCTAGAGTAACTGGTTTCTACTAGTTAGCTTGACAGCCCGGGCAGTTGGCGCTCCAGGGGCCTGGGTTATCCTTATTTCTCTCTCTATACTCTTGGAAGACGGGGCAATTTAGCAGCAGATGAATAGAAATTTGTTCCTCATATCCACAGAAGCATCTTGAATCTTGCACTGCTTTGATGAATTTTAAAAAGCTTCTAAAATTTCCGTGATTTGTAATAAATTTAGAGTTGTGGAAATTTGCCCGAAAATAATTCGGAATATTAGCGGGAAAGAAACTTTGAAATGTTTGGTTAGTACTTTCTTCAATAGTGTAATTTTATATTTAATCAAATTTTCAATTATATCTGGAATATCCAAGTCGTATCGCTGTTGATCCTCGATCGATAAATATTTTATTCAAGCACGTTGTCGTTGATTTTTATTTGACAAATCCATGTTGTCTGGAGCTCAAAAGATTATTACTTTCATACAATTCATAAATTCGATTTTTCAAAATTTTTCGAAAATTTTTGAAAGATTTGAAATCAATGAGATAGGTCGATAACTTTTTGTTGATTCTAAATTAGATTTATGTGGTTTAGGAATTATCTTTAGAGCTGCTATTTTCCATTTCTCCGGATAATACCCTTTTTTGAATACATTTATTAAATAGTTTGCATAACATATGCTTAATTTTTGGGTAAGCACATTTGATCATATTGTGGCGAAGAAATATTTTATTATTTAATTTAATATTATTCAATGAAAATACTCAACAGATTATAAAAAATATATTACTCTGTATTTGTGAAATCATCTTTAAAATATTTCTTTGCTTGCTTGCTTAAGATTCCCTAGCTGTAGATAGTTTTGCTGACTTGTTAATAATTGTCGACTCGTCGTTGTGACGTCATCAATAAATTATTTTATAGCTTAGGATATTTCAAGGCTTGATTTCTACGCTACAATATTGTTACTTATGTTGTCTAAACCTGGAGCTTTTTAAACATCACTATTAGAAATGATATTCATTATTTCTTCTACTTCGATAATAATTATGCTTGGATTATTCATTCGTGGCTTAAAATTTCTAATTATTTGTTGTAGAAAATTGTCCAAATTAGGATCGTCTTCAGGAATTAAATCGTCCATTAATATGGTCATTGTTTGCTCTTTTAGATATTCTGGTGAATTGTCAATTATGGGAATTCCATTCTTTACATTTGAGGATCTTAATTTATTGAAGAACTTATAAGCATTACCAAATGGATTATCTGTGTAATTTTCTTCAATAACGTTTCGCCAGTTAGTTCTTTTAGCTTTCCTTATTGCATTAGTGTATTTGTTTCTTGCCAACTTAAATGTATTGTAACTGATTGTTTTATGACGATAATACTAGTTTCTAATATAATGAAAATGTTTTTTTATTATTTCCTGTTCATTAGTCCACCAGTCAATTCTGGAAACATGTTTATTAATGGGGGATTTAACCTTCGAAGATTTATATGCTGCTTCTCTCAATAAATTCATGAGTGCGTTCACTATCCCATCAATGTCTTCCTCATCTTTCACTCTGCTTATATCAATTCCCAGTTTTTTGTATCTTGTAATGATATGTTATTAGAAAAATTTGCCCAATTCGCATTTTTTTCAAAGTGGAAATTTGATTATTGAATAAATGACCATTCTTTAACCTGATATCAAATTTAACAGCAACATGGTCGGAAATATTAGTCAAATCAGAGGTATGCCAGTTGTTTATTAAACTTAGTGAGTGTTTATTCGAGATTGTGAGATCAATTATACTTACTCTCCGCGGCAGGTGGGGGTTTTTTCAGGTTATGTATAAAGAGGTTACATTCGTCTATAATAGGTTGTAATCTATATCCATTAGAGTTTATAACAAAGCATATAGTATGTCTTGAATTAAAATCACCGCAAAGGATTACAGGTTGATTTATATACGTTTTGAGCAGATCTCTAATGAATGTTTGATGAACAGGGTTAAATGTATTCGGATGAATGTAGAAATTAGAAATAATTAATTTTGCTTTAACTGTAGAAATAGATATTTTTGTACAAAAAGAATTTGTGAATTTTTCCTCTTTGCTGAACTTTATATTTTTATTTAAAATTATAGTTGCCGTATATTTTTCCCCAGTTTTATTCGAACATATAATTTGAGAGTCCATATCATAAATAACATTTTCATGTAAAACATATGGTTCTTGAATCAAAAGAATGTCAGGTGAAGGATATTCACATATCAAACAAAATGTTAACGCAGGATTCGATCCCGGTTCATGACTGTCTGGAAACGAGGGTGTTACCCACTCGTCCTTGTCAGGTGGGTCATCTCTAGTGTTGGCCTGTAGTTTACTTATCGCAGTAAAACTTTTTCTTACATTTTGTTGAATACATCTCACATTTTCAATCATATAGGATATTAATCTATTTAAGATTAAGCTTTAAATTGTATTTGCTACATCATTTCCCTCGTATATTTGTGAATATTGTGTCCTTTGGATAATTTTGTCTATTTGTGATTTGTAAATCGGGCATTCACTTGAATTTGATTTATGGTTTGTAGAAAAGTTTTTAAATTTAGGGTGCTTAGAGAAATTGTGACAATTTGGCGCTTCAGTACCGTTGTGGCTACCCTGTACACCGCATATTTTACATATTTTAATGTTTTGGCAGTCTTTTGTTTTATGGTTCGGATTAAATTCAAAACAATTTTGGCATTGTCTTACAAATATTCTGTCTTGTGTAGAACATCGCTCAAAATCGGTGTATATCTCATTACCCATTTTTCTTAAAATTTGGTAAACTTTAGGAGTTACTTTTAATACTATATTGTGATATGCAGAGTTAAATCCCATTCGCGGTACGAGACAAGCGATGCCAAACACGTCCGTACAGTTGGCTTCAGAAGCCATATATCGATTATGTTTATTTTAATTCATTTGAAAAATTCAACTATCCCTGATCATTTATTTTACTCTGGGATGCCGTCACTAAAGGATAAAGTACTCTTGGTGAAATTTTATTATTGCAATTCAGAATCTTCCACTGAAGCTTTACGAGCGTTTCGTAACTTTAAAGGTATTCGAAGAGGTAAAGGACCCATGAGTTGCTACTCTCTAAGGAGAATGATAAAAAATTTTGAGAAGACTGGATCTCTGGAAGCAAAACCTCGGAGTGGAAGACCATCGACACGCAAGTCAGTGGCTGTTACGGTTTCGCAGAATGTTGAAGCTATTGAAACGTTATCCAGATATGGAGAAGTAAGTGCTCGACAAGTTTCTCGACAAACGGGGATTTCGTATGGAACAGTTTGGAGAGCTCTAAGAATTTTTCTTAAAAAATACCCGTACAAAATTCAAAGATTTCACGAGCTAAAAGTCGGCGATTTTGAGAAGCGTCAAGAATTTGCTGCATGGGTTTTCCGGCAAATTGATATTGATGAAAACTGGCTGTCGAATGTACTGTGGACAGATGATGCTCACTTTTCTCTGAACGGAGAAGTTAACACTCAAAACAGCCGCATTTGGGCAACAGAAAACCCTAAGATTTTTACAGAAATGCCACTTCATCAGCCCAGAGTTACAGTTTGGTGTGGGTTCACCTCTTCTTTTATTATTGGGCCATTTTTCTTTGAAGAAATAAATGGAAGAACTTTTAAAACCGTTTCTGTAACTGGTGAACGTTATTTTCAACTTTTGAGAGAAAAGGTTATCCCCATATTGCAGGACAGACAAGCACTGAGCGAAATAACATTCATGCAAGATGGAGGACCTCCTCATATCTCCCGCGGTGCCAAACAATTGCTGAAGGATACGTTCGGTGAAGATCGTGTGATAAGTCGCCACTTTATACACCAGTGGCCTTCAAGATCACCAGACTTGACGCCTTGCGATTTTTGGCTATGGGGGTACATTAAGTCGCGTGTTTATCGATGCCGGCCTACCACATTGGTCATGTTGAAGGCTTCTATCAGACGGCACGTTTCATCAATTTCAACAGATATGTTATTTAATGCTGTCCAATCTGTCATCTATCGTCTGCAGGCGGTGTTTGAGAATGAAGGGCGCCACATTGAGCAAGGATTCTGACCTAATACAAGAGAGCAAGAGCAAGTTACCTCATGTGTTATAAAAGCTGCCATGTATTATATTATCTACCAATGTTTTGCAGCTCTTTGTGTTGGGTTATGGGTAAATAAATTCTGTCCTCATATCTTGTCTCTTTTTTATTTGTGAACAGTAATTTTTGTTTGTTTGTCATTTGCTCACATCTTATATTATGTCGTGCAGACCAAAGTGTTATAACTTCTCGAATAACACTGTACACACAATTTTACCCCTTATGTTTAATTTATCGCTTTTCGCTCATTAAAAG
The DNA here is from genome assembly GCA_030710605.1 of Cordylochernes scorpioides. Taxonomy (NCBI): domain Eukaryota; kingdom Metazoa; phylum Arthropoda; class Arachnida; order Pseudoscorpiones; family Chernetidae; genus Cordylochernes; species Cordylochernes scorpioides. The sequence continues at coordinate 146,597,037 of CP092864.1, forward strand.
AAATAGCATAAGGAATATTCTCTGTAACCCCCCACCTTTAGAAATTTTGGGCAAAAAAAATAATACAAAATGATTTTACTACCACGTTTTTCAACGCAAAAGGTTGATTTAAAAATTATATTTATTTGAGGGGATAAATTTTAAAAAATCGTGTAAAGTATAATAAACAATGATAACATTTGACAAGCCCATAGGATATTTGGAATAAAGTACGACAAATGTATTTTGTCACTCCCATCTATATTTCATTTGTTGGATCATGACAAATTTCCGGTTAAATAGTCGAGTGTCGCCAATTATTCAAGAAATTACACATTCCTTATAGCAAGAAATCCTATTAGTAGTACCATCATAATTTTTGGTACTATATTAACATTTCAAAAAATCGTGTATTGAATTCAGCTCTGTTTTTCAAACATTCAATATATTTGACAAAACTCTATCAAAAATATAAATATTTTTTGCTACATGTTTTAATTTGCATATACCTATTTTACATATCTCAGATTGTATTTAAAAATCGTTATCCATTTCTTCTAACTTTGGCGAAATGGTGCTTTGTTAATTAACGATCTGATATTATTAGGATTCTTTCCTGGTATACAAAAAGGAAAAATACGTGTCGATCAGTTAAATTTTTCAATTAATCAAACAATTTGGCCGCTGAATTTCTGATTCTGGTACAGCGCCATCTAGGGAATGAAATTGTAACTAAAATCAATTTCGAAATTTTCAATATTTGCCATAAAAAATCCCATTGCATTCTGAACACAATGGTGTTTACCGCATTGCTCTAGCGCAAATATTCGCGGAGTTATTAATTTTTAAAGTTGTGCGGGACTTTTGGATCACCCTGTATATATATATATAGTGTAGAAACTATATAACAAAATTATAACAGTGATTATAATTTTAAAAACTTAAGGAGCAAACTGATAATAATGATAACTTATATCAGTTAGATTTGATTAGATTAGCAAGCTAAATCTAAATTAATTATAATAATAAATAGTTATTTAATTTTATAGTCCAGTTTTGTATTAAGATTATCTTCACTATTATGATCATTTAAATACAAATTATAAAATTTGTAAAATGTTATTAATTTGTAGATAGAGAGAGAAAAAAAAAAAAAATCCTTTACTTCTATTACATCCTCAAGTTAATTATATATTTATAATTAATAACAATAAAAAAAATTAACAAAGTAACGTCTATTACATCGGCTTTTACACGTCATTCAGACATACTCTAATCCTATATATAGAATAATCGAAGAGATAATATATATAATAGTTAGAAAAAAGAGAGAAAGACAGAACCATGCACTTTTAATCAAACTAATAATAAGGATATAGTTTGATTAAAAGTGCATGGTTCTGTCTTTCTCTCTTTTTTCTAACTATTATATATATTATCTCTTCGATTATTCTATATATAGGATTAGAGTATGTCTGAATGACGTGTAAAAGCCGATGTAATAGACGTTACTTTGTTAATTTTTTTTATTGTTATTAATTATAAATATATAATTAACTTGAGGATGTAATAGAAGTAAAGGATTTTTTTTTTTTCTCTCTCTATCTACAAATTAATAACATTTTACAAATTTTATAATTTGTATTTAAATGATCATAATAGTGAAGATAATCTTAATACAAAACTGGACTATAAAATTAAATAACTATTTATTATTATATATATATATATATATATATATATATATATATATATATATATATATATATATATATATATATTGTTTTGAAAATAGCGCAATCCATATTTAAATCATTAGATAATAAAGGTTTGGCGTTCATCCAACCGAAATATTGGCAAATAAATATTTTATTAAATCCAATACATGCCTTTTTATTATCTAATATATATATATATGTTTAATATTGGATCAAAAAATAATTTATTCTACCAATATTTCAGTTGGCTGAACGCCAACCTTTATCAAGGTGTTATAACATATTTAATGTGTGTATATATATGTAGTATAAAATAAAAGAACTTAAAAGCGCGAATGTTTCTTTTATACATAAAACGAACTTCTACTGTCCTTACTGCGATGAAAAATATATTGGGAGGGCTTGGCTCATCAGTGGTGAACCCTCCCAGCGGTTTCGCCAATTTAATCCACCAGACCGCTTCTCAGAGCTCTAAAACTGTATTGGATCATTCTGCTTTTATATGCTACACTGAAGGATGGAATCTTAGAAATGGTTTTCAAGTAAACTACGGACATAAGCTTATAGGACAGTAGAATTACATTCAAATATTTGCTTCGAGCAATGCTCTTCAGCAAACTATAAAGACAAGGCCAGTTAGGAATAAATTAACACAAATCAATAACGCGCCATCTATACATATAAAATAAAAGGACTTAAAAGCGCGAATGTTTCTTTTATACATAAAACGAACTTCTACTGTCTTTACTGCGATGAAAAATATATTGGGAGGGCTTGGCTCATCAGTGGTGAACCCTCCCAGCGGTTTCGCCAATTTAATCCACCAGACCGCTTCTCAGAGCTCTAAAACTGTATTGGATCATTCTGCCTTTATATGCTACACTGAAGGATGGAATCTTAGAAATGGTTTTCAAGTAAACTACGGACATAAGCTTATAGGACAGTAGATTTTTATAGGATAGTATATTTTTCATCGCAGTAAGGACAGTAGAAGTTCGTTTTATGTATAAAAGAAACATTCGCGCTTTTAAGTCCTTTTATTTTATATGTATAGATGGCGCGTTATTGATTTGTGTTAATTTATTCCTAACTGGCCTTGTCTTTATAGTTTGCTGAAGAGCATTGCTCGAAGCAAATATTTGAATGTAATTCTACTGTCCTATAAGCTTATGTCCGTAGTTTACTTGAAAACCATTTCTAAGATTCCATCCTTCAGTGTAGCATATAAAAGCAGAATGATCCAATACAGTTTTAGAGCTCTGAGAAGCGGTCTGGTGGATTAAATTGGCGAAACCGCTGGGAGGGTTCACCACTGATGAGCCAAGCCCTCCCAATATATTTTCATCGCAGTAAGGACAGTAGAAGTTCGTTTTATGTATAAAAGAAACATTCGCGCTTTTAAGTCCTTTTATTTTATATGTATAGATGGCGCGTTATTGATTTATATATATGTAGTAATGTAGTTTGTTGTTATCCTGTAGAATGACTGTAGTGTGGCATGTTGGTTGCAGTCGTGGTGACCACAATGTTTAGAGTGGGTTCAGGTGTGATTGGGATTACACAAATAGACAAGGCATGTTGGATGTCACCATAGAGATGGCGAGAGAGTGAAGCCGACGCCGGTCAGGGTAGATCTGTAAAGAGGGGTCTGTCAATCATCGTGTCTCAAAGCGGACTGATCTGGTTGAGCAAGAAGGGGGCACACCTGGTAACCCCGACATGTTTTTCGGACCTTTTTCCTATCCTGGCGCCGGCTTTCACTCAATCGAATTTTATTTTGTCGTGCAATACATGATAGCCAAACTGGCGATTTAAATTGTTTTTGCAGTTTTGATTATTATACTATATTACATATGGGTATATAAGTATTAGATAATAAAAAGGCATATATTGTATTTAATAAAAGATTTATTTTGCCAATATTTCGGCTGGCTGAACGCCAACCTTTATCGAGGCATTACATTTTTATATACACACAAATTGATTTCAACTGTGATATTATAACACTATGCGACACTGAGTTTGTGTATACAAAAATGAAATGCCTCGATAAAGGTTGGCGTTCAGCCAGCCGAAATGTTGGCAAAATAAGTCTTTTATTAAATCTGTAGTGATGGTGGTTGCGTGATGTGTTTGGTGTGGCTTGTGGAAAGGCCGCTGATAAAATTATAATCAAAATTAATTTATTTAAAGCCAGAAATATATAAAGAGAAAATAAGCAACGGTTGAAGTAACGGCCGTTGGAGCTAGCCTAGATGTTTACCGCGTGAGTGCCAGATCAAGTGTCGGAAGCCGCCCGTCGCTAGAAAGTTCCGGATGACGCCCGCGCATGCGTAGTGACGTGTTCTCCCAACACGTGCTTGCCGAGGCATAGTGGGGCCGCCATTCTTCTGCCCGTATGTGTTTTGAAGCTTTGTCCCAGTTCGCTGAAGCAAAGTGCGGTCGCCACAAATCCAATATATGCCTTTTTATTATCTAATGAATTAAGTATAGATTGCTCTATTTTCAAAAAAATATATAAGTATATATTGGAATATGTTAAAACTCTAACTGGCCGAAGTGTCTATTTTTCACAGAAATATAAATGGCGGTCAGGCAACCTCTATCTTTAGGATATTGAGTATTTTATTGAGTATAAATTCTCACATATGGGAACTGTGACCCACAACTTCGAAATTTTTTGCTACTGATGTGGATCTTGCGTATTTAGGTCAAAATTTCCCTTAGCGTCTAGAAAGTATTCAAATAGTTTCAAATATTTTCTTACCGTGTGAATAGCGATTGCAACCACTACGTATTAAATCTCTAAGCCCAGTTATACTACATCCGTATCAATTACCTATACGTTTTAATATACAGTTAAACCTGTCTATAGCGCCCCTTCTAAATAGCGCCTTCCTCTCTATAGCGCCCGATTTTGAACATTAAAATGTAAACATTTCACATTAAAAGTGACCTGTCTATAGCACCCTATTTTGGTGAGTCCCAAGAGGGTCGCTATAGACTGGTTCAACTGTATTACTTTTAAAAAGTTTGGAAATTATTTTTATTGCGAAAATCCAGGATGCACGCAACCTTCTCATTGCAAAGACCTGTTGAAAAACCTCAATGTCTTCCACCAATACTATGGAAATCCGGGAGATAATGAGAGGCTTGAAAAGGTGGCTATTAGGTAAATTAAAGTATGTAAATTTGAGAAAGAATTTGGGATAAAAGTTGCCTCGAACTCTAATTTTTCGGCCTTCCTAGCCTAATTACATTTCTACTTTTATTTACTCGGGAGTTGGACGCGAAGAAAATTGGAAAAGTTCGCCAAATCCGGGGTTGACTTCATTCGCAAGTTTTCTTGCCAGGGAATAACTTTAGAATAACTTTTTCCCTTTCTCTCTCTCTCTCTCTCTCTCTCTCTCTCTCTCTCTCTACAGTTTTCTGATTAAATGGCTCTTTAAATATTTGAAGTTTTCTGTGGAATTTGAAACAAACTTGCCATTCATTAGTTAAGGTTGATTGAATCTTAAGTGTCATTTTAGAAAAGATATTTTCTCTTCTCGTTGAATGGTAAAGCGAATTCTGCTCTTTCCGTGAAGGTTTTATGGCCTCAAAGAAATCGCGATATATAAAAGGTTAATATAATAATCTTATCAAATTCAAAACCTTTATCTTACTCATATATTCTTATAAATTATTTATAAAAACAAAGAAAACATTCCAAAGCTTGTTCTCGTTAATAATTCCATCATTTTTCCGTTCTAACTTTTATAACACCCAGTTTAAAACTGTTTTAATGTCCATCTATACAGAGAGCCAAACAACAACTGACTCACCCGTGCAGCCGAGGTCACGCTCCGCTGCGTCACGTGGGGAAACATAGGTAGATGTTTTCTTACATCTTCTCAGCACATCCCCCTTTTTAAGACTTGAAATATATATATACATTACAAACTTTAAATGCATAATATAATTAATAATGAAGGCGATCCACAGGTTTAACAATTCGTCCACTCCGGGTTCTTATCTGGCCGTCTTCTGAGTCGTTAGAGGGATAATCCACAACTGGGGTCTTTTCATTTTCAACCAGTTCCTCCTCCGAAAAGGTCGGCGTCGATGGGTCGGCTGGATATTGCACTGTAACTCCTTTTCGTAGATGGAACCTGTTTCGACGTAAAGTCCCAACTGGAGTATCAACCATATACGACCTTGGTGTCGATGCTTTCTTCTTTACAATCCCCCAGGTTCGCATATCTGTAATCCAAACCGTGTCACCTTCGGATAGCTCCTCCATGTCCGTAGCTCCGCAGCGTCGATCATATCTGGATTTCATATCCTTTCTCCTTCTCCCCTCCTTTCTTTTCAGGGTCTGAGAGTCCACCAACTTTGGATTAAGATTCTCTGGTGCAATTGGCAAGGTCGTTCGGAGTTTACGTCCCATGAGAAGCTCAGCAGGGCTGTAACCGTTCTCCAAGGGGGTCGATCGATACTCCAGGAGTCCAAGCGATGGGTCTTGATTTTTCTTGAGGATCAACTTAGCAATTTTCACACCTGCTTCTGCCATCCCATTGCTCTGCGGGAATCGAGGACTTGAAGTGACATGTGTGAATCCGTACTGCCTTGCGAAATTTGCAAATTCACGAGCAGCTCCAAATTGCGTCCCATTATCGCTTACAACAGTTTCTGGTATTCCATGTCGGGCAAATATGGATTTGCAACTACGCACCACCACACTGGCTGTGAGCCGATCCAGCTGAACCACTTCAGGAAATCGAGAATAATAGTCAATGACGACTAGATACCACTTATTCTCGAACTTGAACAAATCCATTCCAATCTTTTGCCACGGTCGTGTAGGAAAGTTGGTTGGTATCAAAGGTTCATGTTTTGAGACGGCTTCCTGGATACAGACACTGCACTTTCTGACCGTTTCCGCGATCTCTTCCGAAATTCCAGGCCACCATACCGTCTCACGTGCGCGAAGTCTTGTTTTTGTAATCCCGAAGTGCCCAGCGTGCAACTTATCTAGGATCTCCAGTTTCATACTTGCTGGAATAACAAGACGACAGCTACGCATCAGTAGTCCATTTTGAACGCCGAGTTCATCCTTGACATGCCAAAAAGAGAGCAGAGCCTGTGACATTTTCTTCTTATCTGGCCAGCCTTTCTCAAGGTAGTTGACTACTGCTTTCAGGGTCGTATCTTCTTGTTGAGCTTCAAATATCTTCGTTAACATCTCGTCTTTGTCGGTTATACTCGAGAGAACTGCATTTATATGCGCTGAGGTTTGCCGTTCATTTTCACCTCCCTCGGTTGTAAGAAGTGGTTGTCTGGATAATGCATCGGCGTCGAGCAGCTCCTTTCCAGGGATATGCACTATTTCGAATCCAAACCTCATCATACGCATTCGGAAACGTTGCAGTCTTGGGGTCAGCGAACTCAATTCTTTCGTCGAAAATAGAGGAATGAGAGGCTTATGGTCGGTCTCAATTCGGAAACGCTTTCCAAGCAGGAAATCTTGAAAACGTTCGCAGGCCCATGTAATTGCGAGAGCCTCTTTCTCGATCTGAGCATATCGTTTTTCGGTAGGTGTCATAGTTCTAGAAGAATAAGCAACAGGTCGCCAGATTCCATTCTTACCTTCTTGCTTCAGTACCGCTCCCAAGCCGTATGAAGATGCGTCGGATGACACCATAGTTGGTTTCCTGACGTCGTATGCTGCCAAGATGGGTTGAGTCGTGAGCAATTCTTTCAACTTTCGGAATGCTCGCTCCTGGCTGCAATCCCAAACGAAGTCTTGACCTTTCACCAACAACTGGTTCAGTGGAGCCACAATTTCAGATAAATTTTCCACAAAGCGTCCCAGATGGTTCACCATGCCAAGAAATCTTCTTACGCCATGAACATCGGTCGGAGCAGGCATCTTCGCCACCGCTTCGATTTTCGCTGGATCTGGTCGGATACCGTCTTCATCCAGTATGTGCCCAAGAAAATTAATTCTTGGCACGCCGAAGACACACTTGGCCTTGTTTAGTGTAACTTTCGCCTCTTTCAGTTTTCGGAGCACTAAACGAAGAATTCGATCGTGAGTCTTGGAGTCGGAGGCAAATATCAGGATATCGTCCAGGTAACACATTACACCGTCCATGCCTTGCAAGATTAATGACATAACTCTCTGAAAATACTCTGGGGCGAGTGAGATTCCAAATGGCATTCTGCAGTATTTATATCTCCCAAAAGGAGTGATGAAGGTCGTTAAATGCTGGCAGTCCGGGCTCAACGGAATCTGGTGAAAGCCACTGTTCGCGTCCAGTTTCGAAAATAATCTTGCTTCCCCCAGTTGCCCCAGCATGTGCTCCACCACTGGCATGGGATGCACTTCGCGCTGTACATGTTCGTTCAGCCTTGAGAGATCCACACAGAGTCGTATGTCGCCATTCGGTTTACCAGCAATCACAGTCGGTGCACACCATTCAGTCGCAACGTTAACTTGTGCTATGATTCCCGCCTTCTCGAGCTCTTCCAATCTTGTTTTGAGCTTTTCCATCAAAGGTATTGGTACCCGTCGAGGAGTATGCACAGCATATGGTTTTGCTCCAGGTTTCAATTTGATTTCGTAAGGGTTTCCGATCTGTCCCAGTCCTTCAAATACTTCAGGAAATTCCTTGATTGGGTTAATTCTCGTCGCAACCACTTCAATCCGCCTCGCCAGGTTCAAGAGCTCACATGCCCGGCGACTCAGAAGAGGTTCACTCAAACGACGAATGACATAAATCTTCTCCTTGATTTCAAAATTGCCATTTCGCAGCGTTGATATAAACATACCCACAGTCTGAAGTTCGGAAAATTCAGCAGCTCTAAGGTTGATATCACTTTTTACTAGTCGTTGCTGTCCCATTATCTTCTTGAAGAGACACAGAGGAACACATGTAACATCCGCCTGGGAGTCGAGCTTGAACTTCACCTGTTTCCCGTTCACTTGGATTTCTGCTGTCCATCGCCTCCTGCACTCGCCTTCATCATCATCGAGATTAGATGAATCCTCCACAGCTGAGACCTCCAGGAGAAAACCAATTTCTTCATCAAGTTCAGACACAGCTTTGACTTCCGCAGTCTTCGCCTGCTTATCTGGGCAGCAATTTGCAAAATGGCCTGTTTTTGAACACAGGTTACATTTCTGTCCTTCAGCACGGCAAGCCTGTCCTTCCCTGTGGGTGAAACCTCCGCACTTTGGACATCGTGATCTTGTTTTGGCTGACTTCTCCTTCTTCCTCGAAGGCTGCTGTTGTTGTTTCGGTGATTGCTTCTTCGAGTTGAACTTCACCTGATTGACCTTTTGGCTTGTTGAGGGACGCTGCAGGTCGACTTGCTGCTGTCGAACGGCTTCCTGCTGTCGAACCATTTTCACCGCCTTTTCCAAAGTCAGTTCGCTGTCCAACTGCATTCTTTCAGACAAAGCTTTGTCCCTCACTCCAACCACAATTCGGTCACGGATCAACTGCTCATGAAGACCCTCAAATTCGCAACTATCAGCCAATTTGTACAATGACGTGATGAATTCGTCCACTGGCTCCCGATCCTCTTGGATTCTTGAATTAAATTTCGCACGTTCGTAGATAATATTCTTTCTGACACAGAAGTGGCTGTCGAACGCCTTGAGGACGGAATCAATTTTCGTTGCCTCTTCCTCCTTTTCGAACTTGATGGTCCTGAATATATCATCCGCGCGGTCACCCATCAAGTACATGAACAAATCGATCTTGTCCGCCTCCTCTTTCTTCTTCATTCCACTGACCACGAGGTATCGTTCGAATCTCTTCCTCCATTTGGGCCATTCGTTGGGAGTCGAGAAGTCGAAAGTTTCTGGAGGTTGAATCTGAGCCATGTTGAATTATCTTCCAAGGTACGCAAAAATCGATATTTTGCAATATACGGGTTCGTATTTTATCCAGTTATCGCTGCCACCATGTTTTAATGTCCATCTATACAGAGAGCCAAACAACAACTGACTCACCCGTGCAGCCGAGGTCACGCTCCGCTGCGTCACGTGGGGAAACATAGGTAGATGTTTTCTTACATCTTCTCAGCACAAAAACGAACCATGGAAATTTTAAGGGATTTTTAGCAACAATTGGAGCGGTTGAGGACTCTAGCTGTCACTGTGGCAAGAAAATCCAGGACTCGAGACACCTACTGCTGGAATGTCCATTCTTCTTTAGAGCTAGACAACAGACAGTAAATAATGTTGTAGATCTATATCAATTTGTAAATAGCAGAGAGAAATATCATAGATTTAACTATTTTTGTAAATATATTTATGATTATCTTTCTAACCTGGAATGATCAGGTGTCTAATATATCTTTTTTTTTTTTTAATAAATCAATTTTTTTGTATAAATATGTTTATAACTGCTACTGTTTAAAAATGTAAATCGACGCAATTATCCCAGTCGGGATATCGCGTTTTGTGTGTTGAAATAAGAAATAATGGTCGTCTCTTAAGTCAAAACAAACGTCAAACCGCCATTGCCGCAAACTAGCGGCCTCGGGTCGATGACAAAGCAACAACACCAGCTTCGATAAACTGAGAAGCCTCTATCTGGAGAGCTTGGTTTCAAGCTTAATAGTTTCGTCAGTCCAGGGCGAACTTTGATTCCATGTGTGAGATTACAAGGGATCAAATGAAATCATCACGATCTGCCGAAGAGGTGTTTAGCTAGTATTTTGGCTTGACAAAATCTATGACCAAAATATAGATGGAAAATATGTCTTAAGCTGATATTTCAAAACAAAAGACATAAAGCAATATTCACATGCTACGTTGATGGCTATACAAATAACTAAATTTCTCAAAAATAATTCAACTGTTCTTATGGTAAGGTCGATTTATAGTTAAAATACCATTGTACATTGTAAAACTTTGATATAATGATAATCTTATGTCTTTTATGAAGGAAAAGGTTCTGAAACAGTATATATATTGTTACATCATGATTAATGGCGTATTTCTTATATTATTTTTAATATATTTGAAATTTAAATTATATATTTATTTATTTTTATATAAAATATTCTATGATATTTATTTAAAACAGATTAGATTATCATCATTTGTATTTAGGTACACGTGTGACTTCACTGCTCTCTTTGATGTGAGAAAATAAATAAAGCATTCTGGAGGTTACTTAAAGTAGACTTATCTCATTATTCCCTTATATAAATTTGTAGGATGGTTGAAACACGCTCTGGTAAGATGCAAGACCCAGCACAGGAGAGAATCATGGCTGAAGAGTCTGCCAAGCCGCAACCTGGTGCAACAATTGGTAGAGATGCTAGTTCCGACCCAGTTGTCCTGAATCCCAACATCGACATCCCCAAGTATGATGGAACGGAAGATCCTCGCCCATGGATTGAATCTCTTGAAGAAATTGGCTTCCTGTACCATTGGGCAGACTACATTATCTCTCGTTATGCCGCCATGAACATGACGGGAAGCGCTAAAACCTGGTTGAATTTACAAAAAACTAGTTTCACGAGCTGGGAAAATATTAAAATCCGCCTCATTCAGGATTTTTCTTTGGACGCGAATAAAGAAGAACTTAGAATGAAGCTCAACAGAATGCAACACTGGAATGAACCAGCAATCAGGTTCGCGGAAGACATTCTAGTGTTGTGCAACAAGGTTGACCCCGCAATGGAATAAGAAACAAAAATTGAACATGTTATTGGAGGACTGAAAAAAGAGTACTCATTCGCGCTCTACCTGAACCCTCCTAAAACGACCGATGACCTTCTTGTCGTGTGCAAGAAAATGGATTCTTTTGAAAAGAAGTATCGGGAACGTGTGGAGAAATCCAGAAACCTATATAACGGTCCACGCTATTCTAGACCCCAACAACAATCGAGGTACGAGGGCCCCAAGCCCCTGTTTCCAATAATTACAAGAACGACTCCCCTCCTACTCCCAGACAGTATCGAAACAACTTTCCCCAGCCCTCTACCCCTAGACGTCCTTATAATCCTAACTTTGTGCCAAAACCAAACCTTCAGAGAAACACCTACAATAAAAGCCAAGAAGTGAGCAAAAATAGGACGGAAGATGGAAGACCAATCTGCTTTAAATGTAACAAGCCAGGGCACGTGGCTCGTTATTGTAGGGTCAAGTTTATAAGAATCTTAGAAGAGGATCCAGCAGATACCCAAGAGAAGGTCGAAGAGAAATGCCAAATGAATGAAATATCAGAGAAATCAGGACCTCGGCTTTATGCCGATGTATGTCATAACACACAGACAAATATTCCTACCCGGAATAGATATTCCGTGTTGGAAGATTTAAACTAAGCGTCGCGCCTGAATCTGTCAATCAAAGCAAGTCGACCATAAACGGAATCAAGAAGTTGGACCCTAAATACAAATTAAAAATTAACGTGGACAAGATAGGGACTTTTGAAGCTTTGGTTGATACAGGTGCTGACCTCTCAGTGGTCGACCTCAGAACGGCCCTCGATACAGGCCATGGTATAAGTAAACTCGCAAAAATTTGTGCAGGACCCGATGGAAAAAAATTGGACATGGTAGGAAGTATATTTTTAAATATAAAAATTGATGACGAAACATTATCACACAACTTTGTGATATTGAAAACGCATTTATGGACATTAATTCTTGGGAGAGATTTCCTTAAGAAATGAACGCAAAAATAGATTGTAAGCAAGAAACTATCAAATACGATTTGACGAATAATCATGACGAAATCAATTTTGAAATGTTGAAAATAAAGAGTGCCAAGGATTCCATTGTACCGGAATGTTCCATGAAATTGATCAAGGCATTGGTAGAAACAGAGGATGGAGAATATATTATCGAGGAGAGCAGCAAAATGTTTCAAACAAATGGACTTCGTCTAGCAAGAAGCTTGATCAATGTTATAAATAGGGAAACACACATCTGGATAACTAATCCGTATCCTCGACCGTTAAAAATAATGAAAAACCAAACATTGGCTTTTGGAAGTAGTCCAGCGAAAATAAATGTGAGTCGAGAAAGAGAGGTAGAAGAGAACAAAGAACCTAGATTCCAAATAAACGAAAATCTTTCACCAAAGGAACAGAAGGAGTTAAAACAAGTTTTAGAAAGGTATGGAGATCTTTTTTCGTCGAGATTAGGGAGAACCAATTTGGCAAAACATCGGATAGACACAGAAGACGCGAAGCCAATTAAACACAAGCCTTACCGGGTAAGTGCTAAAGAACGAGATATTATAAAAGAGCAAATTGACGAGATGCTTACAGAAGGCATAATTAGGCCATCTTCTAGCCCCTGGTCTTTTCCAGTAATATTGGTCAAGAAGCGAGATGGTAAATACAGATTTTGTGTGGACTACAGAAAACTGAATAATGTGACAGTAAAAGATGTCTATCCGACCCCTAGAATAGACGAAGTTATGGATACTCTCCAAGGATCTACACACTTCTCAGCAATAGACCTCAGATCTGGATATTGGCAAGTTGAAGTCGAAGAAAGAGACAAAGAGAAAACAGCTTTCACTACAGCACATGGATTATATGAATTCAACGTGATGCCTTTTGGACTTTGTAACGCGCCTGCTACCTTTGAGAGAAATATGGAGAATATGCTTGGAAATCTGAGATGGCAAATTTGTTTGTGTTATCTGGATGATGTTATCATATATAGCCCGGATTTTCCAACGCACCTCAAAAGACTTGAAGCTGTTTTTAGATGTTTTCGTGAATCTAATTTAAGGTTAAACGACAAAAAATGCCGATTTGCTTTTGAAGAATTGGAGATTCTCGGCTATATAACGAGCAAACATGGTATAAAACCCGCGGAACATAACATCAAAGCTGTCAGAAATTTCCCTCGGCCCAAAAAGGTCAAAGAAGTACAATCCTTTTTGGGAATGTGTTCATATTATAGAAAATTTATCAAAGACTTCTCAAAAATTGCTGACCCTTTGACCAACCTTATAAAAAAAGTGTATCATTTACCTGGACAGAAAGACAAGAGGAAGCGTTTCAAACCCTAAAAACAGCACTATTAAGTCCACCAATTTTAGGTCACTTCAATCCAAATGCACCTACTTATGTTCATACTGATGCGTCCAACATCGGCATAGGTGCAACACTTGTCCAAGACATCGGTGGTGAAGAGAAGGTGATCTCATATTTGAGTCGTACCCTAAGTAAAGCGGAGCAAAATTATTCAACCACTGAAAAAGAATGTCTGGCCGTTTTCTGGTCAATGTCAAAATTACGACCCTACCTTTATGGAAGACACTTTAAAATAGTAACAGACCACCACGCCTTATGCTGGCTCAAAAACTTGAAGGATCCAACAGGTCGATTGGCAAGATGGGCATTGAAAATTCAAGAATATGACTTCGATATAATACATAAATCAGGAAAGAAGCATCTGGACGCCGATGGCTTATCTAGGGGACCCTTACCAGAAACTGATTGGGATGAGGATTTTGAAAGGCTATTTTTAAATCAAATAACAGACGAAGAGGATAAGTTTATCGAAAGTGTTAAGAAAAACCTTAATGGAAGCAGGCGATCAATTGCGCAAAACTTTAAAGTAGAAGATGGATGCCTCTTTAAGAAAAACCCGAACCCTGAAGGCAGGGCGTGGTTGCTTGTGGTTCCAGAGAAGAAAAAGAGAGAAATTATGAAAGAATATCACAATCATATGTCGAATGGCCATCTGGGTGTCGCCAGAACCATGTACCGAATAAAGAGTAAATACTTTTGGCCACCCATGCTAAAGGATGTCTCAGAGTTCGTTAAGACGTGTCACCTTTGCCAAAGTAGAAAAGGCTCAAACCAATTACCTTCTGGACTACTACAGCCCATTCCCCCAGCCAACTTTCCTTTCGAAAGAATTGGAATTGACTTTGTTGGTCCATTGCCATCTACGAAAAACAGGAAAAAATGGATAATCGTGCTGACGGACTACTACACTAGATATGCAGAAACAAAAGCAGTCTCGGAAGCAACAGTGAAAGAAGTTTCAAAATTTCTAGTAGAGGATATTTTTCTCCGGCACGGAGCCCCACAATATCTTATTAGTGACAGAGGCTCTCAATTTACCAGTAATTTAATGAAAGAGGTGATGAAAACGTGCAAGATTAAACATTGCTTCACAACGAGCTATCATCCCCAGACTAATGGATTAACAGAGCGGTTAAATAGAACATTGATCAATATGCTCAGTATGTATGTGAACACTGATCAGAAGAATTGGGACGAAATACTCCCATTCATCACTCACGCTTACAATACTACAATTCAGGAAACCACAGGATATTCTCCCTTTTTCCTGATGTTTGGAAGAGAACCCACGTCTCTTTTGGACGACAGGAATATCTCGGTGGACATTGACAAGGATGATTATGATGAATACATAAAACATCACTTAGACAAAATAAACAGAACAAGAAAATTAGTTATTAACAACACAATAAAGACTCAAGAAAGAATGAAAAAGAACTATGACAAGAAACACATGGAAAGAAGCTACGAACCAGGAGAATTAGTAGCAGTTTGGACACCAATTAGGAAAATAGGAAAGTGTGAGAAACTACTGAGAAAATATTTTGGCCCATATAGAATATTAAAGAAGCTGTCCAACGTAAATTACTTAATTGAACCAAAAGATAATCCTGGCCAAGACCCATTGATTGTCCATGTCTCAAGAATCAAACCCTATTTTGAAAGAATTGATGAGGTCAATCACGAGGACGTGACGACCTCTGGAGAGGGGGAAGTGTTACATCATGATTAATGGCGTATTTCTTATATTATTTTTAATATATTTGAAATTTAAATTATATATTTATTTATTTTTATATAAAATATTCTATGATATTTATTTAAAACAGATTAGATTATCATAATTTGTATTTAGGTACACGTGTGACTTCACTGCTCTCTTTGATGTGAGAAAATAAATAAGGCATTCTGGAGGTTACTTAAAGTAGACTTATCTCATTATTCCCTTATATAAATTTGTAGGATGGTTGAAACACGCTCTGGTAAGATGCAAGACCCAGCACAGGAGAGAATCATGGCTGAAGAGTCTGCCAAGCCGCAACCTGGTGCAACAATATATCACTATATCCACCTTATAATTACAAATAAATCTTTATAATCAATATATTAAGTATATTCAAAGTACTTTTCACTATGTTTATACCATAATGAAATGATAAGTATCAAAATAAGAACATTAAATATCCAGGGAAAAGTTTATTTTTTAAATTATTTTTATTTAAAATTCTCTCAAGCTTTCTGGCAAGAAAGTCCTTCTACGGGAGAAAATATTTTATATCATTAAAACTCCAATAAAATAAGATTTAAAATTAAAATAAAGTACTTTTTTAAATTTTATTTTATTGGATTTTTAATGATGTATATATTTTCTAATTCAATATAATGCGGCTTGTGATTGTAAAACGACATTTGAAAATTATCCCGCATTTGTTTCTTTTGAACGAAAAATCAAAATTTATTTTAAGGAGAAATAACGATTATTTCTAACCTTAGTGATGAGGTATGAAAAGATGAATTGTGAAGAGTAATGATAATGGAAAAATAAAAGTGTCCAGGAATGGGAATCGAACCCACAGTGTTCCGCTTACCGGACAGATGCCATGTCCAGGGTAGCATAGTGGAAAGGCATCTGCCCGATAAGCGTAACACTGTGGGTTCGATTCCCATCCCTGGACACTTCATTTTTCCGTTTATCATTACTCTTCACAATTCATCCTTTCATACCCCATCACTAAGGTTAGAAATAATCGTTATTTCTCCTATAAATAAATTTTGATTTTTCGTTCAAAAGAAACACATGCGGAATAATTTTCTCCCGTAGAAGGGCTTTTTTGCCCAAAAGCTTGAGAGATTTTTAAATTTAAAATATTTAAAAAATAAACTTTTCCCTGGATGCTTAATATTCTTATTTTAATATTGATTCAAGGGATTTTTTTATAGAAATGATAAGTATGATTAGGAATAAAGAAACCTCCAATATACACCGTGTACAAAATTAACAGACGAGATTTCATAGAACCCTATAATTATTAAATCCCATAAGAATAAAATTGACAGATAATCAATAGAAATTCGATATCTTCTGGAAATTTTAATCAATAGAATGTCAATGGACTCTTTATAATTTAGATACTGATAATTTTCGTCTGAAACACTAAAATATTTAAAGTTCAAAATCGATTAATTTTTTTTTCAATATTTTCTCAAGTTTTTTTTTTTCTGTGAAAAATAGAGATTACGGTAAGTTAGAGTTTTTATTTTTATTTTCTCAACCTTTCAACAAAAATATTTTGTTTTAAAATTACATAATAATTTCTCACAATGAGTTTCTTTTTGTTACAAAACGCTAGCCTTCAAATAATAATCACTCTTCAACAGGCTTAATAAAACTTTGACTATATCTTACAAGAAATTGACATGAAATAAAGTAAATAGAGGAGCTTCTTGATATCAAGAAGCTCCTCTATTTACTTTATTTCATGTCAATTTGATCAAGTTAGAGTTAGTCTATAAAAAACTTACAAGAAATATTTACAAAAACATACAGCGTGGATATTTACAACTGGAATTTTAAATAGGTATAAAAAGAAACTCATTGTGAGAAAATATTTTGTAATTTTAAAACATCTTTTCACAATTTTATCATGAATAAAAATATTTTGTTTTCGAAAGAAGAAATAAATAAAAATAAAGCCTTTGGCAAGGCATTAAAAATTGTTCTGAGGTTGCAAGGGCGTTCTCACGTCATTTTTCAAATTTAGTATTTATTACCAGTTGCAAATAAGACATGCTATATCCGATCTGGATAACTGCGCGTGAAACTATTTACAATAATTGTAGTAGAGTTGAAACAGAATTATCAAAAAGAAAATAAACAATTAAGAAAAAGAGCATTAAATAAACATATGCATTAAACAAATAAACAACAACATAAGCAGATAGAAGAAATCTCAAGGTAGTTATTTACAGTATGTTAAGCAATGATGGAAGTTGATGAAGTTATCTGTAATAATTAGTATCGTGGAGAGAGAAAGTTGATCAAGTTGAGCTAATTATAATTAGTTATATTCTAAAGTAACTTCAAATTCAGTACAACATCTAAAGCATGAGTCAAAACCAAATTTAAAACTCGTCAAAGACTATGATCTTGGAAATAAATAAATATATAAAAATTATAATCAAAAATAAATAAATAAAGTAATATAATGATAATATTCACAAATATTACGTAATTTATTATGAATTTCTAACTATTAAGTTCAATTTATATCTAGCTTTTAACTAATTTTTGTATATTTAAAAATGAAGCGAATTGTTGCGGAATATCTTCAAATGTATTTATAGTTCTTGCCCCCATTACTCGTGATACCCATACCTCTAAATATAATCTTTCCTTTTTAAATTTTATATTCCTATGAAATATCTCAATATCATTCCAATCTGGCCTATGTCCTGAAAATAATTCATGTTCCCCAATTTTGCTTATATAAATTCTAACTGGCCGAAGTGTCTATATTTCACAGAAATATGAATACCGGCCAGACAACCTCTTATCTTTAGGAGTCTCAAGTTTTGTCCATTAGTGTGCATAGAAATGTGCTATGATGCATTAAGGCGCCATCTGTTATCAAAATTCGGAACTATTATAGACACATATGATTCTTTTTGAAAATTAACCAATTTCTACTGCCCTTACTGTAATAGAAAAATTAATGGGAGAGCCTGGTTCATCAGTGTGGAACCCTCCCATGGTAGATTAAACTGGCGAAACCGCTGGGAGGTTTCACCACTGATGAGCCAGGCCCTCCCATTAATTTTTCCAATGCAGTAAGGGCAGTAGAAATTGTTTTATTTTTGAAAGATTCATACGCGATATAATAGTTTAGAATATGCTTACATGTTTTAAAACATGACAGGTATATAATAAAGAGCCTGGCTCATCAGTGGTGAAACCTCCCAGCGGTTTCGCCAGTTTAATCTACCATACCGCTGTTATATTGCATTTTTGGAACTTCCTTTTATAGTGATACTGATGCTAGACTCCTGGAATGGGTATTTTAGATTAATTATGGAGGGTTCACCACTAATAAACCAGGCCCTCCCTTTAATTTTTCCATTGCAGTGAGGGCAGTAGAAATAATTTAATTTTCAAAAGAATCATACACGTCTATAATAGTGTCGAATATTCATATAAATTTGTGTATTTTTACGTGCTTTTATACGTTCTTATAATGTTCTATTATAGAGAATGTGGTGTATTTAGGTTGATTTAAAAATATAAATAGATTTTAGGCTTTATTTATTTGAATGGCTTTTATTTTTTTACAACGTATTAGATGCAAACTCAAGAATTACAAGTTAACAACAGAATGATGATAAGTTATATATTATGATATATACAATACATCACAGAATAATAATCTATGGATTTAAAATTATTAGAATATAAATATATACGACAGGAGGCATTGGAAATTTCTTGTCGGCAATATTGTTTTGGATTTTAGGTCACTAGGCTTTGTCGAAAGTATATCAGAAGAGAATTTCAAGGCGTCTTACTTAGTAGCTTTTGTCTCAAGAAATTTTACTTTTATTGATGTATATATTGATGGGAAGATGAAATAAAATGTAATATTAACTTTATAAACATCCTATAACGCGATATCCCAAATTCAAGGATATATACATACTCTGATCAAAATGTTTCGACACTTTGCTCATAAGTTAAAAAAAACTTTATTATTCTACCAAATTCAAATTGTCCCCTTCAAAGTAGTCCCCGTTGGCCGCGATGCACTTCAGCCACCTTTTTTTCCAGTCGGCAAATCACCTCTAGTAGTCTGTTTTTGGGATCGCCTTCATGGCCTTCTTCGATTCCACTTTGATCTCTTCTATGCTCTGAAATTTCCGACCCTTTAACTTTTTTTTTTGAGCTTTCCAAAAAGGAAGAAATCTCAGGGGGCCAAATCGGGACTGTAGGGGGGTTGGGGGAACATAGAGGTTGAATCGTCCTGCCGGAACTTCGAGATTTTGAGGGCTGTGTGCGCCGGCGCGTTATCGTGGTGGAGGATCCAAGACTTGCTCCTCCAAAGCTCCGGCCGTTTCTGCCTGATCGCTTCCCTCAATCGCCTCAAAACTCCCAGGTAGGAGTCAGCAGTTATTATAGAGCCTTGTTGTTGAAATTCATGATGAACGATGACCTGGTAGTCGAAGAACACAGTCAACATGACCTTGACTTTGCTGGGAGCCTTCCTCGCTTTCTTTGGTCTCGGCTCATTTGTGAAGCGCCACTCCGATGCCTGTTGGGTAGTTTCCGAATCAAAGCCGTATATCCATGTTTCGTCTCCAGTAATGACCCTCTTCAGCAATTCGGGGTCGTCGGTTGTCGCTTCGAGATTGAGACTGACCGTTTTTTCCGGGCGTTCTTTTGATCAAAAGTCAAATCTTTGGGAACGAGAACGGCGTTGAGTTTTCTCACTCCTAAAATGTACTTCATTATCGATTGAGGCAACCCGAATGATATCCCTGCTTCTTCGGCGACCTCCCTTACAGTTATTCGTCGGTTTTCACGCACCAGTTCCAACACCTTGTCCACTTTTTCAGGTGTGGTTGATGTAGACGGTCTCCCGGAACGCTCGTTGTCGGCGGTCTCTTCCCGACCCTCCTTGAAGCCCTTGTACCTCTCGAAAACTCGTCTTCAGCTCATGACGGCATCCCCGTAGGCTGTTTGCAACATCTAAAATATTTCGGCACCCTTGAATCCGTTTTTCACACAGAACTTGATGCAAATTCGTTGATCCTCCATTTCGGTGACTAACGAAATCGAAGCACGGGCAAAATGGCTTCACTTCGAACAGCCGCTGCTCGCGCTGTTGTGGCGCGTGATTTTTGAAAATTGGCAGGTCTCCAAGCCAAGGGCGACGCTTGCGTTTGCCACAAACCGGGAGAAATTATATTAATTTTTCAGGATTTTATGAGCAAAGTGTCGAAACTTTTTGATCAGAGTAGTATGTGTTAAAGTCTCCATGCCCGGTATTCAGAGTATACTGAAAGTGTTTCTAGGTTGAATATCACTACTTTATTGTGAGAGAGAGGGATTGAGATTGAAACTGATTTATTACAATGTGCATATAAGATTATATAAGGTTAAATACAGTATAAATATGAATAAATAAGATTATATAATGATAAATATAGGAATAAATAGATATAAATATATAAAATAATTGATAAATATACATATATATGATAATTTAAACCAACAACCCTATATTATATAATACTTATAACAAGATTGTTATGTTGTATATAGAAACAAATCTATAAATAATTATACGCATAATTGACATGTGTCCTTGCATCACCATATGTAATGTACTGAGAATGAATAAATAAAACTATATAATAGATTAAAAGCTCTGAGTTAAAAGCAAGATTAGAGAAGTACATCACAAAGTAACGTCTGAAAATAGATTGGTAGCCGACAGGTAGGCGCCAGTGTCTGGTGTCCAGCGACACGTGCATGACCCAATTCTCTTTGTCGGAGGCGTAGTATAAATAAGACCCGGCTTAGCAACAGCCAGTTAGTCGTCACCTTCAGCGCGTCGCCGGTTGTCTCCAAGTTCCACCTCAATTCACCATGTAGTCAGTAAGAACTTTACTCTATCTCCATCTTGCTCTTGGCTCGACTTTTTATCTGTTCTTGGAACTTTCCTTCTACAACTGTGTCGCTTCGTTTTTTGTGTGTGGACATTCCCCAGCTTTCCACTCTGCCTCGACCACGACTGCCTGTATCCTGTGAGAACTGTTAAAGATCCTACAAGGTGCAGAGAGGTACTGGAAAACTCTCCACGCCCTGACTGTCCCTCGCGGTTACTACAGGTTTGACCCTCGGTTGCATCACCTTATTACAGAGAGTCGACGAGGTACTACAAGAGTCAACCAGAACTTTCAACATATTATTACATATATATATATATATATATATATATATATATATATATATATATATATATATATAAGGTCCTTATTGGTAGCGCCCACCGCGGGAAAGACTCCGCCACCGATGGACTGCGAGAGTTCTCTCCCACAGAGTGGACAGGTCGATGTGATGGCTGGTGTTACCCACCTCAAGATCAAGATGGTACTTGTAGATTGTAGCATTCGCCACACTTGTGATATTCATTGCCTCGGGATGGTGGACGACGCCGAAGAGCCAGGCCTGCAGATCCAGGGGCACTTCGCAGGGAGAGAGAGAGGTTGCAAAGAGCTGAAGTAGGTACTGGAATGTGGTGGAACAGAAGTCCTAACGACTATATAACGACACCTTAGACAGAGCTAAGCACAAGATGTCGTCCAGGGCACTTATCTTACATAATCCTCTTAGCCGGTCAGGCTCCCGGAAGACCAAAGAATGCGAAAAAAGTGAAGAAATTCTGGAGAGAGAAGTTTGTGGAGCGGGTTGTTTATTTTGGATCTAAACCTCTTTAAAGAGATTAACTGGAGTTCAAGCAAGATTTGAGGTCTTAAAGAAAGCTCAGATTTATTTTTTTATATATTTTAAACAGAATATATATCTTTTTTTTTTTGCGAAAATTAAAAAGAATATGGAAAAAGATGTGTGATATAAAATTAATCTTGTTCTATAATTATGTCGGAAAAACTTTGCGAGTAAGGGCCGTACCTCATAGCCCCTTAAATTGAAATTTAATTTTAAAAAGTTGATCTAGGATATATTAACACCAAAAGAACAAGAAAATATGTCAAATTTCTTCTTTTAGATTTTGTTTATTGAACGACAATGCCCGTTACTTGTCATGTCATAAATTCCTATACAGAATTGAACATTACATTTCTATAACTAATTATGGTATAATCTTTCAGTTGCACGAAAAAGAGATACCTTTTTCATATTTTATGCATCTTATCCCAGTACAATATCACATTTGTACTATTTTTTTTACATTGTGTCACGGTCTCACTGCAATTCTGGCCTTAACTACCCGTTTCATGATTTTTCAGGATGCCTTGAATGACCAGTATTTTCGGTCGTTGAGGTACAGCTTGCACCACGCTGATGAGGGCCAACAGCCCGAAACGCGTCCGTGGTTAGCCTTTCTTGATTAATCAAAAATGGGTATTTGGCCAATTCTGGATTAATTAAAATCAACGAGAATAGTTGATATTCATTCCGATAGATGGTGCAAGTCATCAGCAACTTTCAGTTGCAGGAAAAGAAGATGCCTTTTTTCATAATTATGGTACAGTTAGCACACCCCGTTCTCAAGTCCCAATGAGGCGGAAAGTCCTTCATTCCCCTAGAGAGCTATCAGTGACCGGCCGTCCAATGTTTCCTGTGAAATGGACGTTAGCTTTTCCCCAACATTGAACAATCTCAATTGGATTTTCCGCCTTGAATTTTCTTTTTAAGGAAAGCTGTCAACAGCTCACTTCTCATCGATAAGTCCATTAAAAGTAGTAATATAACAACAGAAACCTTTATTAAGACACTATTGTCTTACAAAGGGATTCCCCTAAAAGGTTATATATGTACATAAGTGAGGAGGAAAAGCAATTTAGAGGGGAGGGGGGAGCAACGTTGTCTGTGGAATTGAGCACTTCTTCCCTCATTTTATCAATCGCCTTGAAAATTTTAAATTTTTATAAACAAATGTTTTATCCAGCAGGAAAGTAGTAAAGGTTTTATATACATGTTGTTCATTATAGTGAGTTTAGCCCCAAAATTTCGTGAATTTCCAGTCTCTTTTCCTGTAGGAATGGGCAATGGAATAGATAATGGACCAAATTGTCTTGGATGACAGCATTGCAGAAATAGCAATTTAAAGGGTTCGCAGTTCCAAATTCCCGTGATATCCTCGGGGAAAAATAGCCATAGAATCCTTTGACGGTCTATAAATCGTTTAATTTTCAAAGGGAGGTTTGATTAGAAGCAGTAATATATACTTAAGACTAAATTTCGATATTCTCTTTCGAGTTTTTAAGAACGATGGCACTTTGCATCACTCTAGTCAAAACGTTTACTATTTATGATAACAAATTTGAGGGAACCAAAAGCTTCCCCATGTGCACTAGGTGCAAAACCGAAGAAGCCCTTCCCCAACATATACTAAATTACACAAAGCAATAACGCGCCATCTATACATATAAAATGAAAGGTTATTTGAATGTAATTCTACTTTCCTATAAGCTTATGTCCATAGTTTTCTTGAAAACCATTTCTGAGATTCCATCCTTAAGTGCTGCGTATATAAGCAGAATCGTCCAATACAGTATTAAAGCTCTGAGAAGCGGTCTGGTGGATTAAATTGGCGAAACCGCTGGGAGGGTTAACCACCGATGAGCCAAGCCCTCCCAATATATATTTTCATCGAAGTAAGGGCAGTAGAAGTTTGTATTATGTATAAAAGAAACATTCGTGCTTTTAAACCTTTCATTTTATATACTAAATTGTATTGGAAAGAACAAAGGATCCCTGTACAGAGAACCAAGAAGAGTTCTTGAATTTCTTTATGAGCACGACTTCCAAGATCTTGTCTAATTTAGACTAATAAAAGGATAAGTAAAAAAGAAATTTTCCAAAACTGGTATTGTGTGTGACTCAATCTTTATCATAACTAGTAAGGTTTTTTACTAGGGTGAAGCATTGTGCCATCGTCTATATGCACAATTAAAGAGAGAGATGACTCTTTAAACTGGCGAAACCGCTGGAAGGGTTAACTACTGATGAGCCAGGCCCACCCATTAATTTTTTCCATTGCAATAAGGGCAGTAGAAATTATTTTATTTTTAAAAGAAGCATAAGCGTCATTGGCACGCTAATGCATCATAACTTAACGATTTGGTTTCCGATAAAAAAATCATATTTAAAGTTAAATACATTTTGTAAATACATTTTAAACTTTCTACAAAATCTGGATCTCTAGTGTTTTCCTGTGTTGAATAATGTAAATAACTTATGTAAATAAACTTTTCTCCTTGTTTGGCGCGAGTATCCCTTGCGGGATATAGCGCTTTGGAAATAAAATGATTGAATAATTGATGCATCATAACAAATATAAAGTTGTAAAGCTATTTTCCGTGAATTGTTTTTCGTGATATAATTTTGTATCAAATTTTCAGGATATAATAACGAATCATAAAGATAGAGGCTGCCTGGCCGGCATTCATAATTTTTCAAATTAAAGATACTTCGGCCAGTAAATCTTTTTTATTATCTCGACGTTTTCAACGGTTATATTATGCCTATTGCATATATTGCCAGACACTTCGTTCTTTTATTACGATGCACTAGCGCGCCATCTGTTATCAAATTACAAAACTATTTTAGAGGCGTAATATTCTTTTTAAAATAAAACAATTTCTACTGTCCTTTAATTTTTCCATTGCAGTAAGGACAGTAGAAATTGTTTTATTTTAAAAAGAATATTACCCCTCTAAAATAGTTTTGTAATTTGACTTCTTTCTTTGTATACAGTTCTTTTTTCTCGTTTTTTCTCTCTCTCTCATTGTTAACTTCATATGATTATTCTATTCACGGCCTGAAATTATTGTATATATATGTATAGACAAATGTAAAGGCATAAAGTATGACAGCGCAAGTGTCCCTAGGGGGACATAGCGCTTTTGTCCTCGTCAGGAGCGAACAAAATTTAAACATTCGGCAAAGCGTTAAAAAGTATACAAATTTTGTACAAAATTTTAAATACCGCGTGAGAACGCCCTTGCAGCCTTAGAATCATTTTTAACGCTTTGCTAAATGTTTTAATTTTTGTTTTCTCCTGACGTGGACAAAATAATTTTGTCGAAACGTCGAGATAATAAAAATATTTACTGACCGAAGTATCTTTGATTTTTTTTTTTTTTAGGAAATAATAACGAATGTTACTCAGATACTGATTTCTTTATTTGTGAAGTTATAGCCCATCACGATTATAGTGAAGATACTTAACAAGTCTAGCCTCGTGGAGACTTGGTCACTTGGGGAAGTCATCGTGGTACAGAGGTCTCAGCGTTTCTTTGTTTGTACAAATGTATTCCTGTATATCACTTATCTCTATGTCCTTTTTTTGTTTGAATATTACACAGAGTAACAATGGCTATAGATGAGCTCGTGTTTGAAAAGGAACTTGTATGTATATAATGTGTTATTGTTTTGTTGTTTTCATTGTTACCGGATAGTTGGCGACTTTAGTATGCTCCAGGAATCCGGGTTACCTAAATAAATACAATTTTCATGTAGACATATATACCAAGATTTGTTTTGTATAATTGCTATTAATAATAAATAATATTATGGAAAAGGCATCTCCATATCGTGTACTGAAAGTTGCTGATGGCTTGCGCCATCTATCGGAATAAATATCAATAGATAGATTGGCGAAGATAGATGGCGCAAGCCATCAGCAACTTTCAGTTGCACGATATGGAGATGTTTTTTCATAATTTATGCACCTTATCCTAGTAGAATATCACATTTATACTATTTTTTCACAATAAATAATATGTAAAGTCAAATTGGTTACGGATTCATTCTTCTTACATACTTTAATTACATAACACTTTTATGTGAACAAGAGTAACCGATAGATTGTTAGAAAAAAGGAACAATAAAATTCAGGTGAAGAGTTTCTCTTAATTTTGTTTTTTGCAAGTTTTTGAGCAAGTTTCCTGCTCTTCAACAGACAAATACTTCTATGTACAATATCAAGATGATCTTTATACAAATATATTGAAAAAATGTGTTATTGGCATGTGCTCTCGTTGGTGTGCATCAGACTGTTTACAGCTAAAAACCAATGGATTCCTTCCCATGTCAACATACCTCTTAATGAAGATGCAGACAAATTAGCAAAAAAAAGCGGGTCACTTACCATGCAATAATCATACCTTTGAAGAAAATATATACTTATATAAAAAAGAAAATAAATCAAACTGATAGCTAATACAAATCATCACTGTACAAACCATTGAAACAATTAGAAGAACTTCAAAAACTCAATAGAAATCAACAGCTTTAGCAAGACTAAGAAGTGGCCATATAAATACCTTAAAATTTCAAAATGGACAAAAAAACCTTCAATAACTGCTTGAAATAAAATAGTGCAGAAGCTTCTCCAGAACATATCATGCTCAGAACTGACAATAAAAGACCTATTTTCCAGGCCTATAACTACCATCACAAAATTGAAGAGGAGTGGACTTCAGGAATTGGTTTAACCATGAGATAAACACTACCACCACAGATAAAATAATAGATATTATAATGGGTTGAAATATATAATGCACAAACAATTATTAATTTATAGATAATTTGTCATAAAATTGTTATATTGGGTTGGAAAGTCTATTTTTCGATTAATGCTATTTATTTTTGATGATACCAGTGCTTCCAGGAATAATCGTTGTTGTTTACTTTTTATGTCGAGATAATGGGCTATTGCTTGTTTGAGATTGAATGTGTGTTCAGTGATGCAGGTGTGTTGATAAATTAAGGATCCTTTTATCTTTTAACTTGAATTTACCACTTGATTGCTGTTCTATAGCTCAATGGTTCCAGTTCTGATTGTTTGTTGACAAAATAAAACAAAACACTAATCACACACACAAAAGCCTTTATTAGGGACTTGCTACATACAGATTCTCCCAATTGGGTAAGGTAATAATCTTCTTGTGTTATTTACATAGAAATTGAACTGGCTTTACTCTTCGTCTCAAAGTCATTCACTTGTTGACTTGTCCTTACATAATGATGATCTAAAAAAAAATTATAGTAAGATATTGCCTTAGATTTGTTTGCTGATATTTTTGAAAGCAATACGTAGGGTGAAATGTTGGTACATTTAATTTGTTGATTAAGGGCCTTCCTCTCTGCATCAAGGGCTGTACAATTAAGCAGGTAATGGGGGAGTTCTTCAGTAATTTCCTTATCACACAGTTTACATATTAGGTTTTTGGCCTCAAACGTCAGAACGTTGTTTTTTTATGACTGTAAATAGTATTCTCGATTGAGCTATACATCGTTTGACTGGTAAAGGGTAATTCATCGGTTAGGTAGCATTTTGTTTCTATTGAGGTATGGAAATTTTTATAATATGGATAAAGTTTAACAAAACACTAATCAAGTTCTTTATTGTCGCAGTCACTGTTTCCCTACTATCGTCCACATATGCAACGATATGTAAGATATTCATGTAGAAACGTAAGTATAAGCAATCAATGAAGTCTTTATTAAGACCATTAATCTTATATACATATTATATTGAGATATACAGAAAAAGAGTGAAGAAGGAAATTCGAATTTATAAAGTTATACAATAAATATATGTCGTAGCTGTCGTGTCGAATGGAAGGGCGCGACCGTTGTGCATGTATGCGTCAAAAATTAACTTGTTCGACACTCGTGAGCGCACGCTGGCTGCCAGATTTATTTTGTACAGATTTATACATGGATGAATTTGTATTTACAATTTAACATAATATAATTATTTGGTGAAAATAATTTATAAATTTTGGATATTATACAAATTATGACATATATTATGAAAAATAAAAAGGCATCTTCTTATCGTGCAACTTGAAATTTGCTGATGGCTTACGCCATCTATCGGAATAAATATCAACTATTCTCGTTGATTTTTAAGTATTCCAGAATTGGTCAAATACCCATTCTTGATTAATCAAGAAAAGCTAACCACGTACACGTTCCAGGCTGTTGACTCTCGTCAGGGTGGTGCAAGCTGTACCTCAACGACGAAAAAAACTGGTCATTCAGGTATCCTGAAAAATAATGAAACGGGTAGTTAAGGCCAGAATTGGGAAACTGAAAGCCATCAGCAACTTTAAGTTGCACGATAAGGAGATGGCTTTTTCATAATTTTTGCACATTATCCCAGAACAATATCACATTTGTGTTATTTTTTCACAATAAATATATTGTTCTGAAGATAGATGCTGCCTGGCCGGTATTCATAATTTCTATGAAAAATAGACACTTCGGCCAGTTGGAGTTTTTATTTTCTCAACGTTTCGACAAAAATATTTTGTTTTCGTCAGGAGAAATAAATAAAATAAAGTATTTGGCAAGGCGTTAAAAATTGTTCTGAGGTTGCAAAGGCGTTCTCACGTGATTTTTCGAATTTACTACAACATTTTCTATTCTCGTTGTACTAATTCGAAAAATCACGTAGAACGCCCTTGCAATCTCAAAACAATTTTTAACGTCTTGCCAAATGCTTTATTTATGTCTCCTGACGAAGAGAAAATATTTTTGTTGAAACGTTAAGAAAATGAAAACTCGAACTGGCCGAAGTGTCCATTTTTCATAGAAATATATTGTTGCATCTGCTTTGTCAATAATAGTAAATTGAGCATGCGGGTAAGGATTTCTGTTCTACGAGTCCTTTTTTATTTACCCTCGTGTGTTATATAGAACAAAGTAATTACATACAGAGAGAAATGTCCAGCAACCGCTGTGAACAATAGAGAGGACAACTTTACTCTAGGCAGATAGGTGCTTCTTCCTTTTTGATTGGTCGGTCTACCCCCGGTCCACAGGTGGTGGATGCTTTTAGCCTGTTATACACGTCATCGCAATATATATATATAATAATTATCTGTTAATTCCCATCCTCGTCGCCATAGTTAATTTTCTTGAAGATGTATCCTTCTAGCTATAAAATTATCAGAACTTATAAAAAAAAAAAAGTTTATTTTCCTTCTTTAAAAATATTTACATAGAAGCAATTTAACAAAACAAATTCAATCCAAAAATTAAACAAAAACTGATTTACATATCTCTCGACAGAATATATTTACTCTAGTCTCTAGTCAAAACCCAATAAATAAATATATATACAATTTAATTATTTTTATACGTCTGTGTAACTCTAAGTCCATTTACATAATTATCTTGATATAATATTATATTCATAGGTTATAGTATTGATTGGTCTCTCTTTTCATACGCAAAAACACACACACAAACCTTTATTATGGATCAAGCCCCATATAGGATTCTCCCAGTATAACAATGGTTTTAATTGAACAGAAATCAAGTAATATATACAATTCAATATTAACATGAACCCCCAAAAAAAAACACTATTTACAGTAGTTTCAATTTACATTTCTGTTGTCCTCATCGTACTCTGAATTTGTAGAACTAAATTATTCACTATAGTGTTGTTAATCTGAGTATTCCATGAGTCCTACGTTTTACCAAGTTTCTTTACAGAGAGATTCTCCTTTTCGGGTAGCTATCTGTACCTTTACATATTACCCAGTATGTTCTCCTGGTTCCATTCAGAAGAATTTTCCCAACCAACCGTCAGAAGCAGATGGTCTGAATAAGGGTGTTCATCAACCTGTAGGTCAATATTATAATCCAGTGAAGTATTTTTCATATACAGATTTCAGTATTTCTTGAGAATAATGATACTTCGGCAAGTAAATCTTTTTATTACCTCGACGTTTCGACAAAAATCTTTTATTCTCGTCAGCAGTAAACAATAATTAAAACATTTGGCAAGGCCTCAAAAATTATTCTAAGGTTCCTAATTATATTCCAAATATGGTTGTTTGCTCCTGACGAGGACAAAATATTTTTTATCGAAATGTCGAGGTAATAAAAAGATTTATTGGCCGAAGTATATTTATTTTCAAGAAATATAATATCCCCCTCTGTCATTTTGAAACTAACTCCTAGAGAAGAAGGAAGAGAAATAAGGATAACCCAGGCCCCTGGAGCTCAAGAAACGCCAACTGCCCCAAGAAGGAATACTGAACAATATAGCGTCAATTAAATAATAGAATTTCTATTGGAACTATTATTTGGATATAATATTATACAAGTCATACTACCAATGTGTATCTTCAATAAAAGCATTAAAAGCGCAGCTTTCGAGTTAATAAAACAGTTCTTTGTCAGATCTATCTCATATTAGCAATCAAAATTCTATTCCTCAGACCGTTTATTCGCTCAAAATATTGCTCGTTTTTATCTTTTAATAAAGATACGTATTGAGAGTTAATGTAATATTAGTTTAATAGTTTTGATAACTCTTTTATATACATTTTATAAATATAATTTCCATCTATCTATAAAATGTGTGACTTTTTTGCAATGTGATTCTTTTTTTTCCAATCTCTACTAATACTAATCTAATAAAATAGTATAACGGTCTGGAGATTAATTTGGCGAAATTGCTTAGAGAGTTCACCACTAATGAACCAAGCCCACACATCCACAATAACTTTTTAACATTGCAGTAAGGTCTGTAGAGATAATATTTGATGATTTATGTAAAAAAGAAACACATTGTTAAAAATTAATTGTTACATATTTTAGCTTTTTTATATCAATATAACGTGAAGAAAGGTGATGATGCTAACATTCAATGCCTTTCTAACACATCAAGATAAAAGCTAAGTTTGAATTAAAACCGCTGTAAGATAAAATGACCAAAAGAAAGGCAGAATTCTGACCACCTTCCTCATAAAGCAGAAGATACTTGGAAGCAGCTGACGCTTTCAAGGTCTTTTCTAACAATGGCAGATCTACTAGCAATGATTTGCGCTTGAATCCCAAGTTTTGGCAGTTTTTTTTTTTTAACTATTCCACGTACACCTTTTACAGGCCATGCTAGTTATGGTTGGTATTTAGTCTATACATGTAAATATCAATTGGACATATACACTTACAAGTATATTAATACCGTGTATTATGGTACTCTGGCGACCGCGCTTTGCTTCAGCGAGCGCGAACTGGGACCAAGCTCCACTACACACACGGGCAGTGGACGGCCTCGGCAACCGCGAGCGTCAACCTGACTACGCATGCGCGAACATCCAGACTCTTGCCACTCACGCGGTAAACAAGAAGGCTTGATCCCAACGGCTGTTACAACAACCGTTACTTCTTTTCTCTTTATATATTTCTGGCTTTAAATAAATTAATTTTAATTATAATTTTATCAGCGGCCTTTCCACAAGCCACACCAACATCACGCAACCACCATCACCACAGTACCATAACATGTATGGCTATACACGTCCATAATACGTAACTAATCTGGCTGAAATTTTAACAGTGTAGAGAGTTGAATGTGAAAAAAACGTATAGGCATAATTTCAGGCTTATATCTCGAATATCATCAGAGTTATTAACAAATTAACGCATTTTCCTTTTTTCACTCGCAACTAGCGCCTCACTGCGGTAACTTCGGGAAGTGATCTCCAGATCATTCTATTATTGTAATGGATTAGCATTGAAAATGACGCTACGACCCGTGTTAGATTCCCGCATTGGGCACTTTTTCTGATATAAAAAAAAAATGGGCCAATGGCCCCCGATTCTGGCAAAAGTCAAATCCCACCAGCAAGTATACCATGTATATAAATATGTTCAGTTGGACATTTTAAAAGAACCGAAGATAATGAATAATTATTTTCTATAAAGAAATAACTAATGCGAGATTCAATCCCGTTGCGGTGTCTGTCAAAAATCGACTGCGTAAGTTATTTTCCTTCAAATTCCACAATAATGATATTCTATGAGGGGAATAAATCCAAACGTTGGTTCTATCTATGTTTGCAGTGAAACCAAGACAAAGGTAGGATAGGTAGATTGAACTATCAGTTAACAGTTGATTGGTTAGCTGCCAAATCAAACGAACGATTACCTTGAACAAAGAGCACATGAACTCTTCAAACATACATATTGAAAAATGCTGTTTTATTTTTCTTTAAAAATCAGGCTACGAAGATGAACAATTATTTATATTTATTTTAAGACAGGGAACTTCGCAATACCGGCCAACTGAGTTGGTGGTGGTGTCTTGTCCATGAAGCAGATCAGATCGGTCCGTGCACCCTGATAACAATACCAGCCAACTGAGGTGATGATGGTGTCTTGTCAATGGAGCAGATCAGATCGGTCCGTGCACCCTGATCACAATACCGGCCAACTGAGGTGGTGGTGTCTTGTCCATGGAGCAGATCAGATCGGTCCATGTACTCTGATCACAATACCGGCCAACTGAGGTGGTGATGGTGTCTTGTCAATGGAGCAGATCAGATCGGTCCGTGCACCCTGATCACAATACCGGCCAACTGGGGTGGTGGTGGTGTCTTGTCCATGGAGCAGATCAGATCGGTCCATGCACCCTGTTCACGATACCGGCCAACTGAGGTGGTGGTGCTGTCTTGTCCATGGAGCAGATCAGATCGGTCCATCCACTCA
>CP092864.1:146630150-146733613 GCA_030710605.1 Cordylochernes scorpioides
CTCAAAAAGATTGTTTAATTATCAATTATATAGATTGAGATGACAAGTAAAAGGAGAGTCAAACAAAGCAAACGCAGTGGTAGACAACAAAGGCAAATCTGAAACCTATATGTACAGCCAGCGGTTGGTGGCGTCAGGTCACGTGATGTTTGGGGAAGTGGCGGTTGCTAAGGCAACAGCCGATGTGCGAGTTATTCCAACAATTGGTCCATACACCCTGATCACAATACCGGCCAACTAAGGTGGTGGTGTCTTGTCCATGGAGCAGATCAGATCGGTCCGTGCACCCTGATCACAATACTGTCCAACTGAGGTGGTGGTGGTGTCTTGTCCATGGAGCAGATCAGATCGGTCCATGTACCCTGATCACAATACCGGCCAACTGAGGTGGTGGTGTCTTGTCCATGGAGCAGATCAGATCGGTCCGTGCACCCTGATCACAATACCGTCCAACTGAGGTGGTGGTGGTGTCTTGTCCATGGAGCAGATCAGATCGGTCCATGTACCCTGATCACAATACCGGCCAACTGAGGTGGTCGTGGTGTCTTGTCAATGGAGCAGATCAGATCGGTTCGTGCACCTTGATCACAATACCGGCCAACTGAGGTGGTGTGGTGTCTTGTCCATGGAGCAGATCAGATCGGTTCGTGCACTCTGATCACAATACCGGCCAACTGGGGCGGTGGTGGTGTCTTGTCCATGGAGCAGATCAAATCGGTCCATGCACCCTGATCACGATACCGGCCAACTGAGGTGGTGGTGTCTTGTCCATGGAGCAGATCAGATCGGTCCATCCACTCTTATCACAATACCGGCAAACTGAGGTGGTGGTGGTGTCTAGTCCATGGAGCAGATCAGATCGGTCCATGCACTCTGATCACAATACCGGCCAACTGAGGTGGTGGGGGTGTCTTGTCCATGGAGCAGATCAGATCGGTCCATGCGCTCTGATCACAATACTGGCAAACTGAGGTGGTGGTGGTGTCTTGTCCATGGAGCAGATCAGATCGGTCCATGCGCTCAAATCACAATACTGGCAAACTGAGGTGGTGGTGGTGTCTTGTCCATGGAACAGATCAGATCAGTCCGTGCACCCTGATCACAATACTGGCAAACTGAGGTGGTGGTGTCTTGTCCATGGAGCAGATCAGATCGGTCCGTGCACCCTGATCACAATACCGGCCGACTGAGGTGGTTATGGTGACTTGTCAATGGAGCAGATCAGATCGGTCCGTGCACCTTGATCACAATACCGGCCGACTGAGGTTGGTATGGTGACTTGTCCATGGAGCAGATCAGTTCGTCCGTGCACCCTGATCACAATACTGGCAAACTGAGGTGGTGGTGGTGTCTTGTCCATGGAGCAGATCAGATCGATCCATGCACCCTGATCACAATACCGGCCAACTGAGGTGGTGGTGTCTTGTCCATGGAGCAGATCAGATCGGTCCATGCACCCTGATCACAATACCGGCCAACTGAGGTGGTGGTGTCTTGTCCAAGGAGCAGATCGGATCGGTCCGTTAACCCTGATCACAATACCGGCCAACTGAGGTGGTGGTGGTGTCTTGTCCATGGAGCAGATCAGATCAGTCCGTGAACCCTGATCACAATACTGGCCAACTGAGGTGGTGGTGTCTTGTCCATGGAGCAGATCAGATCGGTCCATGCACCCTGATCACAATACCGGCCAACTGAGGTGGTGGTGACTTGTCCATGGAGCAGATCGGATCGGTCCGTGCACTCTGATCACAATACCGGCCAACTGAGGTGGTGGTGTCTTGTCCAAGGAGCAGATCGGATCGGTCCGTGCACCCTGATCACAATACCGGCCAAATGAGGTGGTGGTGGTGTCTTGTTCATGGAGCAGATCAGATCAGTCCGTGCACCCTGATCACAATACCGGCCAACTGAGGTGGTGGTGTCTTGTCCATGAAGCAGACCAGATCGGTCCGTGCACCCTGATCACAATACCGGCCGACTGAGGTGGTGGTTTCTTGTCCATGGAGCAGATCAGATCGGTCCATGCACCCTGATCACAATACCGGCCAACTGAGGTGGTGGTGGTGTCTTGTCCATGGAGCAGATTGGTGTAAGAGAATCAGAGGCTGGAACTCAGAAAAGATTGTTTAATTATCAATTATATTATATTAAGATGACAAGTAAAAGGAGAGTCAAACAAAGCAAACGCAGTGGTAGACAACAAAGGCAAATCTGAAACCTATATGTACAGCCAGCGGTTGGTGGCGTCAGGTCACGTGATGTCTGAGGGAAGTGGCGGTTGCTGAGGCAACAGCCAATGTGCGAGATATTCCAACAATTGGTCCATACACCCTGATCATAATACTGGCCAACTGAGGTGGTGGTGGTGACTTGTCCATGGAGCAGATCAGATCGGTCCATGCACCCTAATCACAATACCGGCCAACTGAGGTGGTGGTGACTTGTCCATGGAGCAGATCGGATCGGTCCGTGCACCCTGATCACAATACCGACCAACTGAGGTGGTGGTGTCTTGTCCATGGAGCAGATCGGATCGGTCAGTGCACCCTGATCACAATACCGGCCAACTGAGGTGGTGGTGTCTTGTCCATGGAGCAGATCAGATCGGTCCGTGCACCCTTATCACAATACCGGCCAACTGAGGTGGTGGTGGTGTCTTGTCCATGGAGCAGATCAGATCGGTCCATCCACTCTTATCACAATACCGGCAAACTGAGGTGGTGGGTGTCTTGTCCTTGGAGCAGATCAGATCGGTCCATGCACTCTGATCACAATACCGGCCAACTGAGGTGGTGGGGTGTCTTGTCCATGGAGCAGATCAGATCGTCCATGCGGTCTGATCACAATACTGGCAAACAGAGGTTATGGTGGTGTCTTGTCCATGGAGCAGATCAGATCAGTCCGTGCGCTCTGATCACAATACTGGCAAACTGAGGTGGTGGTGGTGTCTTGTCCATGGAGCAGATCAGATCGATCCATGCACCCTGATCACAATACAGGCCAACTGAGGTGGTGGTGGTGTCTTGTCCATGGAGCAGATTGGTGTAAGAGAATCAGAGGCTGGAACTCAGAAAAGATTGTTTAATTATCAATTATATTATATTAAGATGACAAGTAAAAGGAGAGTCAAACAAAGCAAACGCAGTGGTAGACAACAAAGGCAAATCTGAAACCTATATGTACAGCCAGCGGTTGGTGGCGTCAGGTCACGTGATGTCTGAGGGAAGTGGCGGTTGCTGAGGCAACAGCCAATGTGCGAGTTATTCCAACAATTGGTCCATACACCCTGATCATAATACTGGCCAACTGAGGTGGTGGTGGTGTCTTGTCCATGGAGCAGATCAGATCGTTCCATACACCCTGATCACAATACCGGCTAACTGAGGTGGTGGTGTCTTGTCCATGGAGCAGATCAGATCGGTCCATGCACCCTGATCACAATACTGGCCAACTGAGGTGGTGGTGTCTTGTCCATGGAGCAGACCAGATCGGTCCATGCACCTTGATCACAATACCGGCCAACTGAGGTGGTGGTGGTGTCTTGTCCATGGAGCAGATCAGATCAGTCCGTGCACCCTGATCACAATACCGGCCAACTGAAGTGGTGGTGGTGTCTTGTCCATGGAGCAGATCAGATCGGTCCATGCACCCTGATCACGATACCGGCCAACTGAGGTGGTGGTGGTGTCTTGTCCATGGAGCAGATCAGATCGGTCCATCCACTCCTTTTACAATACCGGCAAACTGAGGTGGTGGTGGTGTCTTGTCCATGGAGCAGATCAGATCGGTCCATGCACTCTGATCACAATACCGGCCAACTGAGGTGGTGGGGGTGTCTTGTCCATGGAGCAGATCAGATCGGTCCATGCACTCTGATCACAATATCGGCAAACTGAGGTGGTGGTGGTGTCTTGTCCTTGGAGCAGATCAGATCGGTCCATGCACTCTGATCACAATACCGGCCAACTGAGGTGGTGGGGGTGTCTTGTCCATGGAGCAGATCAGATCAGTCCGTGCACCCTTATCACAATACCGGCCAACTGAGGTGGTGGTGGTGTCTTGTCAATGGAGCAGATCAAATCAGTCCGTGCACCCTGATCACAATACCGGCCAACTGAGGTGGTGGTGGTGTCTTGTCCATGGAGCAGATCAGATCGGTCCATGCGCTCTGATCACAATACTGGCAAACTGAGGTGGTGGTGGTGTCTTGTCCATGGAGCAGATCAGATCGGTCCATGAGTTCTGATCACAATACTGGCAAACTGAGGGTGGTGGTGGTGTCTTGTCCATGGAGCAGATCAGATCAGTCCGTGCACCCTGATCACAATACTGGCAAACTGAGGTGGTGGTGGTGTCTTGTCAATGGAGCAGATCAGATCGGTCCGTGCACCTTGATCACAATACCGGCCGACTGAGGTGGTTATGGTGACTTGTCCATGGAGCAGATCAGATCGGTCCGTGCACCCTGATCACAATACCGGCCAACTGAGGTGGTGGTGTCTTGTCCAAGGAGCAGATCAGATCGTCCATGCACCCTGATCACAATACCGGCCAACTGAGGTGGTGGTGTCTTGTCCATGGAGCAGATCAGATCGGTCCATGCACCCTGATCACAATACCGGCCAACTGAGGTGGTGGTGACTTGTCCATGGAGCAGATCGGATCGGCCCGTGCACCCTGATCACAATACCGGCTAACTGAGGTGGTGGTGGTGTCTTGTCCATGGAGCAGATCAGATCGGTCTGTGCCCCTTGATCACAATACCGGCCAACTGAGGTGGTGGTGATGGAGCAGACCAGATCGGTCCGTGCACCCTGATCACAAAACCGGCCAACTGAGGTGGTGGTGTCTTGTCCATGGAGCAGATCAGATCGGTCCATGCACCCTGATCACAATACCGGCCAACTGAGTTGGTGGTGGTGTCTTGTCCATGGAGCAGATCAGATCGGTTCGTGCACCCTGATCACAATACCTGCCAACTGAGGTGGTGGTGTTGTGTCCATGGAGCAGATCAGATTGGTTCCATGCACCCTGATCACAATACTGGCCAACTGAGGTGCCTTGTCCGTATGGATGTCCTCTTCTGGATTGATGTCTGCCATATAGAAAACTGCAAGGATGGCCGGGCAACTGTATATATGGTCCGAAGTGAGTTAGATTTGTGACAGTTATTGCAGTTCCCTGGAGCTCATGTTTAGGCTTTAAAAATTTTATAGATGGAAGCTTAAATGATATAATGAAAAGATTGTTGTGTGTGAGATAGATATTAAAGTTCTATTATTCGAATTAACTTAAAGGAACAACCAAAGAAATACAAAGTAAACTCCTTCTATCTTTCAACGATAACTTTTTAGAAAGAGAAATAAATTGAAAATAGGTATTGCGATTTTAGATAACATATTTTATAATCTACTTATAATAAAATTATAAATATATGTTATATATCATAATTTTATTAATTTATCATTTGATTATTATTAGGGTTCTTTCTTGTATTCAAAAAGGAAAAATACGTGTCGATGAGTTATATTTTTCAATTTATCAAACAATTTGGTTGCTGAATCTCTGATTCTGGGAGAGCGCCCCATCTAACAAATAATATTGTAACTAAAATCAATTTCGAATTTTTAATATTTTTCCCTAAATAATCCCATTGCATTCTGAACACAACTGGGTGTTTACCGGCATTGCTCTAGCGCAAATATTCGCGGAGTTATGAATTTTTAAAGTTGTGCAAGACTTTTGGATCACCCTATATATAGAAATGACCTTTAAGGCCCATGGGGAATCCATCGTAATATTATGAGGCGTAGCCCTTTTTCAGACACGAAGTGTCAAGTCGTTAAATTGTATTTGCTGAACTTTGCCATTTTCTCAATGTAACATTAGTAGTTCATCTACTGACATTCTGTAATGTTAAATGCCCACAAGACAATAGTGCTTCATCTTTACATAATAAATGGACCATAAAGTACGAATCTGTGTTTCTTTTAAATTCAAATGAAACGAATTTCAACTGTCCTTACTGAAAGTAAAATATGGGAAGCTTGTCTATCAGTGAGGAACCCTCCAAGCGGTTTAGTGAAATTTGATCCACCAGACCGCTTTTAGACCTCTAATATTATATCAGACAAATATTTTTATATATACACAATATTCACTGAATGGTGGAATTATATTTATTGTATTCGAGCAAACTAGGGATGTAATATGCTTTAAAGATTTCACAACTGATGAGCCAATATATACTAAAGTTTTAAGGACAGTAGACGTTTGTTTCATTTCTATTTAAAAAAGACATTCGTGATTTATGGTTCATTTTCTTACTATGTTTATTGTTTGTCCTTCAATTTCTACGCGACAATATGAAATGGTACAATTTGAATTGAACATGGCTATTAGAAATTAAATAGATAAACGGTTGCAAGAAACTCAACTTCTTTGTCGGTCCCAAGCCCGGATGAAAAAGAAGGAGGGGAAGCAGTAACAAGCTCACTAAAAAACCTGGGCTCAGCTGGCCCGGCTGATAGTACCCTGTAAGGACTCCAAATCCAGGGATACAGGATGAGCAGCGTTTGTACTTCATGTTAGGAGCGGCTGCACATGGCGTCTGTTCCTCATGTCAGAGGTGGCCATTTCTTTTAGAGCTAAGTCGGCCTGCACTAAGTAGTGCTCCCAGTCTTAATGACAAAGGCAGACACATTCTACTTCACCCAGTCATGATGGTTGTCAAACAGACACCATCAAGGGTCACAACTTGATACCCTGATATGATTGAGTGGAGATAAGAAAGAAGAATAAAGAAGAGGTCAGAAGAAGATAAATTTTTTTTGAGTTTGATTGAAATATGGAAAACAAAAAGACACGAACAAATGGTGAATAAAAAACGGAAACAGGATCTTGTTAGCTTTGGAATAGGTTTCAATATTTGGAATAAAAACAGTTTATTCTCTTTCTAGCTGTTTCAGACAATCTCGTCTGAGTAAATTGGACCAATTTGATGTCATATCGACCACGTAATCGTTAGTTGCCTGGATACGTCGCCGATTATCTTCAATTTCTACCTTCATATCATCTATTATCAGGAATTCTCAATGACACACTTCATTCGTACGAAATTTGGTTTCGTATCTCACTATAAATCCGTTAGGATCCTCTATATGGTAACTTAATATAGAAACATATCTTGCCACGTAGAAAATTAGGAAAGACAAACTTCAGGATGACACAGCAATTTATTTAAGACTAAAAAAAAAATACATTCATG
This sequence comes from Cordylochernes scorpioides, assembly GCA_030710605.1. Classification (NCBI taxonomy): domain Eukaryota; kingdom Metazoa; phylum Arthropoda; class Arachnida; order Pseudoscorpiones; family Chernetidae; genus Cordylochernes; species Cordylochernes scorpioides. Next base: position 146,637,421 of record CP092864.1, read on the forward strand.
AGATACAAGATAAGCGATGAGGGAAGTTTCCAGAGTAGTAATATATAAATATTATAAATATTAAAATTAATAATCTGTATATAAAATATAATAAATACTTTGCTACATAGTTCCTTCCCTATGGGAGCTGTGACCCACAGCTTGCAAATATTGTAGATACTGAAATGGATATGACGTGCTTCTACCAAGAATTCCCTTGGAGGATTGAAACTTTGTCCTTAGTAGATTGGCATCTCTTCTCTTGCGGTGTAATCACAATACCTTTTATGAAAGTGGACATTCACTTTTCCTTAAAGTTTAAAATATCTTCTAAAGGCAGATGCACTATTATTCGGTAAACATCATAAAAATTTAGAATACAAGAAAGTCATCGCATTATTTTATCGATAAAACTCTTAATAAATAGACCAACTGGACCAGGGTTTGGCAACCCTTTGAGTCGAAAAAGTAAAAAATTACAATTTACAAAATTTCAAAAATTTTGAAGAGCTATAATTTTCTTCTTTCCAACAATAAATAGTACTGACATGAATAAAGTTTCTATTTATGCGAGTATTACCTTTATAAATCTGCAAGAAGAAAAGTTAGGAAAATGGCTCGAGGTCAAATATTAAATAATTTCTGCTGCTATTATTTGAATAGGATTAGAAAGGCTTACCTTTAATCCCCTTCTAAATTTCGGCCAAAGTTTTAATCGAAAATTTGTGCCTAGCAACCCTTCATTAATTGTTGAATTTTCACTGATATTAATTCCGCAAGGTTGAATTTATATTAATTTATAATTGATCGCATCAATCTTTGAAAAAGAGAAAAAATGATTAAAATATTTAACAAGCGTAAATATTAATATAACATGACGTTAAAATGCTAAGAAATAATAAAAAAATATTAAAAAGAAAGAATTAGAATCTGACGCTTTAAAATGCTTGATTTAATTTCCCTCCAAAAAGTAAAATATTAAATATATCTTCTGCTCTTTGTTTATTCTTCTGACGTTGAAGACAAGATGTTTTTAATTATTCATAGAGGCGCTTGTAAACCTGGAATTTTCTAGAAAATATATTTATTCTACTCTTGTCGGTGGTGTAAGTTTGTTTAGACAACATGATGGATTTTAAAAAATAAAGGTTACTAAAATATTACTGATGCTTTCTCATTACTTTTAATATATAATAGCTAAAATATAGTCAGTGTAAAAAACTTGAAACATGCTTTTATATATACATTAAGGTTTGCTTGTTATAGTAAATATACACAAGATTTTATTGATCCTTGGATCTTTTACCCTTACATAATATAATATAATACACTGCGGCCTGTGATTGTAAAACGACACTTGAAGTTTCACCGCATGAGTTTCTTTCAACGAAAAATTGAGATTTTATTTCAAGGTGAAATATCGACTATTTCTATCCTTTTTTCATACCTCATCAAAAAATGATAGAAATAGTCGATATTTCACCTTGAAATAAAAATCTCGATTTTTCGTTGAAAAGAAACTCATGCGGTGAAACTTCAAGTGTCCTTACATAATATATTATTATTCCTAGTACACGTGGTACAGGCTATTATAGTCATGGTGGGTAGAAGTAGGGCGACTGCTTTTACTGTAAGTACACCGCATGTCTACAGATTTGAAAAGCAGTTCGACTTTGCACTTACAAATGTGCTATAGCCCCGTTTAGTTACTTGCACTTGCAGGTGTAGTTGGACTTTTGCATGAATCGGGGGCCATTGGAGCATTTGTTTTTAATTAGAAAAAAGTGCCTAATGTGGGATTCAATCCCGTGTCGTAGCGGTCGAAACCTAATGGTTTAGACCATCCTTCCACTGACCCTCATCTCTTACAAAATACAACTATCCCCCGATTTACACGGTACTTGTTTTACACGTTTTCGCTTTTACACGGTTTTCCAAATAAGTTTTTTTTTTATCGCACTATACTAAATGCTACTGTGATTGAACACATGCGCTGTGTACACATCTCACGAGGAATCCCGAGCTTATGTGCTGACTTGCTGCACACGCACATTGTGTCTGTATTTCTAATTTTTAAAAAAATTTTAATATTCGATTTACACGTTTTTCTCAGGAACGTATCTACCGTGTAAATCGGGGGGATAGGTGTATTATCTTGGAATATTTTAGAATAAATGAAATGAAACAAATGTAGAGGATAAAAAGATTATTGTCATATATAAACAAAACTAATGATTTTACTTAACTACTTTAGATTTATGATGCATTAGCGCGCCATCTGTTATCTAAATTCGAAACTATTATAGACGTGTATGATTCTTTTTAAAAATAAAACAATTTCTACTTTCCTTACTGCAATTGGAAAATTGAAAGGAGGGCCTGGCTCATTATGTCCATAGTTCATCTAAAATACTCATTCCAAGAGTCTAGCATCAGTATCACTATAAAAGGTAGTTCAAAATGCAATATAACAGAGGTATGATAGATTAAACTGACGAAACCGCTGAGAGGGTTCACCACTGATGAGCCAGGCCCTCCCATTAATTTTTCCTTTGCAGTAAAGACAGTAGAAATTGTTTATTTTTAAAAAGAATCATACGCGTCTATAATAGTTTCGAACTTTAGATTTATGCCAATTTGTATTAAAAGACTAACATCGGCTTTTCGTGGTTTGTATTGGATGTACACAGATTCCAATATTTAACAAAGAAACATTCCTCTAGTTACTAGAACTACAATAGACCAGTCTATACAGTTAGATTATGCAAGAAAGTGAAATTCTGTACTCTATTCTCACTATAAGTATTTCCATGCATCAACTTCTATGGTGTCTTACCTCAACGAAGATATTCCAATGACTGTAAAGCAATATTGTAACATAGTATTTATTAATTTTATTATTTTTTATTAACAGAGTGGTCATTTTTATTTTTATAACTTGCGACTCTGTAAATTTCTCTCATGGCTTATCTTTTGTTTACCATTCTTAGTTTGTCCTTGCCTGAAATAAATGTTGCTTCCTCCTGAAGTTTTTGTCTTCCCTAATTTTCCACGTGGTAATATGTTGCCCAGATGAGAATTCTCTTTTAACTTTTCAAACAGATTCATGTTCTATTATTGAAATATAAGAACTTAAAGTGTATTTTGTGTAATAGTGAATTTAGCCAGGACACACTGCATGTTTTACTGTTCGGCTTTAGAAGATGAGAAAGTAATTCTGTACCAAAAGATTGATTATAAAAACAACAACCGCTTTATTAGGACATTTCGGTCCTGTAAGGACTCGCCATACATCATTTTCAAGGAGAAAAGAAAAAAAGAAACATAAACAAAGTAGAGAAGAGAAAATGAAAATGAAATCAAAGTATTCATCATAACTATACAAATTAACTATGGAAGAGGAAATTGTTCTGTAATTTTAGTTCTTAGAGATTACCTTGTTCTCTAACGCTTTATGAAAGTTAAACAATTCTATCGCTATATATTTTTCTCGGACATTATTCTGATTAGCTGAACTGGGTTCACGTAGACTTGGATAATGTTCTTTAAGATCTTATTCCGTTCCTCGTTAACAATAATGCATTCAGAGATGTGGTTGGTCATTTCTTCTATGCTTTCAGTTTTGCAGGATTTACAAATTACATCTTCCTTTTTAATTATTTGAATGTGACTTTCTCTTAGTAATTTCGAAGTGATTCTTGTTTGAGTAATGTAACCTTTTATGTCTAATGATAGGTTCCAGGATAAAAATTGTTCAGGTATTAAATTCCTATATAATAATTAGAATATAATCTTGTATGATCCGTTTTTGCTAAGTCCTGCTGAATTAATTGTGTTTCTTTTATACATAAATCATCAAATAGTATCTCTACAGACCTTACTGCAATGTTAAAGGTTATTGTGGATATAAGGGCTTGGTTCATCAGTGGTGAACTCTATGCTTTCAGTTTTGCAAAATTTACAGCTTATAAAAACAATCCGTCATATATTTTATTGGAAATAGTAGTGAAAAAGCAGTACCAATGCATTGACTTTTCATAAATTCTGAAGAACGGCACAGTCAAAAGGTGCAACACAGAAGAGCGACCCAGCGTGAGGAAAGATTGATGTTATTCTCCACTTTCTATAGATACATATTACTTCTATTTACCCAACTAGGAAAATCCTGTAAGGGAAGAGTGTCCTTAATGAAGGCTTTGTTGTTGTTTCATATTAAGATAATAGAAATAATAACAAAAAAAAAGAGAGCAATTGAGAAGAAAACAATTTGAAGTCAACTCTCGATAATTTGAAACTCGAAGGGAACAGAGAAAATTTTCAATTTATCAAGATTTCAAAATAACAAGAGTTTAAACAACTAAGAAGGAGAGGGGGAAAAAATCAAGTAAACAATAGTTTGAAGTTTTGGAAGTTTCGAAATATACATACTATGTTGATACAAGATTGAATAAGTGAATTACGCAAGTGTGTTTTTAAATTAATAAATTTGTTGGGAGCTTTCGGGTCTTTCCCTTTCTCAAACAAGAGTTTGTTGTTCTGGCAATTTCGGGATATACATACTATGTTGATACAAGATCAAATAAGTGAATTACGCAAGTGTGTTTTTAAATTAATAAATGTATTGGGAGCTTTCGGGTCTTTCCCTTTCTCAAACAAGAGTTTGATGTTCTGGCAATTTCGGGATATACATACTATGTTGATACAAGATTGAATAAGTGACTTACCGCAAATTTATTAAAGTAATAAATTTATTGGGAGATTTTTCGGGTCTTGCCTGGTGTTTGAGCTTGTATATAGGGCTTGTAGAAGCTTGTAGCTTCTGTAAAGTTGATGGCGGCTTGTCGCCTTGAGCATTGTCTCGACTATGTCAGGTCGAAGGTGGGGAACTTGTCACTGGGTTTGCGCCACATCGATGCTCGGTTTCCATGTCTTGCGGAATTTTCGGCTGTGTCGTTGGGGTGGTCAGACAGCTTGCTCCTGGCGTTGTCGATCTATGTTAGCGGATCTGCGGAGGTCCCTTGGGACGTCGTGTCGTCCGTAAATATCTCTTTTTGGGGAGAGATTCCGTGGTCGTTTCGTTGGAATGGCCGGTTTGTTCCTCCATCTTCGCTCTTTCTCGCTTCTATCTGGACAGGCTTCTTACCTTTTTCGTTGTGTCATTCTTCGTTTTGGTCATCCTGTCGACTAACTGTAATGTGATGAGGTCCTGTTGATTCTTATAGAATTCTTTCGAGTCTAAAACTGTGATGAGGTTTCCAGTCGACTTAAACTATGGTGCGAGTCCCTGTCAACTCTCGCTATACTGTGTTGTCCGAGAGGAACAGTCAGGATGGGGAATTTTCCAGTACCTCTCTGCACCTTGGGAGACCTATAACAGTTCTCACAGAGTACAGGCAGTCGTGGTCGAGGCAGAGTGGAAAGCTTGGGAATGTCCATACAAAAAACGAAGACACAGTTGCACTAAGAAAGTTCCATGAACAGATAAAAGTTGAGCTAGGAGCGAAAGATGAAGATTGAAGAGTTCTTACTGGTCTACATGGTGGATGAGGAGGACCTTGGTGACAACCGACAAGGGCTCACGCTGATAGTGAAGTAACTGTATTTTTGGCTAGGACGGGGGGCCTTTTATATCGTTTCCGAGAAAGGAAGTATTGCATTTCAGCAGATGCGAAGTGCGTGGATCGTCTTGCGAAATTATACATTGACGCCGTGGCAGTTTCCATCTTTAGACCTTGTTGTTTTGGGACTGCTATATGTTCGATTTTAGACGTTTTTGACCTTTTGCTTTAGCTCAACTCTTAATATATTACAGAGTTTTATTTATTTATCCTCAGTTTGTACATAGTACATTACATATGATGATGTAATGACACATGTCAATCATGCGTATAATCATTCACAGATGTGTTTCAATTATACAACATGAAAATCTTGTTATAAGTTATATACAATATGGGGGTGTTGGTTTAAATTACCATATATGTATTTAAAGAGACAAGGGTCGCCTCTCCCGTCAAAATAGACGTCTAAAACCTGACGCTATCTATTGACCGTCGCCGCAACTAGCGGTCTCAGGTCGGTGACAAAGCCACAACACCAGCTTTGGCAAACTGAAAAGCGTCCACCTAGAGACCATAGTTTCTGGCTAATGGCCCTCGTCAATCTAGGGCAGACTTTATTCCATGAGATCCACACGGGATCTAATGGAATCTTGACAATCAGCCAAAGAGGTGTTTAGCTGGCAAAGTGGCTGGGCCATATCTATGGCTAAAATATAGATGGAAGTTTTGCCGGGAGGAAATTGATTTAAAGAAACAAGGGTCTCCTCTCCCGTCAAATGGGTCTCTAGGTGAACTCTTTTCAGTTTTCCAAAGCTGGTGTTGTGCCTTTGTCACCGACCCGAGGCCGCTAGTTGCGGCGACGGTCAATAAATGGCGTCTGGTTTTAGACGTCTATTTTGACGGGAGAGGCGACCCTTGTCTCTTTAGATCAATTTCCTCCTGGCAATATTTCCATCTATATATATATGTTGTAATATATTCCAATATAAACATATATATCCTATATTATCCATGTGCTGTATGGTTAAAATGTAATTGCCAAGGTAACAAATAAAATTTTGAGTGAGTGACAACCGGCGCCAATAGAGGAAAAAGGTCCCAAAAACAAGTCGGGGTACCAGGTGTGTCCCCTCTTGCTCAAACAGTCCGCTTTGAGACACGATGATTGACAGACCCCTCTCTACAGATCTCCCCTGACCGGTGTCGGCTACAATTACTCTCTCGCCATCTCTGTGGTGACATCCAACATGTCTCGTCCTTTTGTGTAATCCCAATCACGCCTGAACCCACTCTAAACATTGTGGCCACTACGACTGCATCCAACATGCCACACTACATTCATCCTACAGGATAACAACAATCTACATTACTACAGAGAGTCGACAGGATAACAACAAATACATTACTACATATATATACAATATACTTGTAGAGATCATGCGATTAAGCAATGGCATATACCAGATTATGATAATGCAATAGTTTCATACATCAATATACAGGAAAACACACAAGATTATTTGTAGATCATCCATCCTATTAAGATATATTCACCCCACCAGCGAGTGCAAGTAACCAAACGGAGAACTGGCACATTTTTGGTGCAAAGTCGAACTGCTTTTCAAATATGTAGACATGTGGTGCACTTACAGTAAAAGCAGTCGTCTACTACAACCCACCATTATCATGGCCTGTTACACGTGTACTAGGGATAAGCAAAAAAGAAAAAGAAATATTCAACAATTTTGATTAAACAATTTATGCTTCAATTCGTTAAGACAATTGGCAATGAAAGTTCAAATAAAGTGTAAGTTTCTTCATTTTACATGGATAATTGACCAGCAAAACAGAAAATAATTATATTCTAATTTCACCAATTATTCTAATTTTCTCAAGTTTACAGTAGCAAAGAGAACGTTGAATCCAGAGAACGTTCAAGTTTACTTTTCCTCATTAAGAATCCACTCAGTAATTTACGTTCCGAGAGTGAAAAATTTCATAAAATTTCCTTTTAAAATTCATTTACGTCAGCCACATTCAAATTATCCCCAGTGTGATAAATGAAGAGAGAGAAAAATTAACTAAATTACAGCTAACGCGAATTTTTGTAAAATTCTCTTCCTTTCGCTTAATGTTACTTGAGAGGTATGTTTTCTTTAATCATATATACACCAAGGTACATATAGCTTCAACACCATGATATAATCGAAAAAGAAAAAAAAAACAATTTTAAGGTAACAATTGATCCTCAGCAAGGACAAAGGAAAAAACTTGCGTTCTGGTCCCATAAATCTAAATTTCCATTAGAGCCTGTTAAACCGGAAAACTCAAACGTAGTGAACTTATCCAGCAGAACCCTCACCCCATCCGAAAACGAGCTCCTATCCAAGGGTCTAAAATTCAGGATCCCTAATAAAACAGATTTCCCAAAAATCATCAGCGGCATAGAGACCGCTATCAAATACCTTGGCTATGGGTTTCTTTTAATTTTGATTTTTGCAAGTTTTCGAGCAAAATTTCTGTTCTTCAACGGACATATACTTCTATTTGAAGAACAGAAAATTTTCCCGAAAACTTGCGAAAATCAAAATTAAAAGAAACCCTTTACCTTAATATTATTTATAATTTATTTTCGAATAATTTCTTGGTAACTATTACACACTTAAAATGACCATGATATATATTCTTTTCTTAAGAAGTGGCCATATAAAAACCTTAAAATTTCAAAATGAACAAAACACTTCAATAAATACTTGAAATGCAATAGTACGGAAGCTTCTCCGGAACATATCATGCTCAGAACTGACAATAGAGGACCCCAGGCCTATAACTACCATCTCAAAATTGGAGAGGAGTGAACTTCAGAAATTGGTTTAACCATGGAGATAAGTACTACATTCTTTTTTTTTTAATATAATGCAATATAACGCGGCTTATGATTGTAGAACGACGTTTGACAATTATCCCGCAAATGTTTCTTTTGAACGAAAAATCGTCATTTATTTAAAGGAGAAATAACGATTATTTCTAACCTTATGGATAAAGTATGAAAGGATGATTTGTGAAGAGTAATGATTTATTTTTCCGTTTATCATTACATTTCACAAATCATCCTTTCATACTTCATCCCTAAGGTTAGAAATAATCGTAATTTCTCCTTAAATTTCGATTTTTCGTTCAAAATAAACATTTGCGGGATAATTGTCAAATGTCGTTCTATAGTACCTATATGGTCGGAAATTTACCTTATCTTTCTTTAAATACAATTTTGAAGATCTCTTTTTGAAACTACTACTTCTTGGTAAATCTTTTCATTTTTTACTTTTCTCCAAGATTACCCAATCAACTCATCCCACCTATATAACATACAAGATATAACTTCACCAGGTGAATAGTCATATGCTTGTCTCAAAGATTAAGCCATGCCTATATAAGTACACGCCCTAGCAAGGTGAAACCGCGAATGGCTCATTAAATCAGTTTCTTAGATCGTACACATTTACTTGGATAACTGTGGTAATCCTAGAGCTAATACATGCAATTGTTCCTTTTAGGGTGAGGGTGCTTTTATTAGACCAAGACCAAACGGGGGCAACTCTGATAGTCGTGGTGACTAACTATGGCGGATCGCACAGTCCTAGCACTGGCGACGTCAAGTGTCTGCCTTATCAACTTTCGATGGTAGGTTATGCGCCTACCATGGTTGTTACGGGGAACGGGGAATCAGGGTTCGATTCCGGAGAGGGAGCCTGAGAAAAGGCTACCACATCCAAGGAAGGCAGCAGGCACGCAAATTACCCACTCCCGGCACGGGGGGGTAGGGACGAAAAATACGGGACTCTAACGAGGCTCCGTAGTTGGAATGAGTACACTCTAGACCTTTTTTAACTTCACCAGGTTAAATACCTTTTTGGGACATATTATTCCAATTTCATAAATCCTCCCACTAAATGTCTTAAAATAAAGATGCTTCTGTACTGATGAGAAACACAATTTGAAAACATTGAAAACAGTTTAGCTTTTGTCTGAATTTATCAATACTGATGATGTGTGAAGCAAGAAAATGATTATTCTTTGAGTGTGAAAGCTTGTAAAAATAGGAACTTACCCTCTATTATTAATTTGTTTATTTTTTGCTTTGTCGTCTGTTTTTTCATAAGTTGAATCTGGTTAGAACGATGTATGTAAATTAGATGATTCTTTTGTTGCCTTAAATACGAGGTAATTAACTCGTTTCTCTCTCTATATCTAAAAATGTTTGATAAATTAATTTTATAAATCTGAGAGTTGTCTTCAAAAACGATGCAACAATGTGGCATATTTTATAATCTGAATTTGGGCGTTCTTCGTTAAGAAAATAAAATTTCTTGTTCTAATGTATTCAATCAGTACATATTCGCGAAGCCTTTTTTGAAGTGAGATTTTGACTTTGCTTAGAATTTTTAATAAAATTGACTCAAAGAATTATAATCAAACATTATTGATTTACAAGAGAGAGAACAAAATATAAAAGAGAACCTAATATTAAACAAAGGAACTTTTTTATTCTTCGGTTAGCGCCTATTTACATGTGATCTTACACCCACACTCTGTGGAAACAATTAATTAATTAATATATATACAACAGGAAAAACCTTTTTATCAATAATTTATTTACTTATTTACTGGTTTACTTCCGTAATAGAGGCTTTGAGCATTTTTATCTTATTCTTTGGTTTGGAATTGAACTTGCTTCATTTTCGTCTCAACTTTTGAAATAGCTGATTTGGTCGTTTATATAGAGAAATCTAAAATTTTATAAAATTTTTAAAATTCGAGCGTTTTTGAATTTTATATATGTTTATATCAATAATCTTTATTATTTTCACTTCTCCAATAAGTCGATATTTATTTCCAACTAGCGGACGTACCCGGCTTCGCCCGGGTTTTACCCGAGTAAAGGTTTGTCTAACGAATCTTTCGATAAAGTGAACATTTTTTCCCGGTCCCTTGAAAAATACTCGATAAGTTGAATAAAATCAATATTAATTGGTTCCCTCGGTAATTTGAAGTTAAAGGAATAGTATCTTGCCTTGGAATTGTATCATTATTATTGTCTCAAATAAATTGCCGTGTCATCCTGAATTTTGTCTTTCCTAATTTTCTACATTACAAAATCATCGTATCATCATGATAATATTTAGAGCAGATTGTTGAATTATAACAGATAAATTAGAATATTTATCTTGATTATTTTAAAGCGAAAAGTTATTTCAAAAATTTTATTTGCTAGAAACCTTCCCAGTACTATACTAAATAACTTCCCAAAGTTTCATGGCGTTCCAATGAGTGGTTTGGTCAGGCATAAAGGACAAACAGACCACACACACATACATTCATTTCTATATATAGGGTGATCCAAAAGTCCCGCACAACTTTAAAAATTCATAACTCCGCGAATATTTGCGCTAGAGCAATGCGGTAAACACCATTGTGTTCAGGATGCAATGGGATTTTTTATGGCAAATAATGAAAAATTCGAAATTGATTTTAGTTACAATTTTATTCACCAGATGGCGCTCTACCAGATTCAGATATTCAGCGGCCAAATTGTTTGATAAATTGAAAAATATAATTGAACGACACGTATTTTTCCTTTTTGAATACCAGGAAAGAACCCTAATAATATCGAATAACAAATTAATAAAACACCACTTCGCCAAAAGTATGAAGAATTGGTTAACGATTTTCAAATACAATCAGAGATATGTAAAATAGGCAAATGCAAATTAAAACATGTAGCAAAAATATTTATATTTTATATGGGGTTTTGTGAAATAGATTGAATGTTTGAAAAATACTGCTGATATCAATACACGAATTTTTGATATGTTAATATAGTACCAAAAATTATGATGGCACTACTAATAGGATTTCTTGCTATAAGAAATGTGTAGTTTCTTGACTAATTGGAGACCCTTGACTATTTAACTGGATATTTGTCATGATCCAACAAATGAAATATAGAGGGGAGTGACAAAATATATTTGTCGTACTTTATTCCAAATATCCTATGGGCTTGTCAAATGTTATCATTGTTTATTATACTGTACACAATTTAAAAAAATGTTTTCCCTCAAATAAAAATAATTTTTAAATCGACCTTTTGCGTTGAAAAACGTGGTAGTAAAATCATTTTGTATTATTTTTTTTTCACAAAATATCTAAAGTTATTGGTATACAGAAAATATTCCTTATGCTATTTCTTCTAATGAGTGAAAAGCGAAAACTAAACATAAGGGGAAAAATTGTGTGTACCAGTGTTATTCGAGAAGTTATAACACTATGGTTTGCACGACATAATATGTGAGCAAATGACAAACAAAAAATTACTGTTCACAAATAAAAAAAGATAGTCAAGATGTGAGGACAGCATTTATTATCCCCATATCCCAACACAAAGAGCTGCAAAATATTGGTAGATAATATAATACATGGCGGCTTATATAACACATGAGGTAACTGCCTTCTCTCTTGTATTAGGTCACAATCCTTGCTCAATGTGGCACCCTTCATTCTCAATCACCGCCTGCAGACGATAAATGACAGAATGGACAGCATTAAATAACATATCTGTTGAAATTGATAAAACGTGACATCTGATAGAAGCCTTCAACATGGCCAATGTGGTAGGCCAGCATCGATAAACACACGATTTAATGTACCCCCATAAACAAAAATCGCAAGGCGTCAAGTCTGGTGATCTTGGAGGCCACTGGTATATAAAGTGGCGACTTATCACACGATTTTCACAGAACGTATCCTTCAGCAATTGTTTGGCACCTCGGGAGATATGAGTGTTGTTATCCTTTCAATAATTGAAGATCATGAGCCTATTCACTTATCAAAACCACACCTTTATTAACTCTCACAGGTTCTATATATATGTCTAAAAACAAATAAAGTATGCAAATATTTATACAAAAAACAAATGGTTATGCAAATAAAAGATTATCATCTTGTTTCTTCTTTTCCTTGATAGGTAAATATACATCTTTCTCTTTTTATTAAATTTTTTCCAACAATGAGGAGGTCCTCCATCTTTCATGAATGTTATTTCGCTTAGTGCTTTTGCCCTGCAATATGGGAATACCCTTTTCTCTCAAAAGTTGGACATAACGTTCATCAGTTACAAAAACGGTTTTAAAAGTTCTTCCATTGATTCTTCAAAGAAAAATGGCCCAATAATAAAAGAAGTGAACCCACACAAAACTGTAACTCTAGGCTGGTAAAGTGGCATTTCTGTGAAAATCCTAGGGTTGTCTGTTGCCCAAATGCGGCTGTTTTGAATGTTAAATTCTCCGTTTAGAGAAAAGTGAGCATCATCTGTCCACAGAACATTCGACAGCCAGTTTTCATTAATATCAATTCGCCGGAAAACCCATGCAGCGAATTCTTGACGCATCTCAAAATCGCCAACTTTCAGCTCGTGAAATCTTTGAATTTTGTATGGGTACACACAATAGAGACATTAAGTGAAGCGTCTTCGGATATCACAATCATACTCGGCGAATTTAACGCCAAAAGTTCAATTTGGGGATCACCTGTCCTGGATAACAAAAGTCAGCAGGTTGAGGACATGCTAACAGACCTCGACCTTACACCGTTAAATAACGGAGAGAACACCTATCTAAGTCCACAGGCACAGAATCCGCAATAGACATCACAGCGATAAATTACAACATCGCACCCACAACACAATGGAAAATCATGAGAGGTGCAATCAGTGACCACAGACCAATTTTAACAACCCTAAACTTCAAAATTGAGAACGTCCATTAGAATAAAAGAACATGGAACTTTAGGAAAGCCGACTTGAAAAAAAATCACAGAAAAGCTTGAAGAACTGTGCAACGAAAAATTGAATTACAGAACGCTTGACAAAAACTTGGAAAATTTCTCTTCGAACATTTCAAAATCTGCAAAAGCATCGATACCTAGAGGTAGACGTAAAGATCCGTGGATACCTTACTGGAAGGACCACAACATCGAGGCAGTGATTTCAGAGAGAGAGAGAGACAATATCAATGAACTTCTTAAAAAAATAAAACAGAAGAAAACAGAAAGAACTCATTGAAATTAGTCACAAAATAGAACAAGAAATTTGGATATGCAAACAAGAAAAATGGCAGAATTCTGCGAAAAAATGGATCCAAGAAAGGACAGCCAACACTGGAATATGATTAGAGTGTTAGAGAACAATCAACACCAACACCAATCCTCCAATACTCTAACCGATATGAATAGAACAGCGCGAACGAGAACAAACAGATGGCTGACATAATTGCTGAATATCTTTCAAGCACTTCCATACTCAACTATACGAATGAAGACAGGACTCTAAAAATAATATAAACCAGTTAGTTAAACAAGCAAGAAACTTCCATCAACAAGATATTTTCTCGAGAGACTTCACACTGAATGAGCTAAACTTATCAATAAAAAAATCCAAGAGGTCACTAAGAGATAATCTAATCTTTGGTTAAATGATCAAACACTTTGAAGACAAAGCTAATAATCAACTCCTACGAATACTGAACATTTCATGGCAAACTGGTAAACTACCAAAGAATTAGAAGATATCAATTATAGTGCCAATACTGAAGCCAAACAAAGATGCCAAGGAATACAAGAACTATCGGCCAATTGCTCTCACCAGCAAACTTTGTAAAATACCAGAACGAATTATCCACTCTAGGCTCATAGTCTGGCTCACTAACAATAATAAAATAAACCTCTACCAAACTGCCTATAGATCCCAGCACTGTACGACTGATCAACTGTTTTACTTCTGTCAATCAATAATAGATTCTTTCCAGGAAAAACCGCCAAAGAAGACCACGGCTATATTCCTTGATATGACCTCAGCTTTTGATCGAGTGTGGAGGGAGAAATTACGTGAAAATCTGCACAACATCGGAGTAAGAGAAAAACCTTAATCTGGATTGCAGACTTCTTAAGGGGAAGAAGGTTAAAGGTTCGGGTCAATGGAGAATTTTCCAAGAACCGAAGAACATGGGCTGGTGTACCTCAGGGATCTGTGCTCAGTCCTCTACTCTATCTGCTATATATTAACGACATCTATCCTTACCTCACTGAAGACACAAAGGTTGTCTGTTATGCAGATGATATAGCCAGATGGCACACAAGTAGCAGCATAGAAAAATCGTAAAAAATACTGAACACATCAATGAGAGGACTGGAGAAGTGGGCATTGGAACTCCAAATGACCATAAACCCAATAAAACCAAACCTATGCGTCTTCTCCACTCACAGGGAAAAAGGCATAAATATAACAAAAAAATAAGCATAAACAAACAAATGATTGATAAAATTAGAAATCCATAATACCTAGGTGCGATACTGCAGTCCTATATCTTTCAAGTTGGTCTCGAGGACCACGCCATCACCATCTCCTAAGCGGCAAAGTACGCGATCTACGTATTCATCGTAGATCGCAAAATGCGTGGTTTCGCTGAAGACCCACTGGCGATTCTCCACAAACTCTGCAGCGCTGGAAGAAGCGCCATATTCATTGTACATAGTGTATATAATGCATATTATCTTTTTTTAATAGTGCAGACTGTGCATGTATTGACAAGATGTCAACAAAATTATTTTAATTATTATTGATGAGGAATTTGAATTTTCAGAACACATAATTAGCACCTCAAATAGAACTATCAGAAAACTAAACATTCTGAGAAGGCTATGTGGAACAAATTGGGGAGCAAAACCCAGAATTCTCAGAACAACATATACCCCCTTAATAAAGCCGATAATGGAATATGCAACACCGGTCTGGGCTCCCTCAAGCTCATCACTAAAAGTAAGACTAGACAGTGTTCAAGCAAAAGCGGCCAAAATAATAACTGGTGCTGTTTCATCCACCAACAATGAGAAAATTCAGAGAGAATGTGTTCTAGACCTACTCGCTCAAAAGCAGAAGACAAAATAAAAACAAGTTGGATCGGCACTTCGGAAACGAGGAACCAAAGGACGAGATCTCTCTGACCACTTGTGGTTTGGTAGAACCGCCCTTTTCTGAGAATGAGGTGAAACTGACGGCTTTCAGGTTCGGGAAAAGGAAATCTCCTGGTCCCGAAGGGATCCATAACACGGTCGTGAAAGCCCTGGTAAGGATGCACCCATCGCTTCTTTCCAGGTTATTCAATAGGTGCCTGGACACTGGTACTTTTCCTGAGGCATGGAAGGTTGCCCGAGTAGTGCTTCTCGAAAAGTCTGGTAGAAAGGGTAATTCTCTTAATGATTATCGTATGCTTTCTTTACTAGCGTGTCTAGGTAAGGTCCTGGATAGCCTACTAGCTCAGCGACTGAAGCACTGGCTAGAAAGTAATGAGCTCCTTTCCTCTTCCCAACATGGTTTTAGGGAAGGGAAGTCCACAACCACAGCTCTGAACGAGGTGTTAGAGGGGGTTGAGATGGGCTTAAATAAGGGTGCTTGGGGGCTGCGTTCAACTCCATGAACTGGAACAAGCTGATGAGAAATTTGATGGACATGGGTTGTCCTGATAATTTGTGCAGCTTGGTTCGTGACTTCCTGAGGGATAGACGGATTAGCCTCAGTTTTGGTGGGCGGAAGTTGGAAAGAAACTGTGCTAGGGGTTGCCCCCAGGGCTCTTGCTGCGGACCTATTTTGTGGAATATCCTGGTAAACACCGTTTTCCAGGAGGAGCTCCCTGAGGGAGCCAGGCTGGTTCTCTATGCTGACGACCAGTTCCTCTTTGTTGAGGCTGCTTCGAGAGCGAAGGCTGAGAAGTGTGTTGAAACTTCTCTCCAAATTCTCTCGAACTGGGCCCATGACTCTGGCCTTAAGTTCAATGTCTCCAAAACTAAAGCCCTCAGCTTTAAGCCTAGGGACATAAGAACTAAAAGGAAAGGGATCAAATGGGAACACAAGCCGGCTATCGGGATCGAAGGACGGAGGGTAGCGTTGGTCAATAGGATGACCATCCTGGGGGTGGTCATTGATGACAAGATGGGTTGGCAATACCAGGCGGAGGAGATGGTGGCGAGAGGCAGGGAGGCGTTGTGCAGGCCTGTCCTGGTTGGCTCTCAACAGGGGGGGGGGGAGAAGGAGGGTACTATTTTTAGGAACCTCTGCTTCTCCTGTGTCGAGCCAATCCTGCTATATGCTTCCAGGGCTTGGTGTCTCCGAAACAGGGATCAGAAAGTGGCAACAATTCTAGAGAGAGTGCAGAGGACAGCGGCACTCAGAATTACAGGGGGAAATCTCACTACCAGCAGTGAGGCCTTATTGGTCCTCGCTGGGCTTATTCCCCTGGGGTTGAAAGTAGAGGAGGAGACCATCAGACAGAAGATCTAAGAGAACAGGAAAGATGCCCTGGGACTTGAAGCGGGTGCCCTGGAATGGAAGAGGGACCCAAGAAAGCCTCCGCAGTGGTTGCCAAAGTGGAATTGGAGTCCTGGAGAGCCGACAGGGAATGGCACGGAGGTTTTCACTGATAGGAGTAGGTCTGGAACCAATACTAGAGCTGGGGTAGAGATTTTCACTAATGGAGAGCTGATCTTCCAAGAAAGTTTAACACTCAGAGTGGACGAATTGGTCTTTTCAGCCGAGCTGGTTGCGATCAGGGTAGCCCGCAGAGTGTGTGCCGAGAAGAACTTCAGCCCGGACCGCCTCTATTCAGATTGTATGTCGGCCCTCGTCGCCATCAATCTGGAGAAAGGGCAACTCGCGCATCAAATAATCCAGGAGCTGGAGATGATGACGCTGGCTCCGGAGCTCCCTTGGTTTAGGAGACACAGCCTCATCGAAGGTAATGAGTTCGCAGGCAGGATCTCTAAGGCAGGATGCTTAAAAGGTAGATCACTGAGGACCACAGTGACCAAGAAAGAAGTTTATAGGAGGATCAGGGGGAACGTCCAGGACTTATGTTTGGACAGATGGAGGAACATTGTGAAGGGGAGAGTTATTCAATGGGGTAACAACACCCAAGTACCTCTGTAAGGTAATGTCCCACAAACTCATTAGGGTAGTTCGGGACATGGGTTCTTCCCCAAGTCTCCACAGATTTGAAATTAAGAGCAATCCTGATTGCGTCTGTGGAGAAAGGGATGTGAATGCACGCCACTACGTCTTGGATTGTCCAAGGGTAGTGTGTGTGCAGGAAGAGAGAAGGAGGGCGAGGGGCGCGATCGAGAGTAAGCTGCTGAGAAATCACAGCAAGCTTCTTGAGAAAGCCCACGACGTGGCAGCTGAGCTTTTCCTCAGCTGTGAGTGAACAGAGTCGACCGGGGTCTGCCTCCCCGCGGTCCCTGCTGGATACAGTAGATAGTTTCCTATTTTGCTGTGATTAAAGGCCACCGGTATAGAAATCCTTCCAGACACGTTGTCTGGGAGGTGGTGTTTCAAGGTACAATGTCCAATCACTAGCTTGGATACCGTTACTTGGCTTATGAGTTGAACAGAATAGCAGCGAAGGCATGCTTCGCATGCCGGCTTGTGGACCGAAAGGTCTGGGTGGCCTTCTACTTCTAGGGTATACCAACTGTGCTTAGGAGGGATCCTCCAGTTCTTGTTTATTTTGGCTACTGTTTCTATTTCTTTAAAAGTAAGTTTATTTTTCTGTAGCAAGGGTTCTTTGTGCCTTTTTTCGCTAGCGCATCAGCAGCTTCATTGCCTTCAATGCTAACATGTAAGAGTATCCATTGAAGGTGAATTTTTGAGGTATTGAGAGTTTTTGGAGATAACCAATTATGTTCCTGCTTACTTTGTCTCTAAGTTCCCCTGTGTGACTCAAGTGTTGTATGGCACTTCTACTATCAGTAAGAATCCATATATCGTGATGTTTAATGTTTCTGATGGATTTTAAGACTTCATAGATGGCTATAAGTTCTGATCTGAAGACTGAGCAAAATTCTGGGTTTCTTCTGTTTATTTTCTCAATGCCATTTGTGGTTTTAATGAGAGAGCCACTGCCAGTGTGTCCCAACTCATCTCTGCTACCATCGGTATAGATAGTTATTGCATTTTTAGGAATTTTATTAATTATTTCTAATGATAATTGTTTTAAGTATTCTGGATTTTGGTATTGTCTGTTGGTGGTTTCATTTAAAGTGGCATTAAAAATAACATTTTGTTAGTGGTTCGCATGGAGATATTTTTTTCAGCTAAATAATATTTTTCCACTTTATATTTTAAAAATCCATTTCTTTTGGCCAGGTGGAGAGGGCCTTCTTTTTGAGTTTTAGATTGGATTCCCAATTAAGTATGTAATTGAAAGTTCTGTGTTTGTTTTCATAACTCTTGATTTTGTTCATATATTTTGGCAGATTGTAGCTTATTCTATTCTTTAAGGGCATAATGTCTGCCTCGTAAAGTACAATATCATTAGGGCAGGGTTTTCGAAGACCTGTAATAATTCTAGCTGCACTTAGTTGTATCCTTTCCAGTGATTTTAGATTTTTTTCAGATGCTGTACCATAGATTTGATATCCATATTCCAGGATAGGTCTCATTAGAGATGTGTAAGTTAATTTTATTGTTGTTGCTTCAGCTCCCCACTCTTCCTGAAATATATTTCAAGATTTTTAGTCGGTCTCTTCCTTTTTTAACAACTCCTTTAATATGCTTACTGGAGTTGATTTCTGGATCCAGGGTGTAGCCGAGATATTTAGGGTATTTATTATATTGTAATTGTTGTTCTTTCAGAATAATATTTGGTCTTATTTTGTATAGTTTCTTATCGGTAGTAAAAAGACAGGTTTCAGATTTTTGGGGGTTAAATTCTAATTTATGTGTTTATTAGCAAATTTTTCTAGGTGGAGAAGAGTCTTGTTAAATCTCTTTCAGCTGTTTTCCAGTTAGTGCTGCTGCTCCATAGAATAATGTCATCAGCGAAAAGTCCAATATTGGTTTTATGTGAAATTTATTTTTCTATGCCTGCAATAAATAGGGTGAAGAGAGTTGGGCTAAGGACTGATCCTTGTGGTAATCCTTGGTACAATTTGAAGGTTTTAGATAGAGTGCCATTATATTTGATCCTGATTTATATATTTTTAAGAGAATCATTTATCCAAGTGATAACTTTTCCATCAATTTTGAAATGTTTGTATAATTTTGTAATTAACTTGTTTTTCCATACCTTATAAAAAGCTTGTGTAAGGTCTAAAAAGCAGCTATGGTGTGGTTAGTTGGTTTTTCGTTTTGTGCATCTTTTACCTTTTGTGTGAAAAATAAGAGTTGGTCTATTGTCCCATGTCCTTTCCTAAATCCATATTGTTCTTCTGGTAAGAGATTTCTTGTGTCGGGGTGGTAGGTGAGTGGTCTGAGTATATTTTTTTCCATTAATTTGCAGCAAATATTTGTTAGGGAGATAGGTCGGTAGTTTTTTGGGTCATCAGCAGATTTGTCAAGTTTTTTAATGGGAATTATTGTTGCATTTTCACAGTCTTGAGGCAATTTTCCAGTTTTCCAGGAGTTATTGAATATATTAAGAAGTCTTTCTTTGCCAATTTTGCCCAAGTTTGATATCATTCGGCCATGGATTCCATCTGGCCCAGGAGTCTTGTTTAGGTCAGTGTTTTCTAATGCATAAGCTAGCTCTTTCATATTGATTTTTTTCATGGAAAATATTATGAGTGCTGGTGACATTTTTCACAGTCATGAATAATCTTTCGGGCCTTTTTTCAACCTTGATTTTACTACTTATTTGATATGAATTACCTAAAGGATTGGCAGCAATTATGTCATTAGTTGCTGGTGTACCATCTGTATTCTTAATCATATTTGTGTTTTCAACGTTGTGGCTGGACTCTGTCAATTTGTTTTGCCCAATTCCAAAGTTTTGTATTTGGGTTTCTTGGGTTCAGGTTTTCACAAGTTTGTTTCCATTTTTCACTTTTCAGATTTACGCATAATCTTTTTTTATTTTTGCAATCACAATGTTCAGTTCAGTTCTACAATATTTTTGGTTTTGGGTGCACTTTTTTGTAGTTCATTTCTTTTAGTTATAAGTCTTTGAATATTTTTTGCCTGGTGTGTATAATTTGGAATCCATTTCTTAATATTACCTCTTGGTATTGAAACTTTGGCTGCTTTAATAATGGTGTTTTCGAAAGATATCATATTAGCCTTTTTGAAGTTCCAGAATTTTTCTTAATTGAGCTAGTTTTGGTCTTGGTGCTAATTTCTATCAAAATAGGCAAATGATCACTTCCAAAACTTTTTAATATTTTCTATTTGCATTTGTGGAAAATGTCAGGATAGTAAAAACTTATATCAAGGGCTTGTGCAGTATTATAGCTTGTAGGAATGATGGGTAGAATTCCAATCATTTAAGCACATGAAGGCATTGTCGTCAAATATGTTTGATAGTATTTTGCCTCTTGGGTTTGGCGTAGAACATCCCCATAGTTGATGTTTGGCATTAAGGTCACCTACAATAATAGTGTTGTCTGTAAGAAATTGAGCCATTGTTCCATCGTCAATAAATGTATTGTTTGGAGGGTGATACATATTGTATATGTGGATGGCTTTGTTTTGATTGAGGTAGACTTTGATACCTTGGGCTTCGAGGTCTAATGTGTTGTAATATTAACGGCTATGTCCTCATAGTACAAATTCTTGATTAAAATTGCTAGGCCACGCCCTTCAACAGCATATACAGATGGATCTTCAGACCTTACCCTGAGTAATGGAGGGGCCGGAATTAACATAATACTGCAAGATGGAACAAACATCAAAATCAAAGAAGGAGCAGGACAGATTTCGTCAAACTTCACTTGTGAACTGACAGCTATCTGGAAAGCCCTTGATGTATGCCTTAACCAACCATCCCTGCATCAAGCAGAAGGAATTTTAATATACAGCGACTCCATATCCGCTCTAGAAGAAATTCAGAAGGGCAATACTAAAATCACACAGAAAATACACTCGTTACTTACCCAACTGGAACCGTTGGAGAATAACTGCATTCTACAATGAATCCCTGCCCATGCTGGGATCAGGGGTAATGAAATGGCATTCGAATTGGCAAAGGAAGCCAGAAAGTTGAGCCAAAGGAAAGAACAAATGTCATTATTTGACGCTGATTCTTTGTCAAAATACAAGATAATTAAACGAAAAAATAAGAAAAGATCAAAATGCGAAATAAACTCTGAGAGAAAAATGACAAAAACTATAACAAGACTTAGAACAAAACACTATAAAGGAATGACAATACATCCAGATGGCACAAGAACCTATAGGGCATGCAACAATTGTCCTGGTGTGGAACTTACACCTACCCAGATATTCTTATAGCCAGCAATGGCCGCAGCCTTGCAAAAATTAGACATAGACCCTGAGCAGCAGCTTTACACACCTAAGATAGTGGACATTGCTGCTGCTGTGATGGAGATACATGGATACATCTGAGGCTCTTTATTGGACACGACAACAACAACGGCATTCCAGAGTAAAATAAATTATCAGAGATGGATACATATTTTTCAAATGAATTAAAATAAATATAATCGATACTGAGTGAGAGTTGAATTAAAAATATTAGAAATTTATTATCTTCGGAAACAAACCGTATCTAAAATATCAATTTTCTTTTTGCTACATGTTTTAATTTGCATTTACCTATTTTACATATCTCTGATTGTATTTGAAAATCGTTAACCAATTCTTCATACTTTTGGCGAAGTGGTGTTTTATTAATTTGTTATTTGATATTATTAGGGTTCTTTCCTGGTATTCAAAAAGGAAAAATACATACCGATCAGTTATATTTTTCAATTTATCAAACAATTTGGCCGCTGAATCTCTGATTCTGGTAGAGCGCCATCTGGCGAATAAAATTGTAACTAAAATCAATTTCGAATTTTTCATTATTTGCCATAAAAATTCCCATTGCATCCTGAACACAATGGTGTTTACCGCATTGCTCTAGCGCAAATATTCGCGGGGTTATTAATTTTTAAAATAGTGCGGGACTTTTGGATCACCCTGTATATAGATGAAAATCCGTTTATTTGAATTATTTTTATAATATTTTCAAAATCAAATTAAAAGATATGCAAAGGTTAAAAGATGTATCGATGCATCTAAGTAATAATAGCATCTATTAACAAATATATTCAAACTTTTAAAAACTTTATATCAATTTAATATACATATTATATATCAAAGTATACTTTTTCAATATTTTATTAAGCCGATTTTCATTCTTACACACTTAACATTCTGTAATCTCTATATATATAAAAGTCAATTTCTGTCTGTCTGTTTCGCGATAAACTCAAAAACTACTGAACCAATGGTACCAAATTTTGCATGTCGCCTTTTATAAACCTGAGGAAAATTTTCGGCTACATTTTGATTAGTATTTTTGGCTATTTCTTTTTTTCAATTGAAGAACTTTTTTTTACGCGGAGTAATCCGGAATGGAATGAATACCCTAATATGGTCTTTTTTTTATTAGCATCGGGGGTTCAGTGGTAGAATGCTCGCCTGCCACGCGGGCGGCCCGGGTTCGATTCCCGGCCGATGCATTTTTTTTTTTACAATTTTTAAAACTCATTTATATTATACTAGCGGATGTGTACCCGGCTTCGCCCGGGTTTTATCCGAGTGAAAGTTTGCCTAACGAATATTATATATTATGAAGTTTAATAAACAATGTTAAAGATTAGTTTTAATTATTAATCAAGATTGTGTGTGAATATGTGAGAAAGATGTAATATCGTTGTTGTTTTCTTGGCCGACTGTTTTACATAATGGTGTTATCTTAAAATTGCTTGTTTTGAATATTTTTTTAGATTGAGTTGAATGAATTGCTGAATTTTTGTTGTATTTATATATAAATAAAATTAACTCTGTTGATTTTTTTTTTGTATTTAATCGATAACAGCGAAGTTACGCATGTTAAAGTTAGGAAAAATATTTTGATGTTAAGCAAAACCTGCTCCATCTCGTTTTACATAAATGTTGAAAATTTGGTCGAAATTGATGCATTGTAACGAAAGTTTTTAGCGAACACCACTTATGAAATTTGCATTTTATTAATATAGATATAATATAAATATATATTATTATATCAACTATATTAATTAAATCAAATACCTAAACACTAATATAATACAATTTTTGCCATCACACACACTTTTTTCCTGTGGTTTATGTGTTACTTCTGTATTGCTATTCTATGGCACTTCTAATATTTATTATTGATGTACTTTCAGTATGAAGGAAATTGCAATCGGGGGAATTCTCGGGCGAAGCCGGGTCATACGTCTAGTAGGTAATATGAAATATCAGAAAATGAACAGAACTAAATATCGTTTTTAAAATTATTAATTATATTATTAAAATAATTAAAGAAATAAATATGTAAGGTTAAAATTATTTAAATTTACAGTTTTAAAATGTGCCAAATTAAATTTATATTTCTGTTTTATCTATGTATATTTAAAATACATTTACACAGAGTAGATAGTGTATATTTTAAAAATATATCAAATATTTAAATACTAGGAACACTTTATTTTTAATTATTTTCTCTGTATTTTTGAAATATTTCGTTTATTTTTGAAAACCTTTTTTTTTAAATTGGAAATCTTTGCATAAACTTTGAAAACTTTCTCTAATTCCTAAAATAATTCTTTATAACTGTTGGAAAAAGAGTAACTTGTAATTCTTTTAGTAGAGTATTGTTTTAATCAAAAGATATTTTGGGGAATCGTGATTTTTTTTAGCACAATCATTTTTAATATTTAATATCATATTTAATAAAGTAGCGTGGCTAATTATTTTAAAAATTCGAGAGAAATATAACTAATGGATTTCTCTAAAGCTCATATCTAAATTTTGATAATTTTATTTTAAAAATATATCAAATGATAAAAATAGGTTTCACTTTAAGTAATTTTTTTAAGTTACAAAGAAGAAATATCAAAATATTAAGGGGTATATAGGTTTTGTA
The DNA here is from genome assembly GCA_030710605.1 of Cordylochernes scorpioides. Lineage (NCBI taxonomy): Eukaryota > Metazoa > Arthropoda > Arachnida > Pseudoscorpiones > Chernetidae > Cordylochernes > Cordylochernes scorpioides. The sequence goes on from CP092864.1 coordinate 146,661,953, forward strand.
CTTTTAAAGATAACATTTAACACTTCAATATGATAACATTTTATACTTTAATAATAACATTTGCTTTTTTAATAGCTATTTTCGATTTTATTTGAAATCGAACACATTTTAATATAAATATTTTTAGTGTTAAAAATATATATTTTCTATATATATTTATATATCGAAAATATATTATTTTTTTTATTTCCGCGTTTGATGACACCGAAAAACAAATACTGTTCTAGAGTGTTTACATATTTTGCTGAAAATATTTTCTATTATTTATTTTCCTTATATTAATTCATAATTTAATCAATCTTTAAAAATATAATATCATTTTTTCTTATATTCGTTTAAGAAATATATTTATTAAAAATGTCAAATATTAGCAACAAACCTTGTACAGATGAAGAAAAAGAATGGTCAATATCATCTCAAGCTGAATTTGAAAATGGCAATTATAACGCCTGTATTGATTACCTTAACAAATTGCTTTCCAAAAGACCTAATGATTTGAAAGTGCATCACAACAAGGCTGTAGCCAAATTTTACCAATCTAGACAAAGAAATGTCGAAGAATTGAAAGATCAGTTAAATATTTTATGTTCAAAAGCTAACCTTCGAATTGATAATCTAGAAAGCCTGGATGATATGGAATATTTCTATTTTCTCTATAATAAGGCGATATTGTTTTACCATAATTATCAGTACCGAGCCTCTGTTGACATTGCTCATAAGCTATGGACCGTTGTTGAACCTCTTGGTGATGATCTATCAAGAAAGGTATTATTCTTACTTCTTGAGCTTTACCTTTCCATAGGTGAAGCAGCAAAAGCACTTGAACTTATTTATTACCATGAGAATTTAATGAAAACAGATTCATCGAAAGAAGATCTTAAAAGTGAAGACTATATGAGCGATCCTTTCAAATTCAAATTGATATTCTATAAAGCCAGATGCTATCTTCTTCTGAAGCCTACAAAGGCTTGCAAGCGTGAGATAAAGCAGATGATAGGATCGGCTGAGAATGCATGCGCTGTTTTTCTTCGAAGTCAGCTTGACTATCTTCGTGGAAATTATCGCAAGGCTCTCAAAGCACTTAGCTCTTCGCTTACTGCAACCAACCAGGCTCAGATGAAGGCAAGATTTGAGGAGACGGGTGACATGTACACCGTGATGTACTTCATGAATATTGCCAACATTCACTTTAAGATGGGTAAGCCTTACCTCGCTTGCTTTTACAATAGCAAAGCACTTCTCGAGCATCAGCGTATGATGGGACTCCTTAAAGAAGAAGGAAAAGATTCTCTCATATTATATAACCACAATGTAAGCCTTCGCTATCGAATAAGGAGGAATAGTGCTGTGTTTTTTCTTCACACAGCAAGACCGTCTGAAGCATTCGAGTATTTCCTGGATTGCTCCCACATCTACTATACCAACCCGAGGATATGGTTGCATCTAGCGGAGTGCTGCATCCAGAAGAACAAGCCACTACATCACCAGTACATCGGAGACACCATGGGAAAGGAGAACATAGGCAGCGGTCAGTTTCGCAAGATCGTGCTGATGGCGCCGCGGACTCGGATAACAACAGAGAACCCAGCCATTCCACAGCCCACATTGGAGTTTGCTTCAATCTGCCTCAAAAATGCTCAGATTCTTCTGGATTCGCAGCCGAATGTGGAAACTGAAGATGGCTTGCGATGTTCAGTATTGACTGCTTCAGCCTACGTGGCTTTATGTCTAGGAGACATCTACACGGCCGCTAACCAAGCCAAATCTTTGTTTGCACTACCCAATCTCTCTAGCTTGCACAGCTTCCTAGGTACAATCTACCAAGTAGAAGCCCTAGTCCATATGAACAACGTAACCGAGGCCATACAGATCCTGGACCCGGAGATGTTAGCGCACCGTGACCTAGGGAACCTGACGTCCGCTCTGCAGTACACCCAAGCGTTGGCCTACACGCTGCAAGAAAACTGGGAAAGGGCTTACGAGATCTTGCACCAGATTGAACACGAGTCTAAAGAAGTGCCGTTCCAGGCCATCTTGCTAGCGATGTACCTCCATTTACAGCAAGGCCGAGGGGACCTGGCCAAGAACATAGTGAAGCAGTACCTTCCTTCTATACACCGCCCCCTTTAGGCTTCTAATAACCCATGCCTTGGATATTATCGTATAACTATAACAAAGACGATATAAATATTTGGTATATACCTATAATATCGAAATACATAAGATTCAACATTCAAATAAAAAAAAAAAAACGCCACATCATAAATCAAAATAAACTGCCTTTTTTATTGCATGATATTTCGACGATAGTAAAGCTGCTTTTCACATGTGTATACATGTGGTGCAATTACACTAAAAGGTAACTTCTACCCACCATGACTAACATGGCCTGTGTGTACTAGGGATAATAATATTAATAAAACTATTCAAATACAAACTTCGAAGACACCAATAAGGATAAAATATATAAACTGAGAAATAATTATTATAAGTAGTGAATTTATTCAACCATTTCTATTTTATTTGAAACGCGAATTCCTAGATGCCTTTCCGCTTTTTCAGGTGAAAAATCCATTTGGTAAAGAGCCCTCTCAGAAAGATGGAGAAAGCAATTCTAAAAGGTTTCAACTAAAGTTGCGACTTAGCCTATGTGATTTTAAGATCATCCATTTGTTATTTGTGAGAGTGCAAACTTCTTTGGTGAATTTCTTCCGTATCAAATATCGACGAATCAATGGAATACATTTTTAAAGAAAATATTCGATATAACACAAGTTTGACCTTACATACTCATTTATTGGTTTCTTAAGAAGCCTCTGGGACTAAAATTATTTTTGGTCGCAGTGGTATAGCTTGCTCCACGCTGCCGAGCGCCAACAGTTCGTGGTTGACTTTGCTTGATTTATCAAGAGACCATTCTTGAAAGTCATTGTCCGTAGATGACCAGACTTAAGTCTATAAATCAAAGACAGCTGTTCTCTTGGGAGGACAGAACCGGTGCTTGCCCTTACTGCTCTGTACCAGTCATGTGCAGCATTAAAGGAGTTTAAGCCCTTCTATGAGGGAGTGTTAATTGATCATAATTGATCGTAAATAAAGAGGGTTTAAACATTTAAAAAATAAACGATTTTGCAATGCTGTATCTCGCGAAAAAGGCTCGATTCGAGTGATGTTTTATTTTATCGAAAAAAAAAAGAATTAATTTATATTTAATGACAAAAACTATTTATAAATATTCGAAATGACTAAATTTATAAATGATTTTGTGAAAGGCTACGTTTTCAGACTTTCCAAGAAGAAATACTCGTTTATCCAAGTTATTAAATTTATTAAAGAGCATTTGTTTTTTTCTAAGTGTACAATAGGGCCTCCAATCCCGGTACAAATTTTCAATCCCGGGATTCGGGATTGCCTTTTTCTCAATCTCGGGATCCCGGGGTATCCCGGGATTGAAAAACGTTTCGTCTTTCTACGCCAAGAGGTATATCGTTTCGTTCGTTATATTTTAATTTTTTCTTTTATATAGTGCCAATGACGTGGCACTTACTTCGATGAAAACAACCTGAAAGCCATATATTTTGCGCCTGCTTATGAACTAAATCATTGCTTTCGGGTTACAGTTTGAAATTATCTGTCAATTACTGTACACACATCTGGAAAAAAATTACTGTTCTTGGAACTCTTAGACCACATCTCTTAATGCAGTGTTGGGCAGTAAATCCATTCAAAGTAATACATTACCTTGCAATTACAATTACTTTGCAATGTATTACTTTGCAAAAAAAAATTAATTGCATTAGAATGTAAACATAATTACTCGTAATTCTATATATAATGATAGCAATTGTGATTAAAATTACTTGTAATTGTAAATATAGCAAATGTAATCATGATTATTTGCAATTGTGATTATAGAAAATGTAATCATTATTGCATTTTGCCCAACTATGTATTAATGTTTAGAAAGAAGACAGCACCGTTTTAAAAACCATGAATTACTTTATTTTAAGGATAAAAATTCAATTTCGAGAAAGATTTGAGCGTAGGAAAGATAATTTGTCAAGAGTATCACCATGCAAACTAGAACGTATCTTATTGCATAGGTATCCAGAGGAGGAGAAGGCTCTTTCCGATTCCACAGACGTTGGAGGAATTGTCAGCAAGTATTGACACACATTCTCTAAATGGGGTCCTCGTTTGCCTGGCTGACCAGCAATATTAAGTTCGTGGTTAATCATAGTTGAGTAGTATGCGGAGTCTGGTGTAGGTATTGCAATTGAAGTTGAAGAGGCAGCCTCAATAGCTTCTTGCAATCGGCGCTCAATTGTAAGATGGTCATTCGATTGTGATCGCTCATGGCGTTCTTGTAAACTCCGAGGAAGTTGCGAATTATCAGCCTTAATTCTTATTTCGGCCATTTGTTCCTGTAACGGTTTAAGACGCAAAAGCAATTTCACGCTAAAGTATTTGACCAACTTCTTTTTTTCTAACTGTGCTTGCGGATTGTGCAGATATTGGAGGACTAAAGATGTTTTATTGCATCGCTCTTCTAAAATTCTCTTTCGAAAAGATTTTTGCAGATCTTTGCTGAGAGAATGAGATTGTGCTTGCAGCTCCTCTAGAAGAAACTTTACTGTTGCTTCTGCAGTCAAAAGCGTAGCGTCGCGTCTACAGATAGCCGCCACAGCTGCCCGAAATGGTTTCAGTGCGGAAATTACTTGCGTCATGATATCAAAATCTTCATCAGTTAGACGGACATTTGCATTCACATCTATTAGCGCCTTCTGAATCTCTGACTCCACACTGAGAAGTCTCTCCGACATCTATATATATAAAAATGAATGTTTGTATGTTTGTCTGTTGGTCTGTTGGTATGCCCGGTATACAAATTCGCAGTAGTTCACTAATTCAAACCAAAATATCCATACATAGGTAAAAAATAACGGGAATGACGATAGGCTATTTTAAAAAATATATAAATCAATTATTAAAACTATATATTCAAATTATTCTACTTAGCTCACGAGCAGCGCCCTCTAGAATCTGACGGCGCCCCCCCCTCCGAAAAAATGTAATCGTCCGGCTGCCGGCCGGTTGGCCATTTCAAGTTCCCATCGCGCGCGGGGGCAGAGTTGGTGACACAGCTGTGCCAAGTGCCAAAAAAGCCTCGCGGGTGACCTCAGGGAACTACGTCCAGCTTCCATATGTAAAATACATTTAATCGTGTAAACCCAGGCGTTGCCCGGGTCATTCGTCTAGTGTTCAATAAACTATCCCAGCGCGTTCTGCAGTCGAGAATGAGATACATACTGGTGGAAATGCGATTATCTTGCCGCATGTAGTTCAGTAAGATCTCGTTCTTCAGCGGCGATCGTTTGAACAATTTCACAACCACACGAGCTTTTTTCGTCACTTCATTTATATTTTTCTTTGAAAATACTGGAGATTGTGTATAAATTTCTTCAGGGAATGAGGGATGTGCTACCTCTAGGCTAACGTTAAATGGAGAAGTGTCCTCATTGTCATCCTCGGAAATGTCAGATTCTGCTTCATTTACTTTTGCGGAAACGAATTCAGGAATAACCCTCTCTTTTTTCTTAGCATAAAGTACATCCATCACAGCCAGATGGAGACCATGCGCGTAGTAAAGCTATTGCAGTGGACCAATAATGTGACCCAATTTTAGCATCATTGCGCTTCCATCAGTTGTAACACAAACAATATCAATTTCGAAGTCGATTCCAAACTCCAAGAGCTTAGCACCAATGACATATTTGCATTGTTGAGAGGAAAGTACTCCAGATATTCGAGTCAAGCCAAGATTCCACACCTTGGTACGGCTATGAATATTAATGTTCAGGTACCAGTAATCCCGGAATTTTTCGAGCAGAATCCCGGGATTTCGGGATCATTATTTGGCCCGGGATCCCGTTTCCCATATACAATCAGTCAATTAATAAATAAAATAAAAATATATGATATCTATGAAATTAGGCGAGATATTCTTCTTGAAAAAAGGTGTACTTTAACTCCAACCGAAAGAAAAATAAAGGAAATGGCTTTCAGAAAGAATCCACCTTCTAAACTGCTGGCCATCGTAAATGCAACACCCTGAAAGAAGCATGTCAATAACATGAAATTTAAAACATGTATTAGCGGGGGTGAGATATTCAAATGATTAGAATTTCAGCGCAGACGCACATCATGCGTGCATGTAGCTCCACTTCAGAGCACTATTTAAGACTTGGAGATTTCGACGATTTCAAGTTCGGCGATTGTGTTTTTTTTTTTTTGTGTGTGTTTTTATTTTTCGAAAAAAAGGCCAATTATGCCTCGAAGAAATCAGCGATAATCTTTTGATCAAGTATCCGAGTTCGACAGAGGAAGGATAGTTGCCTACCGAGATTGCGGATTATCTTTCAGGGAAATCGGTAGTAGTGTTGGACGAAACCAAACAACTGTAATGCGTATATGTGATCGTTGGATGCAGGAAGATACGATGGACCGACGTGTTTGATCGCATCCACCTCAGTGCACCACTTCACGTGCTGACAGGCAAATTGTGCGCATGGCAGTGACAGATCGCTCAGTAACATCACGGACCGTAGCATTCGACGCCGTTTACAGCAGAGTGGTCTGTCCACAAGACGTCTCGCTTAGCGCGTGAAAGACACAGCCACCGATGGACTGCGAGAGTTCTTTCCCACAGAGTGGGCAGGTCGAGGTGATGGCTAAGGAAAGAGAGAGAGAGAATCCTATTTTATTATCTCTACAGAGGATGACAATCAAATTGGAAGAGTCATAACACTCAATAGAACCATCAAAATCATCCATTACAATCTGAACCATTTTAGCAAGATAAAAATGGTTACATACTACGTTGAAAGTGTAAAACCATTTACAGTTAAACCTGTCTATAGCGCCCCCTCTTGGGACTCACCAAAATAGGGTGCTATAGAGAGGAGTTGCTATAGACAGGTCAATTTTAATGTAAATCGCATCGTACTACGTATTTAAAATCGGGCGCTATAGAGAGGGAGGCGCTATTTAGAGGGGGCGCTATAGAAAGGTTAAACTGCATATGCTTTTACTTTGCAAATCTTGTAATCCCTGTCTATTTCTATTAAAGTTTCTATCTATGTCATTTTAGTGACATTTTCGTGACAAAGCGTTTATGACGTTTAGCCATCGATAGAGCAGTAAATTTAATATATAAAATTCTGGAAATTATCTCTATAGGCTAGAAAGTTGAAACTTTAGGGTGAATTCATATTCTATGGAAGATTGTAAATATTTGGTAACATCTTTCAGTTAGAAACTTAGTCCCCTGAAATGAATATGCATGAGACTTCACGTAATAAATCCTATGTTACTAACATGATAAAATTTAACAAGAGTATTCCTAGGACATTCTTAAATTTTCGATGCAAATTTTATATTGTTGCGTTGTTGGTTGGCAAATGATAACTTCCGTGGGTACAAAGGATCTTTAGGACTTTATTTAAGCCAACAGCACAGTGAAGGAAAACAGGAACAAAACAGGAGAAAGAAGTTGGTAGAACCTTCTAGAATCTATACATTTTGTTGCGTTGTTGGTTGACAAAGAATAACTCCCGTGGGTACAAAGGATCTTTAGGACTTTATTTAAGCCTAACCAATAAAATAATTACAGAAAAGTGTAAAAATAAAAGATCAATAAAGAAAACAGCAGTTACAAACTCACCAACTGCAGCACGGTGAAGGAAAGCTGGAGCAGAACAGGATACAGAAGTTGGCAGAACCTTCTAGAATCTTCCACGAAGTACACCGGCGTCGGCGGTAAACAGCAGTCCGACCTCTTGAGACAGAAGTTTGCTTGGAGTACACCATGTAGCTTCGTTTTTCTTCTTCTCGGCATGAGTTCCTCATCCCTATATATCCCGGAGTAGATCTTTCCAGAACGGTCATGGTTGGTCAGCCAATCAGAAAGCCGCCAGCGCTAAGCCTTGCGCAATCACTTTAGATTGGCCAATCAATTGTTCTCCGATTTTTCTACATTATTCTTGAACGTTTTGAAACTTTCTATTCTGGAATGCGCCCTTTTTTCTTTTTTTTTTTTTTTATTCTACGTACGAATATGTTGATCTACTGTTCTGAAAGCTTATGTTCATAGTTTGCTTTAAAATACCATTACTAAGATTCCATCTTTCTTAGTGTGTACAACACATAGACAAAACTTAAAATAGTGGAAGGTCTTTTATGTCGCCAGATATCTAGTTTTATTAAGGAGACAGAGGCAATTTTTTCAAACACCAAACTGTAATTATTGGCTGATGAAGTGGCATTTCTGTAAATTTCCTAGGGTTTTTGTTGGCCAAATGCGGCTGTTTGGAGTGTTAACTTCTCCGTTTAGAGAAAAGTGAGCTTCATCTGTCCACAGAACATTCGACAGCCAGCTTTCATCAATATCAATTTGCCGGTAAAACACATTCAGCGATTTCTTGACACTTCTCAAAATCGCCGATTTTTAGCTCGTGAAAATTTTGAATTTTGTACGGGTATTTTTCAATAAAAATTCTTAGTGTTCTCTCCAAACTGTTCCATACGAAATCCCCGTTTGTCGAGAAACTTGTCTAGCACTTACTTATCCATACGTGGATAATGTTTTAATAGCTTCAACATTCTGCGAAACTGTATCAGCCATTGACTTGCATGTCGATGGTCTTCCACTCCGAGGTTTTGCTTCCAGAGATCCAGTCTTCTCAAATTTTTTTATCATTCGCCTTAGAGAGAAGCAACTCATAGGTCCTTTACCGCTTCGAATACCTTTAAAGGTACGAAACGCTCGTAAAACTTCAATGGCAGATTCTGAATTGCAATAAACAAATTTCACCAAGAGTGCTTTATCCTGTAGTGACGGCTTTCCAGAGTAAAATAAATTATCAGAGATAAATATTTTTCAAATGAATTAAAATAAATATATTCAATACTGAGTGTGAGTTTAATTAAAATTTATAAATTTATATCTTCGAAATTTAAATAGCTGAGAGGATTCCAGCAAACTGCATCTAAAATATAATTTTTTTTCTACATTATTTTAATTTGCATTTACATATTTTACATATCTCGGATTGCATTTAAAAATCGTCATCCAATTCTACTACTTTTGGCGAAATGGTGTTTTGTTAATTTATCATTTGATATTATTAGGGTTCTTTCCTGGTATTGAAAGAACTCAAACTTTTAGTTGAATATTCAATCAAAAGATTTCACTAATGATAATATTTTTGCTGGTGAATAATGAGTGAAATTTTTCCGTTTCGATGAAAACCAAATGGCCAGAAGAATTCAACCAATTTTTCATTCAATATAAATTTTCCAAACTGGCAATTTTTCAGAAAGCGCATCAATTTTTAGATAATCTTCAAAGTTAGGAGAAAGTTGGAGGTTTCATATTAAAATATTAACATAAATTTATTTCAGTTTCATATTGAAGAATTGCTTATTGGAAGGATGCGGTGGTTTGGAAAAATTTATTTAATTTTGTGTTGGTTCTCACCCGCTTCAACAAACCTTGGTATGGTATTACAAAGGCACGGTAAAAATATTCTTTAAATTGTTTCTCGAACGAGTTTTAATTCAATTTTTATTTTTATTTTATTTCACTTTAAAACGCTATGTCCCCCTAGGGACACTTGCGCTGTCATACATGTATGTCTTTACATTTGTCTATACATATTTACAATAATTTTAGGCCGTGGATAGAATAGTTGTATGATGTTAACAATGAGAAAGGGAGAGAGAGAGGAAAAACGAGAAAAAAGAACTGTGTACAAAAGAAAGAAGTTTCTGGCAAAATGTATACAATAAACATAATATAAATTATCAGTTTCTTAAAAGATATTTGTTGCTATATAATTCAAGATATATCTACAAAAGGTATTGAATTTTAATATACATTTCTTTACTGGAAATAAAAAATACTTAGATCCGTTACTATTAAATTATTGTCGATTCTATAGTCTTGAAAAACAGGACAATCCAGTAAAAGATGTATTGAGGTTTGTTCCTCATGTTTACAACAACAACTCGAGTCTTCCACCGCTTTAATTCTTTTTAAAAAGCTTCTGAAAATTCCATTTAATTTTTTTTTTCAATTAATAACCGGTTTTCTTATTAAAAAAAAAGAAGTTTCTCTTCTTTAAAATAATATTAAAAAGGTCTATGTAAAAGAAAATCACCTTTCCCGTCAAAACTATATATATATATATATGAAAAAAACAATAGAAAAAAATAAATAAAAGATAAGTGGGTCAGGTGTTGATATTAAAAATAAAGAAGGCATCTCCTGACCACGAGCACATGTGCTTTTTAATATCAACACCGGACCCACTTATATTTTATTTTTTCTATTGTTTTTTCATGTGTTAAGCGTCTTTACGCAAATTTGGCCTTAAATACCCATTTCTTGATTTTTCGGGATGCCATTGGGACCAAAAAATATTTTTGGTCGCAGTGGTTACAGCCTTCTCCACGCTGACGAGCGCCAACAGCGCGAAACGCGTTCGTGGATGGCTTTTCTTGATTTATCAAGAAATTGGGTTGGCCAAATATCACGGAGCAAGCTAAATAAACGTTTTGTTTATTTTTGCTCCACTAGATGGCGCTCTGCCATCTAAAAAGCACATGTGCTCGTGGTCAGGAGATGCCTTCTTTATTTTTAATATATATATATTAAGAAAAAGGCATCTTCTTATCGTGCAACTGAATGTTGATGATGGCCTGCGCCATCTATCGAAATAAATATAAACTTTTCATTGATTTTAATTATTCCAGAATTGGCCATATATCCAGGGGCCAACAGCCCGAACCGCGTCCGTGGTTAGCTTTTCTTGATTTATCAAGAATGGGTATTTGGGTATTAAGGATTTCATAATTTATGCACCTTATCCCAGTACAATATAACATTTGTACTATTTTTCTTATATATATTGAAGATAATGGAATATATATATATTATATTTAAAAATGTTTATTTTATATCAAATTATAATATATAGAACAGAATACTCTATGAGGTCTACCACCAGATGTCGAGGTTTTCCCTATATAAACCCATTGTTGTTGTTTCCCGTTGGCCGGCTCAAATCTTTCTGTAGATATGTAAATATGTAATCTTTTATTTTCTTCTTTACGTCTTGAATTAGGTATTTCTTTCTTAATTATGTTCATCAGACAAATTAAATTAAATTGTGATTCAATATTTATTATATTAATATCTTTTCCACGACTGTATAAAAATATCATAATATAATTATGTATCCAAAAAGTGATTGGTATCAGCAGGTAATAATTATATATTATATCGCAGCCGACATAGACTCATGTAAATATTTTCATTAATAATTTAACTTAATAAGCATATCAAGGTTGATTTGTTTATTCTTTGTTAACATTGTGCAGCCAGCGAGCTCGCGTCGTCACGTGACCTCGCGCTGGCGTTCTTCATTCTTTTTGTAACCTTACCAAAATAAAGCGTTAGCTTTTTGATGAGAACTCGTTCTGGTTTATTCTATGGTACAACGTAAACCGCTGAATAAAAACCATCTATATCTCAAGGTGTAACAATATCTAGTTCCAAAATCAACAGAATTTTTTTTTTATAATATATATACTAAAGACAATTGTATAATAGCATGACAAATGTTGTTGCATCTTTCATCTAATATAGTTATTCCCCATTGAGCCTCGGAAAGGTCTACGTGATGGAAGACAGGCAAAATCTCCTATTTTTTAAAGGTTCGGGAACTTTTCGATCCTACCATGTATATATTGAAGATAATAGAATATATTGCCACGTGGAAAATTATGAAAGACAAACTTCAGGATAGCAATTTATTTATCAAGAACAAACTATGAATGATAAACAAAAGATAAGCAATGAGGGAAGTTTACAGAGTAGCAAAATATAAACATTAAAAATGATACTCTGTTAATAAAATAATAAATACTTCCCTATGGGAGCTGTGACCCACAGCTTGCAATTATTTTAGTTACTGACGAGGATATGACGTGCTTCTGCCAAGGATTCCATCGAAGTCTTGGAACTTTGTCCCTAGTATCTTTGCGTCATTTTTCTTGCAGCGTGAAGATCGGCTTTGTCATCGTATCGTCTATAGCGACATCGTCATCTTGGAAGAAAGACTAGGCTTTGACACGGCGGTGGAATCCTGGAGCCAGTCTCCGAAAATGTAGATCACAGCACCCATGGCCTCAAGGTCTTCTTGGAGATCCTCAGTTTGTCTTCCCTAACTTACCCAGCATCTCCACCAAAATGCCACGTGGAAAATTGAGAAAGATCAACTTCGGGATGACACAGCAATTTATTTCAGGCAAGAACAAACTATGAATGATAAACAAAAGATAAGCAACGAGGGAAATTTACAGAGTATCCAAATATTAACATAAAAATGATATTCTGTTAATAAAAATAATAAATACTTTGCTGCAATATAAATATATATATATGCTAAAGGCAATTGTATACTAACATGTCACATGTTGCTGCATTTTTCATCCATTATAGTTATAAGCCATTGAGCCTCGGAAAAAGAGAGGTCTACATGATGGAAGACAAGAAAAATCTCCAAATCTTGGCAGAGCGAGAGGAAAAAAAAAGACTTCTACTCTTACCTAATCAATCCTGTCTGAGGTGTATTGACGTCCCAATGGAGAAATAAATCCTGGTGGACCCTGAGGCCTGACTGAATGTCCAGACATATAGATTGATGTCGTTCTGTCACTCTGAAGGTCTGCTATATTGCCCTGAATGCTGGTTTTGTCACCCTTAAGGTCTGCTATATTGCCCTGAATGCTGGTTTTGTCACCCTGAAGGTCTGCTATATTGCCCTGAATGCTGGTTTTGTCACCCTGAAGGTCTGCTATATTCCTTGAATGCTGGTTTGCTGTCCTGAAGGTCTGCTATATTGTCCTTTATGCTGGTTTTGTCACCCTGAAGGTCTGCTATATTCCTTGAATGCTGGTTTGCTGTCCTGAAGATCTGCTATATTGTCCTTTATGCTGGTTTGCTGCACTTAAGATCTTCTATTTTGTCCTAAACGTCCGTGTTGTTGACCCGAAGGGCTATTTTGATACCCCGAATGTCTTTTTCACAGAAAACAGTGCATATTACCGTTAGCGATCGTCGGCAGGAGTATTTATATATGTGTATGAAAGATAAATATATTTAGAAGTTCAATTGTTTTTTTGCGAAGTTTAAAACTGATATTTATATTTGAATGTTTTCCCATTATTTTGGCGGTTATTTGTTGTGACGAATTTGTACCACCTTATTGCTTACGTAGGCAACAAACATGGTAAATTGGTGGCGCTAGTATCTTCAAATCATTAAGCCTTAAAATATTTTGATGCAAAAATCCAATTTTATAATTAATATTTATTTTTAAATTTGCTTTTTTAAAATTTTCGATACCTTTTAAATGGACCTTGTATATTGTGCTGATCTCTATATACCTGATAAAATATAAAACACTTAAAAACTTTCCCCTTTTTAACATCAAATATATCTAGTCATCTGCGCCCTCTAGTCTATAAAGAGGGAGCCAAAAGCTTCCCCATGTGCACTAGGTGCAAAACCGAAGAGGCCACTCCCCAACATATACTAAATTGTATTGGAAAGAACAAAGGATCCCTGTACAGAGAACCAAGAAGAGTTATTGAACTTCTTTATGAGCACGACCTCCAAGATCTTGTCTAATTTAGACTAATAAAAGAATAAGTAAAAAAACATCAAAAATAAACTCTTCGCAAATCGTTCCATCATTTATTAAGTTAAATTACTTCAATATTTTTACAATACACTGATTTTCTGACACACTATATCAGTAATAAACGTTTTTATTTAATGAAATATTTGAGTATTGAAGGTTTTCGTGTCGTATTCAATTAGAAAGGTCATAAAATGGTATTTTACTACTATGAAATATTACATAAATATAGTCGATAGCGTGTTTGAAATGATCTTCTGCTAATTTATTAGGCTTAGCTGGAATATTAATATCACTGATAACTCACAGACAATCATTCGCCATGGAATGCTAAGATGTGTTTTTTTTACAACACATGATTAATACAACAATTTTTAAAGTGAAAAAAGATGGAAAATTTTCAAAATAAGATTATAAAAAATAGTACTTAAAATAAACTTCTTCAATTAAAAATCGGTAAATTGTTTTTCTTCAATACACGCAATACTTTACAATTTGATTTAATTTAACTAAATTTGCATATCAACCCTTTGTACATACGAGTATATCAATTGTGTTGATATTTTTTCTCTTTTTCATCTAATTAAAACTTGCATACTAATTCTGTACATATTTCAAATATCTTTCTTTCTTTTCTTTCAAAATTTTGTTTATCTTTAAAGTGCAAGTGTCCCTAGGGGGATATAGCGCTCTAAGTCCAAATAAAGAATACAGTTCTTCAATTAAAAAGGCATATATTGGATCAAATATAATTTATTTCACCAATATATGCCTTTTTAAATAAAGATTTATTTATGGATTGCTATATTTTCATAAACTACTTTATTAAATTATTATTTGGCAAGCCTTCAAACTATAAGCTTATCAACTAACTGATCTTCAAAGGAGCCTTACATGGAAGATATTGTAGCCACTGGCTTGATTGCCTCTTAGTCTTGGAATCATATCCGTACACCTATGTTTAATCTCCCGTGATAACATTTTTGAGCCAATGTGGATCAGAATTAAGAATTTCGGCCATGTTTTTGCACATTTCTTTGCGATGCTCTTTCTGCTCATTCGTTAAGAGATGTAGGACAAATTTGGCCCGGGATTGTTTAAGATGCAGATCATTCTTTATGATGGTTTGGCATGTTCAAAAAGAGATATCCAAGTCTTCTGATAGCTCTTGGGGTTTCTTTGATCGATGAATTGATTTTGAGTGCATTTTCGGGGTTTCTTATCGATAAAGGTCTGCCAGTGTGTAGATCATCCTTGACGCGTGTTCGACCAGCTTTAAATCGTGCAAACCATTCAAATGTCCTCGATTGTGATAGTGCATCTTCTTTGAAAGCCTGATTCAACATTTGAAATGATTCGGAAGCTGTTTTCCCTAATTTAAATCAAAACTCTATGCAGACTCGCTGTTTTTCAATACAGTCCATACTGAAGTTAGAAAATGTTCTGATATACTCCAGCTTATAAATTCGAAAAAACGTGAGCGCGTGCGTCTGTGTGAACAATTATTTTTCTACGTGTTGATATATGTTTTATCTATAAGGGCCTTATAAAATTATTTCATTATTTTGAATATTTTACGAGATCTTATACCTGGAAATTATTGATCACACATTGTACATGCTAAAAGGTACAACTTCTTTAAGTTTTTTCCTTTAATGTATTTTATATAGAATGTCTGCGCTATTCAACAAGATAAAATTTGTAAAAAAATGGATTAAAGAAACCTATAATAATTAATTTTTCATAATGATAATTTGGACTTTGAGATTCAAACTGATTTATTACAATGTCCATATAAGATTATATAATGTTAAATACAGAATAAATATATATATGAATAAGATTATATAATGATAAATATAGGAATAAAAAGATATAAATAGATAAAATAATTGATTAAAATTGTCGCTTCCATATGTTTTTTGCATTACAGAATGTATCAATATATATTCTTCAAAATGATTTACGAGTAGCCTTCTTACATCGTGATACCTCGCCAATACCACGGCCTGCCTCGTGTCCACGTACCTTCAATGTAAACTGAAATGCGCCAAGTTGGGCCTCAGCCCAATCCCTCCAAATTCCAGCTAACCAAAACATGATCTGCATATCTTTTACCCATATAAAACAGAATCTCTGCCCGTTGAAAGCCCATATATCAGGAGAATAGAAAATACCTAAAGAAAATCCTACTTAATTCATATAAGGTTCTATATAATGTAATAATTTTGAAGATCTAAAACAAATCAATCCTTTTTGGTGAAAATAATTACCATTAAATAATTGATCAATTTCAACCTGACTCAAAACAGTCATAAAATAACCTTAATCATATCCTGCCATCAACCAAAGTTCATTAATTTGATACTTTAAGAGATCTCATCGTAATAATTCAAAGAGGAACTAAGCCCAACTGATCCTAAATAAATTAATTGAAATTTGAAACCCTCTACACATTGATTTAAAATCATCCAAAAATATATACTTTTAGAGATATAATACTTATAGATAATACTTTTATAGTTCATAATCTCCAAACTCAAGATTTCGAAATAGAAAGAATACTCTAAAAGAAATTTTATATTCTTTTTGCAATGAAGAAAAAGAAATTAATAATATTGCAACCAATTTCAATATTTATAATATAAAACTAGCAAACGAACCACCAAAATAATATAAAATCAATCAAATTTCATATATCAGTTTGTATTATAATATTTTACGAAATGTCATTGAATTACCAAACTTTATTATCACGAACCGAACCCAATAATAATTCTCCTCACAGTAAAGACAATAAGTCTATAGATATTAATGATTATAATAAAATATACTACGATTCCTTAGAAGAAGGGAACAAAACATTGTTAAGATTATCAAAATCAGACAGTTCGCTTTTAAAGTCTTCTCAGAATGTATCAGAAGATTTATTTAACATTTCCAAATATAATCAGACGATTAAAATAAATCCTTTAACAAAGGTCTATAGAATGTCTTCGAAATATATTAATAAAGAACCACAAGATCAAATAGAATCTGAAACAAATAGTCCATCAGGATCATATTCAAGATGTGAACGAATATACCAACTGGTTGATGAACTTGAAATGTTGTTAGAATCAATACCAGAACCCCAAAGTCATATGACGCCATATTTAACATCAAAAATAGAAGATCGAAGCACTTTTCAAATAATCTAAAAGAAACGATAAACTATTTTAAAGACAAATTGGAAGCGACTCGTTTGGTAAAGCAAAAAGACATCAAATATTATGCTGGGAGCTTTTTGAAAGGAATTGAAGGAAAGAACGCGGCATTCACAAACAAAATGTCACAAAATGGTGCCCGAACAATGTCTTATAGATCGTTGAAAACAAGCTCTTCTATTCCAGATAGAAGAAGTAAAATAGAGAATTATATAATGCATCCATTTTATATACGCAAAGCAATCCAAGATTTAACTTCTGAACAGAAAAATGGCGTATATTTGGAGAAAGGTCTGAATGAATATCATGAAAATAAAGGAAAGATGCTTACTGAGAAAGAGTATGTGTTTTTACCTCAAAAGCAAAGATACAATTCATCATCTCGCATACGTTCCCAACTCAGCAAAGTATTTTACTCAGTGTCAGCTTCTCCTACATTACCAAAAGATCATTCAACAATTCCATCTGATGTCAAATCACTATTGAATCAGCTTACTTATCAAACATCATTTATAAATAAAACCAGTAAAAATAACCTATTCCCACCTAGATCAACTCAGGAGAACCTCGACTTCGAGATGTATTCAACTATAGAACCTAAGAGAAGTATCAATTACGTTGATTATCTATTTTCAAATATCCTCAAATCTTCTTTTGGATTCAACAACGACAAATCGTCTCTATTTAGATCTCAACAAAATGGTAATAAAACAGATTCATATATTTCCTATCCAACTGAAACAACTTACCATCCAAAATATAAAGAAATCGATGGAAAAAGTAAAGAACATAGTATTCTAAAGAAACCCAAACATAAAATAAAATCAACACATAAAAAACGAAATCAACCTTCATATTTTTATTACGAAGATGGAACAAAAGACAGATTCGGAAATATTCCCTACCTTAAATCAGGATACCATCCAGTTATTACAATGGCACCACCAAAAATAGATCGTTCAAATGATTCCTATAAACACCTTACCATATATGGTAATAAACAAGCATTCGAATGCAATCAAAAGATATACAACGAGGGGCAGATGCAACCCATCAAAAAACAAAGAAATGATTACCAAATTTATAAAACAAAACCTTATTCAAAGTCATCACTACAAAATGAAATCTTGAAAAAATATCAAATAATTAAGCTGATCCGACCTAATGAAATTCCTTACTATAAGGCGTTGTATTCTTCAAGGATAGACAAAGAAAAACGTAAGCATTACAGAAAAGAAAACATAAATTATGGAGAGAAGTATTTCCACCTTCCATTGAATCAATCCATTTTGCTTCCACCCAATGATGAAGAGGTCAATAACATCAGTTATGATTCATCAGGTCAGAGATATAAAAAAGAACAAAAATATGGTCAAAATGATGATTATATCCCGGAACCTTTAAACTTACCGTTAAATGCTTCAAAAGCCAGAGATACTCCAAGTTTCCATCATAAATTAATCTCTGGAAATACCTTTGATTATAAGAAATTTCAAAAGACTAACGTACCATCTTCAGAATCTAAGAATATTGAATATAATGCGAATACTCTATCAGCCGAGAAATTTTCTCCAGATTACTGCGTACATTTCGGTTCGTCAGGTTTTAATGATCCTAAGAGCACCAGTAAAGAAGAAAATTCTATGATATATAAACAGATAAATACAAATTTTAATCAAATGATTCAACCAGGAATTATTCCAGAAGAATCTTCCATCCCTACAAAAATGGAAACTGATACGGAAAACATTTCAAAACCCACAGAACAAAATGCGAAATTTTCATCGATAAAATCTTCAAAACGCAAAAGAATTGCTACGCCAATATCCAATCAATGCCTCACATATGTTACTTCAGGTTCCATAAACGAATATGAACCAGCAACTTCTGAAAGGAATCTTGAAAATAAAGATATTCCGAAAGAAAATTCTGAAAACAACAAAAGCAAGATGCTTACCAATCAGCAATCAGAAAGAACTCAAAGTTCTATATCAACTTTAAAAATAAATATCGGGAATATTTATTATCCCAAGAATGAAGAACAAGAAAATAAATCAAATTTTGAACATATACACAGTCTAGAATATCCAACGATAGGAAAGAATTCGAAGGAAGCAAATATTCCAAAATCTCCCTCAAATATTGAAGTTTCGTCCATTTACGATCTGAATAGATTCAAAGAGGCTAATGGAAAAGAGAACATGTTACCAAGTTCACAGACTTCGCCATCCAAAGTTGAGATTAACTTAGATTACTCTATTCCCTTTAATCTGACGGTTGGAAACAGCGATGCCTCAAATTCTTCCATTTTAGAAAAATCAGCAGTTGTTTTCCAAAAGAGTGTTGAAAACTGGATGAAGGTTTTAAAGACATCTTCAAAACCAGGCTCAAAGCCCTCTTTATCTACTGAATCCCATTTCAAACCTTCTAAAGATCTAAAATATGACAAAATTGAGAATGAAAAGCTACGTGACAAATTAGATGAAAATGAAAAGGAATTTGACCAACTAGTTAAAGGTTCAGAATCATGTTACATATTAAAATCATCTTTTAGAAAGGAAAACGAAGTACTACGACCAACAAACCTAGAAACACCGGAAAAATCATTAGAGAAGAGTGAAGAAATGGACGAAAATCTTAAAGAGGAAGATGAAAATGAACAAGAGGAAAATGAAACGATACAAGAGAATGAAGACCAACAAGAAGAATATGAAGAGAAACAAGAACCATATGAGAAGGTTTTGCAGAAGACCGAAGCTAGAGTAACCTCAGTGACCAAATACGTATTCCTACGAGGATCATCAGAAATCCGACATGTTCCACAATGTCGTATTTCAATGCCATTACCAAAGAAGAAAGATTGCCAATGCTGCTCTCATTGTCGACGGTGCATCTGTCGGACATGCAACAAACCCCCAGTTAAATGCATCTGCCCCATTTGTTGTAACTGCCTTCGCAACTGTTCCCATTTCTTCCTACCTAAATTCTAGAATTTTTCCAAATTTCATAGAACTATCAACAATATTATGAAAACCAAATTGGAATTTGGAAAAGTGTATTTTTATTACGAAAATAGTATCGTTTTTTATCCATTTGTCATATCTTTTGATACAAAGTTACTCCTTAATAAAAGATAAGATCATTGGATGAGGTATGTATGAAAGATAAAAAAAAAAGGTCTGATAACTAACTACAATTTACATATTAAAAACAAATACCTAACTATACTAATGTATCATAATCAACTTTTTCCACATATAGGATTTTTTATTTTAATTAAAAAAGCATATTTTGAATCAAAATATCATTTATTTTACCAATATTTCAGTTGGCTGAACTTCAACCTTTATCAAGGTATTATAACATATTAATGTGTTTTGAAAATAGAACAATCCATACTTAATTCATTAGATAATAAAAGGCATATATTGGATTTAATAAAATAATTATTTTGTCAATATTTCGGCTGGCTGAACGCCAACCTTTATCGAGGCATTACATTTTTGTATACACTGCCGAAATATTGGCAAAATAAATATTTTATTAAATCCAATATATGTCTTTCATTATCTAATATTAATGTGTGTCAACAATAAACTCAGCGCCACATAACGTCAATAGAATTAAGGTTAAAAAATATTTTGCTTAATATGTTATAATACCTTGATAAAGGTTGGCATTCAGCCAACTGAAATATTGGTAAAAAAAATGATATTTTGATCCAATATATGCCTTTTTAATTGAGGATTTATTTATGGATTGCTCTATTTTCAAAACATATAGGAATATAAATCAATTTTTGAAATATGTTTATCTTTAGAAAATTATATCCAGATCATGCAACTAAAAGTCACTGATAGCTTGCGCCATCTGTAGGAATAAATTACAACTATTCATTGATTTTTTTATTATAGGAAAGGAAAGCATTAAAGCACGAATGTTTATATTTATAGAAGCAATGGGCGCCTCTCCCGTCAAAATAAACGTCAAAACCTGACGCCATCTATTGACCGTCGCCGCAACTAGCAAGTTTGGCCTTGAATACCCATTTCTTGGTTTTTCAGGAAGCCACTGGGACCAAAAAATATTTTTTGGTCGCAGTGGTTCAGCCTACTCCACGCTGACGAGCGCCAAAAGCGCGATACGCGTTCGTGGATGGCTTTTCTTGATTTATCAAGAAATTGGGTTGGCCAAATATCAGGGAACAGGCTAAATCAATGTTTAGTTGATTTCTGTTCCACCAGATGGCGCTCTGCCTTCTGTAAAGCACCTGTGCTCCCTGTCAGGATATGCCATTATATATATATATATGTGATATGATCCTTTCGAATCTTTCTGTGATATGATCCTGTCGACTCTTCTGTGATATGGTCCTGTCGACTCTTCTGTGATATGATCCTGTCGACTTTCAATGTGGCAATATAGTGGTAATAATGTGGTGGGGAAAGGGAAATAATCACGCCACAAATTGGTAGAGGAATTTGGAAGCCATCCGAGAGAGAGAGGGAGAGCGAGGGGATGTCACCGCTGAACGACCGTTTGTGTCGCACGCCACCCCCCAACTGTCCAAAAATAGTCCTGAGGGTTCCAAGAAAAGGCCCCCCTCCGGAATGTGGCCAGTGGCCCAAAATGGCCGTACTTTAGCTACCTTTTAGCTACGTCTCTCTCTGATTGACTGTAGGTTTACTTTATTATTCCTGGAAGAGCATACATTATGACATATGACCCCCGTTGAAGAAGGCTGAACATGGTTTGAGTATACTTAAAGCTGGTGAAGCCAGGAATAGAGAAAATAATTTTACAGTTGAAATTAATTAAGGTTATGGTGACATAGTTTTATGTAAATAAAATATTGTATAGTACACAAGTAAATATTATTTACAAGCAATTTTACAATACCGGAGAGTTTGAGATTTAAGAGAATTTTTTATAATTTCAAAGTTATAAAAGGCTATATACAATAACATTTAATGTATTATAAGGGAAATGCTATGGAGGAGTGTGAACAACAAGAAGGGGAGTCACATACATATGATGAAATTCTGAAGGTCATTAAGGCTGGGGAACTCTACACCTTAAGATATTTTTCAGGCGGACATGGCAAGGGGAAACTTGGCATGGGCTTTCTATGCTATAGGTGTAGAGTACGAGAAATGAGGTTGAGGTTGGCAATTGTGTGAGCTCAGGACTGAGGTAAATATAAAACTACATACAATGTTAGAACCTTGGCGAACAGAGCGAGGGGAAACTTGCCCTGGGCCATTCTACCTTATCTATGCAGTTACTTGTGTAGCGAGTCCGAGGGGAAAAGTCCCGTGTGTAGGTGAGGAAGTCAAATGGACTTATATTTAATTTGCGGAAAGTATGCGCGCACAGTGCCAAAAATTGGGACGAAGACTGCGTTGTCCGTTACAAGTGACAAGCTGCTCGGACACGAGGTGTTTGAACCGTCGCGGGAGCTTGTGCAAGGCGATGATTTCGCGGTGGGTTGAAAGTAAGACCCATGTCTGCGCGAAATGATGACGGACCGAACAGAATCAGCGACGATGTTTGACGTACCTCCGTGGGAAATATCGGAGGTAGGCTATATCGTGCTGGTTTGGACAATGGACAAACATAGATTTGAAGACAGGGTCCGTGTGGCGAACGTGTGGCGCGAGAAGAAGGGGCGAACTGTGTCGCTCGATGCAGGTTGTTCAAGTGCGAACAAAAAGGAGTTGATAAATATCTAGCAGTTAGTCAATCTGCATCCTGTGACGAACACACCATTGGCTAGATGGTGTGGGTCGGTGTATATGCTAGAGGTGAACTACGAAATATATTATCATAAATGAAGGGCGTTGATTAGAATTTTGAAATGACAATATAGAAGTTCGATAATTGATTAATCAATAATTCTATAAAAGGTCCTGAGCTGGTATAAGGTTAACAAGGTTGTGAGAATGAGAGGGGCATTCAGGGGAAGATAGGTAAGAGTCACCAAGGGTTGGTTGTAAGCAAGGTTCACGTGGTGGTTGGAATTCTTCGACGCCTGAATTACAGGGTGAATTTTGAGTCGTTTAGGGAAAGAAATTATTTTTCGTGAGCCGTGCTTACAAGTAGGAGAGGTCATATACAAATAGGTATACAAATGATTAGGTGCTGGAGGCATATTTTTATAGATAAATTGATTATGAAAAATCTATTGTTAATAGTAAAGATCGTAAAGCATTAATAGGTAGAATTCCTTTTTTTAAAGAGTTACGTTAAAATGGAAATTATTTAATTAAAATGACGATTGTTAAATTCTACTGGTAAGGTAACTAATTAAATGAGTTACAAATATCTATATAAATAGTATGGAGAATAAAATCATTGTTAATAGGCGTGGAGAGAATAAATGGAGCTAATTATGTAAATATTGGGACAATTTACAAGGAATGACTTATTTAAAGAATGAATGGTAGGAGTTGAAACAATTACACTCACGAGTTATGTTGGTTTAGGGCGTAGGTAAGTTCATTGAGCTTCGGGAGAGTTATGTCTGTGACACTGTGCGTACCAGTGTTGTACATCACAGTAGCGGCAGGGATATGGCGGAGTCTTGTCCATGATGGAGGAAGGTGTCCTGCCCTGGCACGGTGGTCTTTCTTGGGCAGATCTAGTGCTGGGAGAAGTGGGCGGTAGTTTCATCTCCGTCGTTGGTGATCACTTCTTCAGGGTAACGGTTCAAAGGTTGGCGAGGAAGGGAGTGAGAGCTCGAAGTAAAGTGGCTACAGTTGAGTTGGGTTTGGCCGATCATCGTGACTTGGCTTCTTGTTTTTCATACTCGGGTATATGAGGGATTTGCTTCCCGGTCAGGTCTTATCCTGTCGACTCTTCTGTGATATGATCCTGTCGAATCTTTCTGTGATATGATCCTGTCGACTCTTCTGTGATATGGTCCTGTCGACTCTTCTGTGATATGATCCTGTCGACTTTCAATGTGGCAATATAGTGGTAATAATGTGGTGGGGAAAGGGAAATAATCACGCCACAAATTGGTAGAGGAATTTGGAAGCCATCCGAGAGAGAGAGGGAGAGCGAGGGGATGTCACCGCTGAACGACCGTTTGTGTCGCACACCACCCCCCAACTGTCCAAAAATAGTCCTGAGGGTTCCAAGAAAAGGGCCCCCCCCCCTCCGGAATGTGGCCAGTGGCCCAAAATGGCCGTACTTTAGCTACCTTTTAGCTACGTCTCTCTCTGATTGACTGTAGATTTACTTTAATATTCCTGGAAGAGCATACATTATGACATATATATATATATATATGAAAATATAATATAAAAAAATGAAAATAAAAGGTCAGGTGTTAATATTAAAAATAAAAAAGGCATATCCTGACTAGGAGCATATATATAGATAATAAGAAAAAAGAGATCCCTAGAGACTGCATAAATCCATCCCAAACAATATAGAATCACAGAAAACCCATCAACATTGGCAGAAACACGAGCATCTGCCTTGTGAATAACTAATTGAAAAGATAGACGTTTGGCGTCTCGAAATATTGCTTTATTTTTGTTTTCAAATAAACCTTTTCACGATCAATTACAGCGACGCCTTTTTATTGATCATATTGGTAATACGTCACCAAAAATCTAGTTGAGTTGTTTCGCCGGTAGAAAATGACTGAGAACAATCATCTCGCTTGATTTTTTCCAATTATATTCTATGTAAAGATCTATGCGCACTGAATTTCCTTTTTTAACGAAAAAATTAAACTCTGAACAACTACAGATACCACACTATATTTAAATGGAAATTTTACCTGGACAGAAGAGGGTTATGGCGACCACACTTTGCTTCAGTGACCGCGAACTGGGAGAACACCTCACTACGCATGCGCGGGCGGCATCCGGGACTCTCTTGCCACGTGCGTCGTTCGAACAACAAAAAGGCTTGCTTCCAGCGGCCGTTACTTCTTTCCTCTCTATATATTTCGGGGCTTTAAATAAATAAATTTATAAAAATAATTATAATTTTATCAGCGGCCTTTCCACAAGCCACATCAACATGCCCGCAACCATCCCACAGGTTCATTAGTTCCGGACAATGGTCTCCTGGTGGATGCATCTTAATTTGCCAAGGTAAGTGTTGTGGCTTTGTTACTGAACTGAGGCCGCTAGTTTGAAGAGACGGTCAATAGATGGTGTTAGCTCCACTTAGAGGACTGTATTTTGCTCTTATAAGGCTCCACTCTACTGCCGCCTACCTCGTTAATTCTTTTCCGTCAAACGTCACCACGGAAACACAAGCAAGCACACTGAGATACTCTGAACTTTATTTTTACAATCTTACAATTTATACATTTGCATGACACGTGGTCAATGGTCAAACAGAAAAAAAAAAAGAGATTAATAATAAACAATAAATATTCACAGATATATACATTTTAATTCTCAACAGATGGCGTTTGTTTAAGTTACTGTGTTGATGAAAGAGGTAATCTTTATATTTTCGATATATTTACACTCACGGTATAATTGTATCAAATCATCTTGCGCTGGAAGCACTGCTGTTGAGGTCGACAAGGAATATACCCAATGCATTGACCCTGTACAAGTTTTACGGGGCAACGCAAGAGAAGAAACATTGACATTGACAATTAAAATAATTTTATTAACATCTTGTTAATACATGCAAAGTGCACAGTCTGCACTATTTAAAAAAAGATAATTATATATATATTCATCATACTATGTACAAAGAATAATGGCGCCTTTGCCACCGCTGCAGAGTTTGGTGGAGAATCACCAGCAGGTCTCCAGCGACACCACGTATTTCGTGATCTACGAAGAATACGTAGATCACATACTTCGCCGCTGAGGATAAAAGGGAGTCGTATATAAATGGTTATGTAAATAAACGATTACATGTAAATAACTAATTTTTGGAAGCAATTATTCAACTGGTTGAAACTTGTGTAGGGCATAGGTCCCAGAAAGGCTTGCTGAATATTTATACTCATGGACAAAACTTAAGGAAGTTAAACTTTTCATCATGTATATCGGGATTCAGACAATAACTCTGAAAGATACACTCATAGACAAAACTTGAGGAATTTGTACCTTTTAACATGAATATCGGGATTCAGACAATAACTCTGAAAGATATACTCATGTACAATACTTAAGGAAGTTGTACCTTTTATCCCGTATATCGGGATTCAGACAATAACTCTGAAAGATACACTCATGAACAATACTTAGGAAGAAGTACCTTTTATCATGTATATCGGGATTCAGACAATAACTCTGAAAGAAAGACTCATGGACAATACTTAAGGAAGTTGTACCTTTTATCATGTATATCGGGATTCAGACAATAACTTTGAAAGATACACTCATGGACAATACTTAAGGAAGTTGTACCTTTTATCATGTATATCGGGATTCAGACAATAACTCTGAAAGATACACTCATGGAGAAAACTTAAGGAAGTTGTACCTTTTATCATGTATATCGGGATTCGGACAATAACTCTGAAAGATACACTCATGGACAAAACTTAAGGAAGTTGTACCTTTCATCGTGTATATCGGGATTCAGACAATAACCCTGAAAGATAAACTCATGGACAAAACTTAAGGAAGTTGTACCTTTCATCATGTATATCGGGATTCAGACAATAACTCTGAGAGATACACTCATGGACAAAACTTAAGGAAGTTGTTCCTATTATCATGTATATTGGAATTTAGACAATATCTCAGGAATTTGATACACAGTGACCTTTATTGAAGACACTGAGATAACCAAGTGTGAACAAAATTGCCTCTGTCTACCTAAAAAATATATAAGAACAACAGACGACGGGCGGCAACAAAGACTTTCCACTTTCATAAGTTTTGTCCATGAGGGTATATCTTGTAAACGGTCTGGAAAGTTAAACTGGTGAGAATTCGCTAAGAATGTTCATCACGGATGACCCAAATCCTCCAAACATTTGTTCCTATTTCGTTTAATGATTGCAAAAATCTTCCTGATTCATATATAATTGCTTTTCTTGATTTATAAAGAAATTGGGTTGGCCAAATATCAGGGAACATTTTTTATTTATTTATTGTTACAAAAAGCACGGAGTCCAAAGGTCTATTGTGCTCTGCCAGTATTATTTACATATATATGATTAATTATTTACACGATGGATTAGTAGTGTTTTGTAAATTATTGTACAAATAGTTCTAAACTTAACAAAGTTCTCATAATATAGAGTATATACACAAAGAGAATTTGGTAATGTTTCAAAGTATCTACATACAATTTGATTAGTCAGAGGGCAAGTTAAAAGAAGATGCTCTGGTGATTCAACATCTAAGCGGCATTCACATGTTGGATCATTGATAACATTCAGTTTGAATAGAAAACTTAAGAAGGGTCCTTTGCCTGTTAAGAACAAAGTAGTGAATTTATCAGAAGAAATGAAATTTGGGACAGCAATCAGGGAACATGTTAAATCAATGTTTAGTTGATTTCTGTTCCACTAGATGGCACTTTACCATCTAAAAAGCACATGTGCTCCTGGTCAGGATATGCTTTCATTATTTTTAATTATAATAATACATAAATATTTAGACTTAAAATATTTCTATTATAGAGCTCTATATAGAAGTATATTTCTATATTTATTATATTCAAATCCCTTCGGCATAATTTGAATTTAGAATATAATTTCCATTTTTTGTCTCCAGATTTATTTGTTACGAATTTGTTGTTATAATAAAAACATTAAAAACCTTTGCTAAAATATTTCTATTTCTATTTATATAGTTTCGAATTTATTAGATGTTCAAATGATATTTTTCTTCGTTGTTACCAAAATTTATTGTTTCCATTTCAATTGATATTTTGCCTGAAGCTCTCAATTCCACTATTGATTAAAAATAACCAAATAGCACATTGGAGGTACAAAGTCGAGATGGTGTTTATTTATATGTGTAGGAATGTGGAGAACTTGCAACACCCTAAGTCTCCCTCTCTCTGGATCTTCGGCGTCGGCTTCCATCCCAAGGTGATTAATATCACAGGTGTATCGAAGGCTACCATCTACAAGTACCATCTTGGTCTTGAGGTGGGTAACACCAGCCATCACATCAACACTCTGTAAACTCTCGCAGTCCATCGGTGGCGGAGTCTTTCCCGCGATGGGCGCCACCAATGAAGACCTTATATATATTAAACGTATATATGGTAATTTAAACCAACAACCTCATATTGTATATAATATAACAAGATTGTCGTGTTGTATAATAGAAACACTTCTGTAAATAATTATACGCATGATTGACATGTGTCATTATAATCACCATATGTAATGTACTCTGTACGAACTGAGAATAATAATATGAAACTGTGTAATAGAAGAAGAGTTGAGCTAAATAGCAAAGTTTGAGATAAAGAAATTCAACAACATGTAAGAACGACGCTTAGAAAATGTAAGAGGTTGCCAGGAAGTCGCTAAGAGTGCACAATGATATCTCTTCCGTGATCCACGCCCTTAATGCATCCGCTGAAGGCCCAGTACTTCCTCGTCTTCAAAGTACATAAACCTCCGCCAAGCCGGAAATTTATAATAACTTCACCATCCGCGGAAGCCCTCGTCGGTTGTCTCCAAGGTCCACCCATCGACCTTGTAGGCCAGTAAGAACTCTTCTCAAATCTCTCCATCTTTCCTAGTGCAACTGTGTCCCTTCGTTTTTGTGTGTGGACAATCCTAAGACTTCCACTCTGCCTCGACCACGACTGCCTGTACTCTGTGAGAACTGTTAAAGGTCTTCAAAGGTACAGAGAGGTACTGGAAAACTCTCCACACCCTGACTGTTCCTCTCGGTTACTACAGGTTGATCCTCTCGGTTACCACATATATTTATCAGTTTTATATTTTACATTTATTTATCAATATTTTTACTTATTTAATCTTATTTATTAATATATATATTTATAACCTTATATGAATGCTCTAATAAAGAAGTTTCAATCTCAATCTCTTTCTCTCTCTATCTTTACCGCCTCCGAAGAGAAGAAAAATATTATAATTTTTTTCATGGGGAATTCCCCACCCCTCGACACTACAATGCCCTCAGCTGAAAGCTAATTGCCATTTGGACCTGCTGATGTAATCAGCGCCCCTCAGGCCACTGCGGCATTTGATGGGGAAACAGAGCAACCTGGGCCTGGAACAGGCAAACCTTCAACCAACTGGGCCGAGCTCGTCGACCAGGAAAAACATCTCCCATTGGAGGAAGACATCACCGGCTTCACCACGGGCGGCGCAGGCCTGAAAAGACCTTCTCTCTTTATTCTGCATTTAACCATATAAAATTTTATATGAACAATAAAGTATGTTTAACCGTCTCTCTATCTTTACTTGCTTGTTTTCTTTAATTGACGAAGCTAAATAAAAGGGAATCGGATCCCGCGTGCTCATTTGACCATCCTTGATACAGTTACCGTGAGGTAACTTAATATGATTGACCTGAGCATATAGAAGATTCATCTCGTTGATTCTCTAACCATTTTGGAAACGTTTGTTAATCAACATATACCACTTACCGCGATAGTAACAAGGGAACGATATGGAGTCCTATATTTGTAAAGATGTATCTTTTAAAAATCTATATAATCTCTCTTCATTGCCTTTTTATATGTTTTAGTTTGCTAAAAAAATAGCTTGCCAGTAAGCCTTTTTAATCAATTAATAGTGTCACGTCGTCTTATGCCTTTTTTTTTGTATTTTTTTTTGTAGTAAGATGATTAGTTTTGATAGAAATAATATTATATATTTATAAATGTATGTAATTATGCTGTCCTCAAAGCTTATGTCCATAGTTCATCTAAAATACCCATTCCAAGAGTCTAGCAACAGTATCACTATAAAAGGAAGATCCAAAAATGAAATATAAAAGCGGTATGCTAGATTAAACTGGCGAAACCGCTGGTAGGGTTTACTACTAATGAGCCAGGCCCTCCCATTAATTTTTCCATTGCAGTAAAAGCAGTAGAAATAGTTTAATTTTAAAAAGAAACATACACGTCTATAATAGTTTCGAATTTTGATAACAGATGGCACGCTAATGCATCATAAGAGAAATAATTGTCGTAAACTATTTATAAATGGTTGCACCATCAGTCTTAATAAACATCAACTAATTGTTGATTTTAATTATTCCAGAATTGGTTAAATATCCATTGTTGATTAATCAAGAATGGGTATTTGGTCAATTCTGGAATAATTAAAATCAACAATATTTTTAATGTGAAAAAATAGTACAAATGTGATATTGTACTGGGATAAGGTGCTTAAATTAAGAAAAAGGCATCTCCTTATCGTGCAACTTAAAATTACAAAATATTTATCACAATGAGTTTCTTTTTATTTTAAATTCTAGCTTTCAAGCGATAATCGTTAATACATGTATTTATAAACATTTCTTGTAAGATATAGTCGATGTTTTTTATTAAGCCTGTGGCGACCACACTTTGCTTCAGCGAGCGTGAACTGGAACAAAGCTTCATTACACACACATACGGGCGGGGGCCTCACTACGCATGCGCGGGCAGCATCCGGGACACTCTTGCCACGCGCGTCGTTCAACAACAAGGCTTGCTTCCAACGGCTTTTACTTCTTTTCTCTTTATATATTTTAGGCTTTGAATAAATTAATTTATTTTATATAAAAATAATTATAATTTTATCAGCGGCCTTTCCACAAGCCACACCAACACGCACCCAACACCCTTCCACAAGCCCATTGAAGAGCGATTATCACTTGAAAGATAGCGTTTTGTAATGAAAAGAAACTCATTGTGGGAAAATATTTTTTAATTTTTGATGTTTATTCAGACAAATGGTTCAACCCATCAGCAACTTTTAGTTTCACGAACATTAGATGCCTTTTTTATATATATAATGTTGTGTTAATATGTTTTATTGTTATATTTAATATGTTCTGTTTGTATATGTTTCTTTGTTATTTGCTCCTACCATATGTGACCAATCTGAATGAAATTTTCATAGGTTATAGAACTTTCTTTTTCTTTTTTGCTTATTCCTAGTACACATGGTACAGGCCATGATAATCATGGTGGGTAGAAGTAGGCGACTGCCTTTACTGTAAGCGCACCACATGTCTACACATGTGAAAAGCAGTTCGACTTTGCACTTACAAATGTTCCAGAGCCCCGTTTGTTTACTTGCACTCGCAGGTGGGTTTGGAAATTAGCAAGAATCGGGGGCCATTGGAACATTTTTTAAATCAGAAAAAAAGTGCCCAATGCGGGAATCGAACCCAGGTCGTAGCGGTCGAAAACCAACAGTTTAGACCATCCTTCCATCGAACCCCTAGGTTATAGAACTATAACTGGTAGGTGCACGTTTCATAGTTTCGAGCCAAGAAAATGTGATTCAGACAATAAACAGACAGATTAGTGTATTGTTACGTGGAATAAAAAAGGGCCCATTCCAGTATAAAATGTTTCCGAACGTTCAAGAAAAATGTACAAAAATCGGAGAACATTTGATTGGCCAATCAGTATCGAAAAGTATATAATATGTTTCTGTATTAACGTCCTCTTGTTTAATTAATTTACGCTGTGGTTGTAGAAAACTCATCAAGAACCTACGTCTACTGGGAAATCAACACAGAAAGAAAATCAGCGCTGTGAAAATTAATTCTAAGTTTTTTAATTTATAAGTACTGGTTGTTTTATAGAACATGTATTTGTAAAATGTTTAGGCTCACTTTCCAATATATATTTTTCTTTCTTATATTCACTCAATCATATTAGGGTATAATGCATCATAATTTCGAGATCATAAAATGCGATTTAGACAATAAACGGACAGATTAGTGTATTGCAACGCGAAATAAAAAAGGGCGCATTCCATAATAGAATTCTTCCGAACGTTCAAGAAAAATGTAGAAAAATCGGAGAAAAACCGATTGGCCAATAAGTAGCGATTGCGCAAGGCTTAGCGCTGGCGGCTTTCTGATTGACAAATGTTCATTGACAATTTTCTTATTGTCTGTACGTATAGTACCTAATCTTGATGTTTGTCGCTGTATTCTGGTTTCTCTTCCCTTATATATTAACATGGTGCAATAGAGCGCGCCATCTGTTATATGAATTTTAAACTATTTTTGACGCGGATGCTTCTTTTCAAAATAAAACTATTTTATACTGCGGAAGAGCAATGCTCAAAGCATATTATATATCGTAAAGATAGAGGCTGACTTGCCGGAATTCATAGTACTTCAAATTAAAGATTTACTTTGGCCGAAGTATCTTTAATTTAGAAAGAGGGGATCATATATTCAAAAGCCATCAACGGTAGACACCAGCCAACTTAGGTCAATCCAAATGATGTTAACCAGTGCCCAAACAAGCAGACTAGTTGCTCAGGCCCTATATAATTTTTACAAGGCAGTAGGTGTAAAGAGGGAGAAAAGAGAACTTGGAAACTATTGTTCTTACACCTCAGAATGATGACGAAGCATCGAGGGGCCATCGTGTTGGTCGACAATGAGATTGCGGAGCTGGTAATATGGATGGCTGTGCTGGAGTAAATCTCCTTTTTTGTGTCTGGATGCTATATTTATGGCGAACTAAATAACTTAGCCCCTATTTCTGCTCCGCGCTTATGGAATTGAAGACTTGGGGAGATGGCGTCGACCTTTCATATTAAATCTTACTTTTCCTTATTACTAATAATTGTATATAGTTGCGGAACTACTGGTTTCCTGTGCTGCTCTTTTCCTGATATTGCACCTTGTACGGAGAATCTGTATAAGACTAATGTCTTAATAAAGGCTTTGTGTGTGTGTGTGTGTGTGTGTGTGTGTGTGTGTATATTCAAAAGCCATATAAAACAATAGCCATTCCATTTTTCTCTCCACTAAATCCTTTGAACTGTTTATAGTTGATTATTTATATTTATTCAATTATGTAAATTTCTTTAAGATATTTTTGTACTATATTTGCATAGATTCCTCTTTAAAAACGATATATAATCTCTCTCTCTCGTTTGTCTTGTTTGTACACTATAGTTAGCAGAAGAAGGGCTTGCCCGAAAGCTTCCTTTAATCGCGTTAATAAAAAAGAGTTGCGGCGATATATGATCCCCTCTTTCTAAATTGTCGAAATCCGCGATCCGTTTACCATGAATATCTTAAATTTGGAGAACATGGCATCTGCTCGATAAGCAGAACACTGTGGGTTCGATTCCCATCCCTGGACACTTTAAATTTTCCGTTTATCAATACCCTTCACAATTCATCCTTTCATACTTCATCCCTAAGGTTGGAAATGGTCGTTATTTCTCTTTAAAATAAGTTTCGATTTTTCGTTCAAAAGAAACACATGCGGGATATTTTCAAATATACAATCATAAGCCGCATTATCTATATATATAAAAATGAATGTATGTGTGTTTGTGTGTGTGTGTCCTTTATGCCTGACCAAACCACTCATTGGAACGCCATGAAATTTTGGGAAGTTATTTACTATAGTACTGGGAAGGTTTCTAGCAAATAAAATTTTTGAAATAACTTTTCGCCTAAAAATAATCAAGATAAATATTCTAATTTATCTGTTATAATACAACAATCTGCTCTAAATATTATCATGATGATACGATGATTTTGTAATGTAGAAAATTAGGGAAAACAAAATTCAGGATGACACGGCAATTTATTTGAGACAAGAATAATGATACAATTCCAAGGCAAGATACTATTCCTTTAACTTCCAATTACCGAGAGAACCAATTAATATTGATTTTATTCAACTTATCGAGTATTTTTCAAGGGACCGGGGAAAAATGTTCACTTTATCGAGAGATTCGTTAGACAAACCTTTACTCGGGTAAAACCCGGGTAAGCCGGGTACATCCGCTAGTATTGTATAAAAATCAATTTATGAACATTTTTATTTCTTGTTATTAGTACAATCCCTTCAGTAAAATATAAATAAAAGACAATTTGCTGAGGGAATCAACGAATTGTCTTTTTTTATGTATATCTACTGTTCTTGAAGCTCATGACCGTATTTCATTTAAATTTCCTTTTCCGGGAGATCAGCTTCAGTATCAGTATGAAAACAAAACAGATCACTACAATATTACAGCGGTATGAGGAGCCAGTATGTTAACTACTGATGAGCCAAGCTCTTCCATTAAAATATCATTGTAGTAAGGAGAAGAAAAACAATTCAGGTACCCGTATAAGGGCGTCTTGCCCGTAAAGTTGTGTGATCATTATATATACAGTTACGAGCGTCATGCGTTCTTAATTCTTAATTCTTCATTTTCATCTCTGTCACCGTTTGCTTTTTTTTTTTTTTTTTGGAATGGCGCTCTCCTATTGGTTGGCTACGATCACGCCACCTTTGACCCCCCCCCCCCCACTCGCTTTTTGGTTTCTGTAACTATTGTGTTGGAGAGGGTCGCTCCTTAAATAATCTATTGTTAACAATACCTCATTATAGGTCCGCAAATATCGAAAGTATAGGTATGTAGCTTTTGTACTATTAAGGTGTATATATATATATACACCTACTTATGTACATATGTAAGTACTATTATCATTAGGGATATATATGTCACATAAATGAAGATATTATATATACAGTTACGAGCGTCATGCGTTCTTAATTCTTCAGTACACGGGCGTTGCCCGGGGGTCATTCGGCTAGTCCTCTTATAAAAAGAAGTTCATCTCTCTGACTTGTGTTTTCTTTTTATATAGCAAATAGGAAGATTGCCGTTGTATTAATTGCCGAAAAAAGTTGTTTTATTTGAAAAGAATCATAAGCGTCAAAAAAAAGTTCAAATTCCCTTCATATTGCTGCATCGTCCTGGGAAAGGTTGGTTTCATGTCAATATATGATTAGTCCATATCATGATTATAAATCTCTCTCGAGAAATCCACACTAAACCACCCCTGGTACACCCTCATTCCTTACGAATCTT
Organism: Cordylochernes scorpioides; assembly: GCA_030710605.1. Taxonomy (NCBI): domain Eukaryota; kingdom Metazoa; phylum Arthropoda; class Arachnida; order Pseudoscorpiones; family Chernetidae; genus Cordylochernes; species Cordylochernes scorpioides. The sequence continues at coordinate 146,696,917 of CP092864.1, forward strand.
CTTTCCACACCCTTACTAGGGTAGAACTAACGGTGGTTTCAAGATTACCAACAGGACATCTTAGAATGCTCAAATTTAATGAAAATATATTATATATTATTTACATGCCCAGCAATGTCCGTAGCCTTGCAGAAAATTGACATGGACCCAGAGCAGCAGCTTTAAACACCCAAGATAGAGGACAATGCTGCTGCTGTGATAGAGATGTATGGAGACATTTGAGGCTCTTCATTGGACACGACAACAACTAGGGAAGAACAAACGACGATTTCAAAATTACAAACAGGACATCTTAGAATGCTCAAATTTAATGGAAAAATCAAAACATTCCCGAAATACCCCAAATGCGATTCCCAGCCTGCAAGTCCTGAACATCTATTGAATTGTATCAAATCCTTCAAAAAAGACCTCTGGGAAAACCCCAGGACTATAATAGAAAAGCTGAGACAATGGAACCTAATGGAGATCGTTTAAACGACTTGAGGAATAAGCAACAACAACATAAGTAAGACCAGAACGAGTGTGTAATCATAAAACAAATTCATTTTAACAAGGAAAGTATTCACATATATTTCCAATCTCAAAAAAACTACTGAGAAATATACAAACAAAATATTTATAAATAAAACTAGCGGACGTACCCGGCTTCGCCCGGGTTTTACCCGAATAAAGGTTTGTCTAACGAATCTCTCGATAAAGTGAACATTTTTTCCCGGTCCCTTGAAAATACTCGATAAGTTGAATAAAATCAATATTAATTGGTTCCCTCGGTAATTGGAAGTTAAAGGAATAGTATCTTGCCTTGGAATTGTATCATTATTCTTGTATGGACGTACCCGGCTTCGCCCGGGTTTTACCTGAGTAAAGGTTTGTCTAACGAATCTCTCAATAAAGTGAACATTTTTTCCCGGTCCCTTGAAAAATACTCGATAAGTTGAATAAAATCAATATTAATTGGTTCTCTCGGTAATTGGAAGTTAAAGGAATAGTATCTTGCCTTGGAATTGTATCATTATTCTTGTCTCAAATAAATTGCCGTGTCATCCTGAATTTTGTCTTTCCTAATTTTCTACATTACAAAATCATCGTATCATCATGATAATATTTAGAGCAGATTGTTGAATTATAACAGATAAATTATAATATTTATCTTGATTATTTTAAAGCGAAAAGTTATTTCAAAAATTTTATTTGCTAGAAACCTTCCCAGTACTATACTAAATAACTTCCCAAAGTTTCATGGCGTTCCAATGAGTGGTTTGGTCAGGCATAAAGGACAAACAAACAGACATACATTCATTATTATATATATAGATGCTGATGTCACGTGACTGAGGATGATGATGATGATAAACCGCGTAGGCCACCACAGAATATTCTGTGATAATATATTGCCACGTGGAAAATTAAGGAAGACAAACTTCAGGATGACACAGCAATTTATTTCAGGAAAGAACAAACTATGAAGGATAAACAAAAGATAAGGAATGAGGGAAGTTTACAGAATAGTGTAAAATATAAACATAAAAATTTATACTCTGTTAATACTAAGGTAAAATAATAAATAATTCGCTACATAGCTCCTTCCCTATGAGCTATAAACCTGAGCTGTGTTATTTCAGATACTGACATGGATCTGATGTGCTTCTGCCAAGGATTCCATCGAAGTCTTGGAACTTTGTCCCTAGTACCTTTGCGTCCTTTTTCTTGCGGCGTGAAGAGTGGCTTTGTCGTCGTATCGTCTATAGGGATATCGGCATCTTGGAGAGAAGTCTTGGCTTTGACATGGCGGTGGAATCCTGGAGCCAGTCTTCGAAAATGTAGATCACAGCACCCATGGCTTCAAAGTCTTCTCGGCGATCTTCAATTTGTTTTCCCTAACTTACGCAGCATCTCCACCAAAATGCCACGTAGAAAATTAGGGAAGACAAAAACTTCAGGATGACACGGCAATTTATTTAAGGAAAGAACAAACTATGAATGATAAACAAAAGATAAGGAATTAGGGAAGTTTAAAGAGTAATAAAATATAAACATAAAAAATGATACTCTGTTAATACAAGTATAAAATAAGAAATGCTTGTAAAATAATAAATCCTTTGCTACCATATGTTCATATGTAATAATAAGACCAATCAGATGGAATTCAGTACAGAAGAAAACAACAGTACGACACAATATAAACGTCTTACTAAAGAATCTTTCAGAAAAGCAGAATCTAATTATTGTGTCGAATTAACTTATGTACATAGAGCGTTCCAAATTTAATTACCAACTTACAATGGCCACACACTGAGCCCTAATTAGATCAATATTAAAATCTCATTTAAATATCTAAATATTATGTTTAGGATTAGTGAATAAACACTTCAAGTGCCATTCTGTGTTGATCCCAATAGGATATAAAAATATGAATCCTTTCGTGCAATATATTTTGTTTATTAACTTTATAAAGACCCTTTGTATAGCTGACTACTACATGGCGCGTCCTCAGGTGGCGGATAGGGGAACAACCTTCAGATATGAAGTCCAGCTGTGAAACAAGCAGAATAACTCTGATGAATAAGCAGTCGCGGACCAACAGCAGTATTGTTAGAAGAGGAGTAGACCTCTTTAAAAAACCTGAGTTCAACTGACCCAGTTGATAGACCTCAGCAAGGGTCCCTCTCCAGGGATATGGAGGAGCTGTGTCTGTACTCATGTTAGAGTCGGCAGCAAAGGCGTCTGCTTCCATGTTAGGAACAACCTCAAATTACAGGCAAAGTCACACTTTCACCAAAGTGTGCCTGGATCATGGTGCCATGATCAATGAAAGCTGGACCCCTACACCTCATTCTAAGCTCGAGGAGCATGACCTCATGGAATTCGTGTAATATTTACACAAGGGGATAAGAAACAACAACAACTTTATAAAAATGGATGAAATGTATTGAAAAATAATTTGTCAATATTTACCAGGTTCATAATTTCAGTCCAGCTAACTACGTTCTCGACCGTGACAAGCTGGAAATTAGTCGTGTGTTAAACAAGATGAAATACGAAATCTACATAGTATTTTATAGATATCGATTTTAATTGTACCCCCTCCCCACTAACAATAGAGCTGTAACGAAGTTTTTGACTGAATTAAGATATTTTTTTAAAATAAGAGCATTAAGCCTCCAGGGAAAAAGTTTCTTTTAAAAATATTTTTTATTTAAAAAATCTTTCAAGCTTTCGGACAAGAAAGCCCTTCTATAGGAGAAAATATCTTACATCATTAAAACACCAATAAAATAAGATTTAAAATCAAATAAAGTTCTTCGGTTGTTTACCTTTGTTTCAACGTAGAATCAACGCAGGCTTCTGTTGCGTGTGATTTCGAGTTTGCTATTCCAAGGCAATATCTTCACTTGGGGGTTATGGGGTGTGTTCAGGGAATATTATGTTATAAATTTCCGTAATATCTATTCTTCGGTTGATGCTATTGTGCTTTCTGGATATGATGGATTCTATGATAAGTCTCTGTAGTCTATTGGGGATGTTGGAGTAGAGTTTATTTTTACATTCTTAATAAATATTAGATATGTTTATACTGTAACTAGATTTGCATAATCTTCCGACAAAAAAGAACAAACGAGGCAAAATACTATTTTACATATTTCCCTCACCGCACCAATACAATCATCACGTGTCCTGGTGGTAGTTAAATTATGTCATCAACCCCGTCCTCTCTTTCTCTCTAGTTTCTATGAAATATTTACTACTAAAGCTAAACTAAAATAAAATAACCATATAGAATTATGTATGAAACTTTTCAAAGCTTCCTCCCTAACAACATACCAAAATATTTCCGACCAAACTTTCATAATTCTCAATTCATTTCTAATCATGGATATTTCAGAAGCTTTTTGAAAGAAATAAAGCGGTGGAAGACTCGAGTTGTTTTTGTGGACATGAGGAAGACTATAGAATCGACAATAATTTAATAGTAACAGATCCAAGTATTTTTATTTCCACTAAATAAATGTATATTAAATTCAATACCTTTTGTAGATATATTTTAAATTATACAGCAACAAATATCTTTTAAGAAACTGATAATTTAAATTATGTTGATTGTACATATTGCCAGACATTTCTTTCTTTTGTACACAGTTCTCTGTTCTCGTTTTTTTCCCTCTCTTTCTCATTGTTAATATCATATGACTATTCTATTCACGGCCTAAAATTATTGTATATTTATTGTTAGGTAGAAAAAAAGGGCGCATTCCAGAATAGAATGCTTTAGAACCTTCAAGAAAATCGGAGAAAAACTTATTGGCCAATCTAAAGCGATTGCGCAAGGCTTAGCGCTGGTGGCTTTCTGATTGGCTAACCAACCATGACCGTTCTGAAAAGATATACTTCGGGATATATAGGGATGAGAAACTCATGCCAGGGTGAAGAAAGATAAGAAGTGGAGAAGAAAGAAGCTACGTGGTGGACTCCAAGCAAACGCTGCTGTCTCAAGAGGTCGAACTGCTTCTTACAGCCGAAGTCAGGTACTTCGTGGAAGATTCTAGAAGGTTCTAACCAACTTCTGTCTCCTGTTCCACTCCTGCTTTCCTTCACAGTGCTGCAGTTGTAATTATTTTATCGATTAGGATAAAATAAAGTCCATAAGATCCTTTGTAACCACGGGAGTTATTCTTTGTCAACTGACAACACAACAATATGTATAGATAAATGTAAAGACATACATGTATGACAGCGTAAGTATCCTTAGGGAGACATAGCGCTTTAAAGTCAAATAAAATTTAAAAGTGTAGGATTATTGATAGTTCATCCCTAGCTCACCTGTCGAAAACCAGAAAGAATCAATAGACAAAAACTTGGAGGAAGTTATAGATCCGTGGAGAAAGTCCAATAAAAATAAATGGGAGAAGGATTGTATTTCTAATGATTAATTGGGATGATATTTTCTCAAATAATCGATTCCCAAGCTGAGAGTTGAATTGGTAAAATATTGTTGGCAGAGGTTGGTACACGGAAAATATAATTTAGGCATCTCTTGGAACATTGAATATAAGATACATGTGCGAGTGTTACACTTGATAAGTAAACATTGATATTTCTTTATTTAAATATATTATCCCTAAACATTTTCTCGAATAATCATGTTTATTTGGATAGATGGCGCACGCCATTAGCAATGCTTAGTCGTGTTGTCAGAAGATATGTTTTTAAAGAATCCTTTTATCTTCCTGATCGTCTTCTCTCTTCGTTTTCTCATAGCTTATATAGTCTTTTTCTTCATTCTTATCTCCACTCAATCATATTAGGGTATCAAGCTTGTAAAGCTTGTTGATGGTGTCTGCCGAGGATGAGTAGAGGTCATCAATGAATGAGTCAATACAGTCAATAATGTGTTTTGGGGGTTGCAGGTTGACACTTAGTACATAGTGGGAAAACCTTGCAACCATTCAGGAAAGTCATTGTCCGTAGATGAACAGACTTAAGTCTGGAAATCAAAGACTGTTGTTCTCTTGGGAGGACAGAACTTGTCCCTCCTGCTCTGTACCAGTCATGTGCAGCATTAGATTTCCATTCCTGCAGACATTGGGTTTTTATGGTACGGAGGAAGTCTCTATAGTAATATAGTATAGTACAATATAGTAATTGTTAACACAAAGCAATAATGCGCCATCTATACATATAAAACGAAAGGATTTAAAAGCACGAATGTTTCCTTTATACATAATACAAACTTCTACTGCCCTTACTACGATGAAACATCGTAGTAAGGGCAGTAGAAGTTTGTATTATGTATAAAGGAAACATTCGTGCTTTTAAATCCTTTCGTTTTATAGTAATTGTTATTGGCTACTTTTTACTTATGAACGAAACCTAAGGAATTTATTTTTTCAGCTTATCCCTAGTACACCTGGTACAGGTCACGATATTCATTGTGGGCAAAGGAAGGCGACTGCTTTTACAATAAGTGCACCACATGTCTACACATGTGAAAAGCAGCTCGACTTTGCACTTACAAATGTGTCAGATCCCTGTTTTTTTACTTATACTTGCTGGTGGGGTTGGACATTTGCAAGATTCGGGGGCCATTGGAGCATTTTTTAAATCAGAAAATAGAGGCCCAATGCGGGAATCGAACCAGGGTCGTAGCGTTCGAAAACCAACGCTTTAGACCATCCTTCCACTGACCCCCTATTGTAAGAGATAAATACAACTAATACTTATATGTTTTACTAGCCGAATGACCCGGGCAACGCCCGTGTTTTACCCGATTGATTGTTTTTATTCAAATACTATTTGTTACAATTATAAATTGGCGTCTTAAATAAATGCATATATTAGTTAATAACTATAGCCTATGTGCTTTATCTGTCTATTTACTGTTGGCTTCCGTAGGCGTCTCATACTGGGAAAAAGAAAGAGAGGATTCCATTTAGTTATTAACTAATATATGCATTTATTTAAGGAGCGACCCGCTCTAACACAATAGTTTACAAAAAACGAAAAAGCGAGTGGGGGGGGGGCATGATGGGGGGGAAAGGTGGCGTGATCGTAGCCAACCAACAACCAATAGGAGGGCGCCATTCCAAAAAAAAAAGCAAACGGTGACAGAGATGACAAATGATTAGGAGATGAAGAATTAAGAACGGATGACGCTCGTAACTGTATATAGAATATTATTGCTTCAACGAATTTTTAAATGAATAACGAATAAAAGTTTTGCGGAGGAGCCTCTTTATTATACTTTTGCAAGCTTCGAACCTTTCGGTTCTTCCACAGGCGTGGCTAGTATGACTACACTAACAGGGTATAAGCGCGCTTGAGCCATTATATACAATATATAAATTTACATGCGGAGTGATATTTTCAATCGTAATAAAATAGAAATAGGAACTATGACTATAAAAATAAAATTATGTAATGAACTTATAGATTTTAAAATTTAGATGAAATTATGGCAAAAACTTTTGAATGCGATAAAAGTTAAGTAAAATAATGATATTCACTATATGTAAGCCGTGTGACACTTTAAAATTTAAAACCAGTAAAATTTTAAACATCTCAACACAGAAAAACCAAGCTGGGATCCACTCCTCCCGACCACACACCCGAGTGTAATCACGGTGTAACTATTGAGATATTATATGATATATTTCCGGTAGATCTATTTTCCTATTTATGCTGTTTGTTTGTGTTGATATTAGGGATTCCAGTACCAATCTGTGCTGCTTATTGTTTATGTGCTGGTATAGGATTTTAGGATGATCTAAGTTGAAGTTATGGCCTGTGTTTGAAATATGTTGGTATATAAGTGATTTCGGGTCTCTATTGTTTATGTTTCGTTTGTGTTCGGTGATTCTGATATACGCGGTTCTGCCAGTCTCCCCCACATAGGAGGCTGGGCAATCCTGGCAAGAAACCGCGTATACTGCTCCGGTGGAGTGGATGGGATTGTTGGGTGCGTCTGCTTTGGTGATAGGGTTCCTGAGGAGGGCAGTTAAAATAAACCTGAATACCATATGGGCGAAGGATTCTGGAAATGGCAACAGAGAACGAGGAATATGGAAGATAGCAGACTGCTCTATAAGTCGTGGAGGTCCTCGGAGCAGTGGGATCAAACGTGTGTCTATCTATGAATTTTCTTGGGTATCCTGCAGTGGTTAGAAGGGTGGTAATTCTGTTTTTTTCTATGCCTTTGAATATAGGCAATGAGCAATGCGTATGTATTCTTTTGGTTAAAGTCCTGACTGTATTTACTTTATAGGCTACCGGGCTATTGGAGGAGAAATGGGTGTATAGGGGTGGGATATTCTTTTTGTAATAAACTGCTGTGTGCAATCTGTGTGGAGTGCGGATGATAAGGATGTCCAGAAATGGTAATACTAGGTTTGTTTCTGTTTCGTATGTGAACTTGATGTCTGAGTGAAAGGAATGTAGAGTGTTAAGAATAGGCCGGAGCTCATTCGGTTTGATTACGCAGAAGATGTCGTCCACATACCTCCTCCAATAATGGATGTCGGAAGAATGCATCTGATTGATCCACTGGTCCAAGGACCCCATCACGACTTCGGCAACTATGGATGAAAGAGGACTGCCCATTGGGGTGCCTCTGATCTGCTTAAAATGCTGGTGGTTAAACGTGAAGGTGCTAATGGAAAGACATAAGGACGTTAGCTGGGTTATCAGGGTTATGGTTTGATCTTGAACACCTGCTGCCTTGAGAAATGACTGTAATTTGTTTAAAATGAGGGCGTGTGGAAGGGAGAGGTATAGCGCTGTAACATCAAATGATACCATAGTGTGATGTGCGGGTAGCTGCATTTGCGTGATCTCCTGAACGAAACTGGGTGGGTGTGTGATGTTGTACTGGTTAGGATTGCTCTTCATGATAGGGGATAATAGTTGGGCCAGATATTTAGCTAAGGTGTGAGCCGGGGAGAGGTGGTATGCGATGATGGGTCGGAGTGGTACCCCAGGCTTGTGTATTTTTAGGAGCACCATATATGTACGCATCTCTTGTGAGGGAATCGGTGAACTGAGTTAATTGTGCCTTGGTGATCTGCTTCGCCTTCATCAAGTTCCTAAGTGATGACTTGTAGCCCTTGACCAAGGCGTCTTTCGCAGATGTTGAGATGATCGTAAATGTGGATGTGTCAGCGAGTATGTTCATCATTTTTCCTTCGTAATCAGCTCTATCCATCAACACCGTCTGGTTTCCCTTGTCTGCTTTGGTGATTACCAGCGAACTAGTCTTTCTTAGCTTCTGGATGAGGTAGCGATGATCCCGGGCATATGATACTGGGTGATAGGGCCTGCGCAAGACCTGGGTAACTGCGTGTCTAATCCTGAGGGTTTCCATGTGGCTGAGGTTTTTGAGTGCACCTTCCACTCCTGCTATTAACCTGGGTATGTCGGGCTTGTCGGGAGGAACGTAATGTAACCCCAATGCTACACTCTTTCCTCCTTTTTCGATAAGGGAATCGAGGACAAGTTAACTATTCCATTAGATGAATTGTTTGGAAAGGCTGCGGACTGCAGGAAATGGTATTTCTTTACCCAATATGACATCTTTGTTTGTTGTCTGCCTTTAAGGATCCTTTCTTTGTGTTGGATATCTCTAGTGATGGACATGATGACTTCGGTGAATTCTGCCATGGGAAGGTGTTGGCCAATGTGAAATATAAGGCCCTTCACAGTTTTAGAAATGATCCTGATGTTGGAATGACATCCCTGGATTCTGGACTCTAGCAGGTCCCACTGGTACTTCTTTGTTATCTTTTCTGAGAAAGGGTTCCTAACCGGGTCTTTGATTCTGAGGGACGGCGGGATGAACTGGTGGTCCTTACATATACGGTTGAAGCGCAGGTGACACCTCCATCTTGACAGTTGTGCAGATTTCTTTCTGAGCTGGCGTAGGTAGAAGGAACAATCGGTATTTGGGTGGCTCATGACCGTAAAAGCGACAAAGGCATAAGATTCTACAGGTACACTCCATATAATTAGTATAAAGGAATAACGAATAAAAGTTTTGCGGAGGAGCCTCTTATTATACTTTTGCAAGCTTTCGAACCTTTCGGTTCTTCCACAGGCGTGGCTAGTATGACTACACTAACAGGGTATAAGCGCGCTTGAGCCATTATATACAATATATAAATTTACATGCGGAGTGTTATTTCAATCGTAATAAAAATAGAAATAGGAACTATGACTATAAAAATAAAATTATGTAAATGAACTTATAGATTTTTAAATTTAGATGAAATTATGGCAAAAACTTTTGAATGCGATAAAAGTTAAGTAAATAATGATATTCACTATATGTAAGCCGTGTGACACTTTAAAATTTCGTAACATTTAAAACCAGTAAAATTTTAAACATCTCAACACAGAAAAACCAAGCTGGGATCCACTCCCTCCCGACCACACACCCGAGTGTATCACGGTGTAACTATTGAGATATTATATGATATATTTCCGGTAGATCTATTTTCCTATTTATGCTGTTTGTTTGTGTTGATATGAGGGATTCCAGTACCAATCTGTGCTGCTTATTGTTTATGTGCTGGTATAGGATTTTAGGATGATCTAAGTTGAAGTTATGGCCTGTGTTTGAAATATGTTGGTATATAAGTGATTTCGGGTCTCTATTGTTTATATTTCGTTTGTGTTCGGTGATTCTGATATACCGAAGCCGAAGTCATCATGTCCATCACTAGAGATATCCAACACAAGAAAGGATCCTTACAGGCAGACAACAAACAAAGATGTCATATTGGGTAAAGAAATACCAGTTCCCGCAGTCCGCAGCCTTTCCAAACAATTCATCTAATGGAATAGTTAACTTGTCCTCGATTCCCTTATCGAAAAAGGAGGAAAGGGTGTTAGCATTGGGGTTACATTACGTTCCTCCCGACAAAGCCCGACATACCCAGGTTAATAGCAGGAGTGGAAGGTGCACTCAAAAACCTCAGCCATATGGAAACCCTCAGGATTAGACACGCAGTTACCCAGGTCTTGCGCAGGCCCTATCACCCAGTATCATATGCCCGGGATCATCGCTACCTCATCCAGAAGCTAAGAAAGACTAGTTCGCTGGTAATCACCAAAGCAGACAAGGGAAACCAGACGGTGTTGATGGATAGAGCTGATTACGAAGGAAAAATGATGAACATACTCGCTGACACATCCACATTTACGATCATCTCAACATCTGCGAAATTCGCCTTGGTCAAGGGCTACAAGTCATCACTTAGGAACTTGATGAAGGCGAAGCAGATCACCAAGGCACAATTAACTCAGTTCACCGATTCCGTCACACGAGATGCGTACATATATGGTGCTCCTAAAATACACAAGCCTGGGGTACCACTCCGACCCATCATCGCATACCACCTCTCCCCGGCCTCACACCTTAGCTAAATATCTGGCCCAACTATTATCCCCTATCATGAAGAGCAATCCTAACCAGTACAACATCACACACACACCCAGTTTCGTTCAGGAGATCACGCAAATGCAGCTACCCGCACATCACACTATGGTGTCATTTGATGTTACAGCGCTATACCTCTCCCTTCCACACGCCCTCATTTTAAACAAATTACAGTCATTTCTCAAGGCAGCAGGTGTTCAAGATCAAACCATAACCCTGATAACCCAGCTAACGTCCTTATGTCTTTCCATTAGCACCTTCACGTTTAACCACCAGCATTTTAAGCAGATCAGAGGCACCCCAATGGGCAGTCCTCTTTCATCCATAGTTGCCGAAGTCGTGATGGGGTCCTTGGACCAGTGGATCAATCAGATGCATTCTTCCGACATCCATTATTGGAGGAGGTATGTGGACGACATCTTCTGCGTAATCAAACCGAATGAGCTCCGGCCTATTCTTAACACTCTACATTCCTTTCACTCAGACATCAAGTTCACATACGAAACAGAAACAAACCTAGTATTACCATTTCTGGACATCCTTATCATCCGCACTCCACACAGATTGCACACAGCAGTTTATTACAAAAAGAATATCCCACCCCTATACACCCATTTCTCCTCCAATAGCCCGGTAGCCTATAAAGTAAATACAGTCAGGACTTTAACCAAAAGAATACATACGCATTGCTCATTGCCTATATTCAAAGGCATAGAAAAAAACAGAATTACCACCCTTCTAACCACTGCAGGATACCCAAGAAAATTCATAGATAGACACACGTTTGATCCCACTGCTCCGAGGACCTCCACGACTTATAGAGCAGTCTGCTATCTTCCATATTCCTCGTTCTCTGTTGCCATTTCCAGAATCCTTCGCCCATATGGTATTCAGGTTTATTCTAACAGCCCTCCCAATCTTGCTGCCCTCCTCAGGAACCCTATCACCAAAGCAGACGCACCCAACAATCCCATCCACTCCACCGGAGCAGTATACGCGGTTTCTTGCCAGGATTGCCCAGCCTCCTATGTGGGGGAGACTGGCAGAACCGCGTATATCAGAATCCCGAACACAAACGAAACATAAACAATAGAGACCCGAAATCACTTATATACCAACATATTTCAAACACAGGCCATAACTTCAACTTAGATCATCCTAAAATCCTATACCAGCACATAAACAATAAGCAGCACAGATTGGTACTGGAATCCCTCATATCAACACAAACAAACAGCATAAATAGGAAAATAGATCTACCGGAAATATATCATATAATATCTCAATAGTTACACCGTGATACACTCGGGTGTGTGGTCAGGAGGAGTGGATCCCAGCTTGGTTTTTCTGTGTTGAGATGTTTAAAATTTTACTGGTTTTAAATGTTACGAAATTTTAAAGTGTCACACAGCTTACATATAGTGAATATCATTATTTTACTTAACTTTTATCGCATTCAAAAGTTTTTGCCATAATTTCATCTAAATTTTAAAAATCTATAAGTTCATTTACATAATTTTATTTTTATAGTCATAGTTCCTATTTCTATTTTATTACGATTGAAATATCACTCCGCATGTAAATTTATATATTGTATATAATGGCTCAAGCGCGCTTATACCCTGTTAGTGTAGTCATACTAGCCACGCCTGTGGAAGAACCGAAAGGTTCGAAAGCTTGCAAAAGTATAATAAAGAGGCTCCTCCGCAAAACTTTTATTCGTTATTCCTTTATACTAATCATACGGAGTGTACCTGTAGAATTTTTAAATATTTGTTTTATTATAACCATAGTTTTCTAATTTTATATTTATTTACACAGTAAAACCAGTAAATTACATACGCACCACTGAAGTTTAAATTATATTCATGTCTCCAAAAAACACACACACCACACAAACACGCAAAGGTTATATTAGGTTAAATGTATGCCTTTATTCAGATTAATATATGCAATTGCGAACAAAAGCTTTTATTAGGGTGCAATTATAATCAAACGGGGCTCTGCACATTTGTAAGTGCAAAGTCAAACTTCTTTCCACATGTGTAGACGTATGGTGTTCTTACAGTAAAAGCAGTTGCCTACTTCTACCCACCATGATTATTATGGCCTGTACCACGTGTACTAGGGATAAGCAAAAAAGGTGCATTGAAACAATCGCCACCTTTATATTATGTACTCGGATGATAAAAAATATATTTTAAAAATTATTAAACATATATATTTACAATTTTCGAGAATGTAATATATATATCCCTAATTTTCAAATATTCATAGATAGAATTAAAGAACTACTCTGTAAATTTTAAAAAGATGAACGAATGACCAACAAGAGAAAACAGCAAATTTTTGTACCTTTACTATTATGAATAAATAAAGTATTGAATCCTAAACTTGCTATGAATCATTAAAATTTAAAACATATAAGGCTAGATAATGAATTATAAACTGAAAAAAGTTGGAATATATGAAAATATTTAAGGGAAAATTTGCATAGCGACCAAGAATGTAGCAGACGACCGATTCAGCAGGGTGCCTAGGTGTATGCGTGTTGGTTGGTCTATAGTATTGAACGGTTTCCACTTCCGGAGCCTCACTTCCGCATCTGCGCACTGTGATACCTCACTAAGTCCCTTCTTACCTTCTTTTTTCATGATTTCCACTTTGTTTCATAATTTCAATGAAATACTGTCGATAGTAATCTATATAATACAATTATATAGAAAGGAGAAGGATTTTCAATTTCAAAAAAAAATCATAGCGATTTTCAATAATAAAAGATTTTTTTATTTGGTGACAAGAAGCGCAGAAGGTGGAGAGATTTGTCTGTGGGGGGACTGTTACCATGGCAACAATGTAAACATTGCAGACGACCCCTTGTCTTTCCCACCAAACGATCATTATTCTGAAAGGTAGTTTGACATAGGGGTCGAAGATAGACCAACTTTCTGTTAAACTTACCTCATTGGAACATTTTTTTTTGTTATCCCTTGTATACATGGTACAGGTCATAATAATAATGGTGGGTAGAAGTAGGCGACTGCTTTTATTGTAAGTGCACCACATGTCTACATATGTGAAAAGCAGTTTTGCTTATCCCTAGTACACGTGGTACAAGCCATAATAATCATGGTGGGTAGAAGTAGGCGAATGCTTTTACTATAAGTGTACCACATGTTTACACATGTGAAAAGCAGTTTTGATTATCCCTAATACACGTGGTACAGGCCATAATAATCATGGTGGGTAGAAGTAGGCGACAGCTTTTACTATAAGTACACCACATGTCTACACATGTGAAAAACAGTTCGATATTTGCACTTACAAATGTGCCAGAACCACATTTGGTTACTTGCACTCGCTGGTGGGTTTGGACTTTTGCAAGAATCGGAAGCTATTGGAGCATTTTTTAATCAGAAAAAAAAGTGTCCAATGCGGGAATCGAACCCGGGTCGTAGCTGTCGAAACCCAATGGTTTAGACCATCCTTCCACCGACCCCCATTGAAACAATGAAGAGGCTCAGTTTAAATTTATAGTAGCTATAAATTCTTCAACAATAGTTTTATATGGTTTTTGTTTTATCATTTAATGCCACATTTATTTTAACAATTCACTTCATTAACGTTATTATAAACTAGTGTACAAATTCTAAACTATTATAGACGCGTATGATTCTCTTTAAAATTAAACAATTTCTACTGTCCTTACTGTAATGGAAAAATTAATAGGAGGGCCTGGCTCATCAGTGGTGAACCCTCCCAGCGGTTTCACCAGTTTAATCTACCATACCGCTGTTATATTGCATTTTTCGATATTTCTTTTATAGTGATACTGATGCTAGACTCTTGGAATGGGTATTTTAGATGGACTATGGACATAAGCTTTGAGGACAGTAGAATTACATACAATTATAAATATATAATATGCTTCGAGCAATCGCTTTTCCGCAAATATCAATTTGTGTCTTTCATTATAGCAATTATATTATGATGCATTAACGTAAGGACAGTAGAATTTGTTTATTTTAAAAAGAATCATACACGTTTATAATAGTTTCGAATTTTGATAACAGATGGCGACTAATGCATCATAAACTGGTGTGCATAAGGTTCAGAAATAAATAATAAATTAATTATTCAGATTGAAATTATTGTAAGAATATTATTAAAAGCAAATTTGCATAAATATATATATATATATGAAAAAACAATAGAAAAAATAAAAGATAAGTGGGTCAGGTGTTGATATTAAAAATAAAGAAGGCATCTCCTGACCACGAGCACATGTGATTTTTTAGATGGCAGAGCGCCATTTAGTGGAGCAAATATAAGCTAAATAAATTATTGATTTATCAAGAAATTGGGTTGGCTAAATATCACGGAGCAAGCTAAATAAACGTTCAGTTTATTTTTTCTTCACTAGATGGCACATGTGCTCGTGGTCAGGAGATGCCTTCTTTATTTTTAATATATGTATATGTCATAATTTGTATAGTTAATGCAAAAAGAGATAATTTATTTCCGTCAAACTAAGTATGTAAATATGTTACCATTGTGTTAAAATGTAAATATGTAAATTCATCCATGTATAAAGGCGGTACAAAAATTAAAGGTGGCAGACATCGCGGGTGCGCTGCTCGCTAGGCATAACGACTGCGCCTCTTCATTTAGCTACGACATATATATTTTCTATAGACCCCCCCCCCCCCCCCCCCATAACCACCACTAAAGATTAAATGAAACTTTTGGAATTTTCGAAAGAGGTGTTTAACTGGTAGAGTTGCTAGGCCAAATCTATGACCAAAATATAGATGGAAATTTTATGTCATATATGGCCATATAAAAAGTTGCAAAAATATTTAAATTTTATTTAAAACTGTATAATATTACCGTTATTATTTTTATAATTATAATTTACGCCAAATCACTTTTTAAACTAGTATACAATCCATATTTAATGCATTAAATAATAAATGGTCTTATTGTGTATCACTAATAATTTATTAAATGTCAATATTTTTCAAAGACATTATTCCCTATATATATATATGAAAAAACGAAATAAAAAAAAAAAATAAAAGATAAAAAGATCAGGTGTTGAAATCAATATTAAAAATGGCATATCCTGACCAGGAGCACATGTGCTTTACAGAAGGCAAAGCGCCATCTGGTGGAACAGAAATCAACTAAACATTGATTTAGCCTGTTCCCTGAAATTTGGCCAATCAGGGAACAGGCTAAATCAATGTTTAGTTGATTTCTGTTCCACCAGATGGCGTTCTGCCTTCTGTAAAGCACATGTGCTCCTGGTCAGGATATGCCATTTTCAATATATATAAGTCAGTGTATAACGAAAATTGAAATTATGCCGCGAATGTTTCTTTTATAAAAATCGAATTTCTCTTTGAAAATAAATTTCGATTTTTATAAAAGAAACATTCGCGGTATAATTTCAATTTTCGTTTTACAATCATCAGCCGCGTTATATTGTATTTTAAAAGTCAGTGTATGTTTGTCAGCTAAACAATATGTACAATACAATACAATACGTAACTAACCTACCTTGTCTCCAGGAAGCTGGCTGAGGGCATCGGTGGAAAGGAAGGCCTTGACAATGTCCTCATCCGCGGTTTCCGCCTCCACGTTGAAGAGGCAGATTCTTGGGAGGAATTGCCTCAGTTCCCGGACTTTCAGGCCTTGGAGCTTGTTGTTCAGGGCAGAGCTGACGGCAGGAATGGCCTCTGGAGGATTGGAGTGCAGCACCAGTTTTCCCCTGGTGCGCAGAGACGCCCAGACGCCTTGGGGCAGAGTGTGGGCAGCGCGGACAGCTTTGAGGATGTCCCGTGGGTGAGCCTGCGGGTTATCTGCAATAACCACGATGTGGGCCGCAGATTTCTCCCCATTGAGGGTGCAACGGCAGGCATGGGGGCGCGGGAAGATGCAGGCTTGGCTTGAACCAGTGGTTTGCTCCACTTAGCGGGCGGGTTTGACGCCTCTGGCTACTTCCTCTTGTTTAGAGTAAGATCTGGCTTCTTGGGAGCAGGTGCTGCCACAGGGACAGCAGCTGGAGCGGGGGTGGCAGACTTGATGAGCTCGGTCTGAGCGTTAGAGTCCTTGCAGGTGGGAGCAGGGCTAGTTTGAGTGGTGTGGCAGGTTTTCTTGGGCATTTGGGCATCCATGATTTCATCCAGCTCCATGAAGTCATTCACGGTGCCCGAGGTTCTTCACATCCCTAACTAGGCACTTGAATATTTCTGTTCGCTGCTCAATGAAGCGGACAAGGTCCAGGTGAAGAGCTGCTAGGGAGGGCTGGCCGAGGGATTGCAGGATTTGGTAGTGGCGGGAAATGACCATGTTGTCTTCTTCAACAAGAGCCGCGATGTCAACCGAGGGTTGAGAGGGCTTGTTGGCTTTCTTCTTCTTCTTCTTGCAGGAATCCATGGCGGGAGAGCGTCGGAGCGTTGAAGAAGAACGGACAAAATGCCAGGTCGAATGAGAAATTGCCAACGGGAAACAACAACAATGGGTTTATATAGGGAAAGCCACGACATCTGGCGGTCGACTTTACAGAGTAATTTGATCTGGGAATTATAATTTTAAAATAAAATAACATTTTTATATAATATATATACAATCTACTGGTTATTGTACTGCAAGGAATAATAGTTGTAAAAAAACGAGGGCATGGCTCATCATTGGTAAACCCTTCCAACGGATTCATCACTGTTGAACCATGCCCCCTCCCTCTTTCAATTTAATTCATTGCAATACAAAGACAATAGAATTATTATTTTTAATTACACTCATGGAATGATGAAACTATCCTTAGGCCCCTATATAACCGAGGGACGACCATTAATGATGTCGCGGTCCTGTACCCCCATCTTAGGGAGAGTTTCCTCGCGGATACCTTACCTAAACACATTCTTGTCAAGTTCCTCAACACAGTCATCGCTGGGGACACGGATTCCATAACTCGCAAGTCTGAACTCAAGACGATTCTAAGCTCCTGATAGGATCCAGACGTACCTTCGGAGAAGGCCTCGTCTGGTGTATATATTTTCTCTACTATTTTAAACTCCGTAAACTCTCTCTTTGACTGTTGTCAATAAACCATTTTAAATTGTCAATTGTCATGTAAAAAATGGAAGTGGAAAGTATTTGATGTCACCAGTCGTCGTAGAATGAAGCAAAATTAAATTTATATATTTATATCAAGCAATGCATTTCCAAGAACATTTTCTAAACTCCAGATAGGCATAAATCAAACAAAATTCGAAACTATTATAGACACGTATGATTCTTTTTTAAAATAAACAATTTCTACCTCCCTTACTGCAATGTAAAAATTAATGGGAGTGCCTAGCTCATCAGTGGTGAATATTAATATTTCCATCGCAGTAGGGGCAGTAGATATTGTTTATTTTAAAAAAGAATCATACGCGTCTATAATAGCGTCGAATTTTGATAACAGATGGCGCGCTAGTGTATCATAATAAATTAAACAAAATACAATAACCTGTCATACACACATCTCTATGAAAAAAACAGTAGAAAAATTTTCAAGAAGCCACTGAGACCAAAAATATGTTTTGGTCGCAGTGGTACACCCTACTCCACGCTGACGAGCGCCAACAGCGCGAAACGCATTCGTGGATGGCTTTTTTTGATTTATCAAGAAATTGGGTTGGCCAAATATCAGGGAACAGGCTA
This sequence comes from Cordylochernes scorpioides, assembly GCA_030710605.1. NCBI lineage: Eukaryota > Metazoa > Arthropoda > Arachnida > Pseudoscorpiones > Chernetidae > Cordylochernes > Cordylochernes scorpioides. Next base: position 146,715,557 of record CP092864.1, read on the forward strand.
AATCAATGTTTAGTTGATTTCTGATCCACCAGATGGCGCTCTGCCTTCTGAAAAGCACATGTGATCCTGGTCAGGATATGTTTTATTTTTTATTTTTAATACATCTCTATAAATAAAAAAAAAGTTAAACTATTAAAAACAATTATTTTTTTCTTTAATATTATTTCAAAATAATTCCTGTTTAATATGTTTATTTCGTTCATAAAGATATGGCTATTAAGTTCTACAAAATTTATATTGGACCACTTGCAATGTTAAACAATTCTATTACTCTAGCGGAAATAACATTTTTTATATCCCAGAAGATACTGGAGAAAAAACATGAAACTTGAATAGACCAAATGATTGAAAAATGTGCACGAATTTAATTATTTCTAGACGTGTTGCGCTTCTAAAATTTATTCAGAAATTACACGCCACATGAAGTTAATTTGACCTAAATTGTCTGTTTCTTTCATTTAATCCATTCTGGGTTTAACACTTTTATTTCTGCTTGTGTATTTTTGTTATTTTAGATGTTTTATGATAGTTATTTAGGAGTTCTAATATGAACTGGTCTTTTTTTTAAATAATATTCAGATAAAATGTTGTTATGTGCAATGAAGAGCCTCAGATGTCTCTGTACATCTCTATCACAGCAGCAGCAATGTCCACTATCTTGGGTGTGTATACTGTATTGTTGTTGTCGTGTCCAATGAAGAGCCTCAGATGTCCCCATGCATCTCTATCACAGCAACAGCAATGTCCACTATCTTTGGTGTGTATACTGTATTGTTGTTTTGTTGTTGTGTCCAATGAAGAGCATCAGATGTTTCTAAGCATCTCTATCACAGCAGCAGCAATGTCCACTATCTTGGGTATGTATACTGTATTGTTGTTGTCGTGTCCAATGAAGAGCCTCAGATGTCTCCGTACATCTCTATCACAGTAGTCGTAATGTCCTCTATCTTGGGTGTGTATACTGTATTGTTGTTGTCGTGTTCAATGAAGAGCCTCAGATGTCTCCGTACATCTCTATCACAGCAGTCGCAATGTCCTCTATCTTGGGTGTGTATACTGTATTGTTGTTGTTGTCGTGTCCAATGAAGAGCCTCAGATGTCTCCGTACATCTCTATCACGGCAGTCGCAATGTCCTCTATCTTGGGTGTGTATACTGTATTTTTGTCGTCGTGTCCAATGAAGAGCCTCAGATGTATCCGTACATCTCTATCACAGCAGTCGCAATGTCCACTATCTTGGGTGTGTATACTGTATTGTTGTTGTCGTGTCCAATGAAGAGCCTCAGAGTCTCCATACATCTCTATCACAGCAGCAGCAATGTCCTCTATCTTGGGTGTGTATACTGTATTTTTGTCGTCGTGTCCAATGAAGAGCCTCAGATGTCTCCATACATCTCTATCACAGCAGTCACAATGTCCACTATCTTGGGTGTGTATACTGTATTGTTGTTGTTGTCGTGTCCAATAAAGAGCCTCAGATGTCTCCATGCATCTCTATCACAGCAGCAGCAATGTCCTCTATCTTGGGTGTGTATACTGTATTGTTGTTGTCGTGTCCAATGAAGAGCCTCAGATATCTCCATACATCTCTATCACAGCAGCAGCAATGTCCTCTATCTTGGGTGTGTATACTGTATTGTTGTTTTCGTGTCCAGTGAAGAGCCTCAGATGTCTCCATACATCTCTATCACAGCAGCAGCAATGTCCTCTATCTTGGGTGTGTATACTGTATTGTTGTTGTCGTGTCCAACGAAGAGCCTCAGATGGCTCCATACATCTCTATCACAGCAGCAGCAATGTCCACTATCTTGGGTGTGTATACTGTATTGTTGTTGTCGGGTCCAATGAAGACCCTCAGATGTCTCCATACATCTCTATCACAGCAGCAGCAATGTCCTCTATCTTGGGTGTGTATACTGTATTGTTGTTGTCGTGTCCAATGAAGAGCCTCAGATATCTCCATACATCTCTATCACAGCAGTCGCAATTTCCACTATCTTGGGTGTGTATACTGTATTGTTGTTGTCGTGTTCAATGAAGAGCCTCAGATGTCTTCATACATCTCTATCACAGCAGCAGCAATGTCCACTATCTTGGGTGTGTATACTGTATTGTTGTTGTCGTGTCCAATGAAGAGCCTCAGATGTCTCCAGGCATCTCTATCATAGCAGTCGCAATGTTCACTATCTTGGGTGTGTATACTGTATTGTTGTTGTCGTGTCCAATGAAGAGCCATAGATGTCTCCATACATCTCTATTACAGCAGTCGCAATGTCCACTATCTTGGGTGTGTATACTGTATTGTTGTTGTTGTGCCAATCAAGAGCCTCAGATGTCTCCATACATCTCTATCACAGCAGCAGTAATGTCCTCTATCTTGGGTGTGTATACTGTATTGTTGTTGTCGTGTCCAATGAAGAGCCTCAGATGTCTCCAGGCATCTCTATCATAGCAGTCGCAATGTTCACTATCTTGGGAGTGTATACTGTATTGTTGTTGTCGTGTCCAATGAAGAGCCATAGATGTCTCCATACCTCTCTATTACAGCAGTCGCAATGTCCACTATCTTGGGTGTGTATACTGTATTGTTGTTGTTGTGCCAATCAAGAGCCTCAGATGTCTCCATACATCTCTATCACAGCAGCAGTAATGTCCTCTATCTTGGGTGTGTATACTGTATTGTTGTTGTCGTGTCCAATGAAGAGCCTCAGATGTCTCCAGGCATCTCTATCATAGCAGTCGCAATGTTCACTATCTTGGGTGTGTATACTGTATTGTTGTTGTCGTGTCCAATGAAGAGCCATAGATGTCTCCATACATCTCTATCACAGCAGTCGCAATGTCCACTATCTTGGGTGTGTATACTGTATTGTTGTTGTTGTGCCAATCAAGAGCCTCAGATGTCTCCATACATCTCTATCACAGCAGTAACAATGTCCACTATCTTGGGTGTGTATACTGTATTGTTGTTGTTGTGCCAATCAAGAGCCTCAGATGTCTCCATACATCTCTATCACAGCAGTCACAATGTCCACTATCTTGGGTGTGTATACTGTATTGTTGTTGTCGTGTCCAATGAAGAGCCTCAGATGTCCCCATACATCTCTATCACAGCAGTCACAATGTCCACTATCTTGGGTGTGTATACTGTATTTTTGTCGTCGTGTCCAATGAAGAGCCTCAGATGTCTCCATACATCTCTATCACAGCAGTCACAATGTCCACTATCTTGGGTGTGTATACTGTATTGTTGTTGTTGTCGTGTCCAATAAAGAGCCTCAGATGTCTCCATGCATCTCTATCACAGCAGCAGCAATGTCCACTATCTTGGGGGTGTATACTGTATTGTTATCAATTGAAAAAGCCCTGTACGATTTATAAATGAATGAAACAAAGCATCAAGGGCTGCGGATCTTTATTAGAACAAATATATACGAGCTTTCGGGCACATACGTACATATGTAGAAGGGCGTATGTGCCCGAAAGCTCGTATATATTTGTTCTAAAAAAGATACGCAGCCCTTGATGCTTTGTTTTATTCATTTATACTGTATTGTTGTTGTCGTGTCCAATGAAGAGCCTCAGATGTCTCCATACATCTCTATCACAGCAGCAGCAATGTCCTCTATCTTGGGTGTGTATACTGTATTGTTGTTTTCGTGTCCAGTGAAGAGCCTCAGATGTCTCCATACATCTCTATCACAGCAGCAGCAATGTCCTCTATCTTGGGTGTGTATACTGTATTGTTGTTTTCGTGTCCAGTGAAGAGCCTCAGATGTCTCCATACATCTCTATCACAGCAGCAGCAATGTCCTCTATCTTGGGTGTGTATACTGTATTGTTGTTGTCGTGTCCAATGAAGAGCCTCAGATGGCTCCATACATCTCTATCACAGCAGCAGCAATGTCCACTATCTTGGGTGTGTATACTGTATTGTTGTTGTCGTGTCCAACGAAGAGCCTCAGATGGCTCCATACATCTCTATCACAGCAGCAGCAATGTCCACTATCTTGGGTGTGTATACTGTATTGTTGTTGTCGGGTCCAATGAAGACCCTCAGATGTCTCCATACATCTCTATCACAGCAGCAGCAATGTCCTCTATCTTGGGTGTGTATACTGTATTGTTGTTGTCGTGTCCAATGAAGAGCCTCAGATATCTCCATACATCTCTATCACAGCAGTCGCAATTTCCACTATCTTGGGTGTGTATACTGTATTGTTGTTGTCGTGTTCAATGAAGAGCCTCAGATGTCTTCATACATCTCTATCACAGCAGCAGCAATGTCCACTATCTTGGGTGTGTATACTGTATTGTTGTTGTCGTGTCCAATGAAGAGCCTCAGATGTCTCCAGGCATCTCTATCATAGCAGTCGCAATGTTCACTATCTTGGGTGTGTATACTGTATTGTTGTTGTCGTGTCCAATGAAGAGCCATAGATGTCTCCATACATCTCTATTACAGCAGTCGCAATGTCCACTATCTTGGGTGTGTATACTGTATTGTTGTTGTTGTGCCAATCAAGAGCCTCAGATGTCTCCATACATCTCTATCACAGCAGCAGTAATGTCCTCTATCTTGGGTGTGTATACTGTATTGTTGTTGTCGTGTCCAATGAAGAGCCTCAGATGTCTCCAGGCATCTCTATCATAGCAGTCGCAATGTTCACTATCTTGGGAGTGTATACTGTATTGTTGTTGTCGTGTCCAATGAAGAGCCATAGATGTCTCCATACCTCTCTATTACAGCAGTCGCAATGTCCACTATCTTGGGTGTGTATACTGTATTGTTGTTGTTGTGCCAATCAAGAGCCTCAGATGTCTCCATACATCTCTATCACAGCAGCAGTAATGTCCTCTATCTTGGGTGTGTATACTGTATTGTTGTTGTCGTGTCCAATGAAGAGCCTCAGATGTCTCCAGGCATCTCTATCATAGCAGTCGCAATGTTCACTATCTTGGGTGTGTATACTGTATTGTTGTTGTCGTGTCCAATGAAGAGCCATAGATGTCTCCATACATCTCTATAACAGCAGTCGCAATGTCCACTATCTTGGGTGTGTATACTGTATTGTTGTTGTTGTGCCAATCAAGAGCCTCAGATGTCTCCATACATCTCTATCACAGCAGTAACAATGTCCACTATCTTGGGTGTGTATACTGTATTGTTGTTGTTGTGCCAATCAAGAGCCTCAGATGTCTCCATACATCTCTATCACAGCAGTCACAATGTCCACTATCTTGGGTGTGTATACTGTATTGTTGTTGTCGTGTCCAATGAAGAGCCTCAGATGTCCCCATACATCTCTATCACAGCAGTCACAATGTCCACTATCTTGGGTGTGTATACTGTATTTTTGTCGTCGTGTCCAATGAAGAGCCTCAGATGTCTCCATACATCTCTATCACAGCAGTCACAATGTCCACTATCTTGGGTGTGTATACTGTATTGTTGTTGTTGTCGTGTCCAATAAAGAGCCTCAGATGTCTCCATGCATCTCTATCACAGCAGCAGCAATGTCCACTATCTTGGGGGTGTATACTGTATTGTTATCAATTGAAAAAGCCCTGTACGATTTATAAATGAATGAAACAAAGCATCAAGGGCTGCGTATCTTTATTAGAACAAATATATACGAGCTTTCGGGCACATACGTACATATGTAGAAGGGCGTATGTGCCCGAAAGCTCGTATATATTTGTTCTAAAAAAGATACGCAGCCCTTGATGCTTTGTTTTATTCATTTATACTGTATTGTTGTTGTCGTGTCCAATGAAGAGCCTCAGATGTCTCCATACATCTCTATCACAGCAGCAGCAATGTCCTCTATCTTGGGTGTGTATACTGTATTGTTGTTTTCGTGTCCAGTGAAGAGCCTCAGATGTCTCCATACATCTCTATCACAGCAGCAGCAATGTCCTCTATCTTGGGTGTGTATACTGTTTTGTTGTTGTCGTGTCCAATGAAGAGCCTCAGATGGCTCCATACATCTCTATCACAGCAGCAGCAATGTCCACTATCTTGGGTGTGTATACTGTATTGTTGTTGTCGTGTCCAACGAAGAGCCTCAGATGGCTCCATACATCTCTATCACAGCAGCAGCAATGTCCACTATCTTGGGTGTGTATACTGTATTGTTGTTGTCGTGTCCAATGAAGACCCTCAGATGTCTCCATACATCTCTATCACAGCAGCAGCAATGTCCTCTATCTTGGTGTGTATACTGTATTGTTGTTGTCGTGTCCAATGAAGAGCCTCAGATATCTCCATACATCTCTATCACAGCAGTCGCAATTTCCACTATCTTGGGTGTGTATACTGTATTGTTGTTGTCGTGTTCAATGAAGAGCCTCAGATGTCTTCATACATCTCTATCACAGCAGCAGCAATGTCCACTATCTTGGGTGTGTATACTGTATTGTTGTTGTCGTGTCCAATGAAGAGCCTCAGATGTCTCCAGGCATCTCTATCATAGCAGTCGCAATGTTCACTATCTTGGGTGTGTATACTGTATTGTTGTTGTCGTGTCCAATGAAGAGCCATAGATGTCTCCATACATCTCTATTACAGCAGTCGCAATGTCCACTATCTTGGGTGTGTATACTGTATTGTTGTTGTTGTGCCAATCAAGAGCCTCAGATGTCTCCATACATCTCTATCACAGCAGCAGTAATGTCCTCTATCTTGGGTGTGTATACTGTATTGTTGTTGTCGTGTCCAATGAAGAGCCTCAGATGTCTCCAGGCATCTCTATCATAGCAGTCGCAATGTTCACTATCTTGGGTGTGTATACTGTATTGTTGTTGTCGTGTCCAATGAAGAGCCATAGATGTCTCCATACATCTCTATTACAGCAGTCGCAATGTCCACTATCTTGGGTGTGTATACTGTATTGTTGTTGTTGTGCCAATCAAGAGCCTCAGATGTCTCCATACATCTCTATCACAGCAGCAGTAATGTCCTCTATCTTGGGTGTGTATACTGTATTTTTGTCGTCGTGTCCAATGAAGAGCCTCAGATGTCTCCATACATCTCTATCATAGCAGTCGCAATGTTCACTATCTTGGGTGTGTATACTGTATTGTTGTTGTCGTGTCCAATGAAGAGCCATAGATGTCTCCATACATCTCTATCACAGCAGTCGCAATGTCCACTATCTTGGGTGTGTATACTGTATTGTTGTTGTTGTGCCAATCAAGAGCCTCAGATGTCTCCATACATCTCTATCACAGCAGTAACAATGTCCACTATCTTGGGTGTGTATACTGTATTGTTGTTGTTGTGCCAATCAAGAGCCTCAGATGTCTCCATACATCTCTATCACAGCAGTCACAATGTCCACTATCTTGGGTGTGTATACTGTATTGTTGTTGTCGTGTCCAATGAAGAGCCATAGATGTCTCCATACATCTCTATTACAGCAGTCGCAATGTCCACTATCTTGGGTGTGTATACTGTATTGTTGTTGTTGTGCCAATCAAGAGCCTCAGATGTCTCCATACATCTCTATCACAGCAGCAGTAATGTCCTCTATCTTGGGTGTGTATACTGTATTGTTGTTGTCGTGTCCAATGAAGAGCCTCAGATGTCTCCAGGCATCTCTATCATAGCAGTCGCAATGTTCACTATCTTGGGTGTGTATACTGTATTGTTGTTGTCGTGTCCAATGAAGAGCCATAGATGTCTCCATACATCTCTATCACAGCAGTCGCAATGTCCACTATCTTGGGTGTGTATACTGTATTGTTGTTGTTGTGCCAATCAAGAGCCTCAGATGTCTCCATACATCTCTATCACAGCAGTAACAATGTCCACTATCTTGGGTGTGTATACTGTATTGTTGTTGTTGTGCCAATCAAGAGCCTCAGATGTCTCCATACATCTCTATCACAGCAGTCACAATGTCCACTATCTTGGGTGTGTATACTGTATTGTTGTTGTCGTGTCCAATGAAGAGCCTCAGATGTCCCCATGTATCTCTATCACAGCAGTCACAATGTTCACTATCTTGGGTGTGTATACTGTATTGTTGTTGTTGTGCCAATCAAGAGCCTCAGATGTCTACATACATCTCTATCACAGCAGTCACAATGTCCACTATCTTGGGTGTGTATACTGTTTTGTTGTTGTCGTGTCCAATGAAGAGCCTCAGATGTCCCCATGTATCTCTATCACAGCAGTCACAATGTTCACTATCTTGGGTGTGTATACTGTATTGTTGTTGTTGTGCCAATCAAGAGCCTCAGATGTCTACATACATCTCTATCACAGCAGTCACAATGTCCACTATCTTGGGTGTGTATACTGTATTGTTGTTGTTGTGCCAATCAAGAGCCTCAGATGTGTCTATACATCTCTATCACAGCAGTAACAATGTCCACTATCTTGGGTGTGTATACTGTATTGTTGTTGTTGTGCCAATCAAGAGCCTCAGATGCTGGTTTTTGACTGCTACGACCTGGGATCAAATCCCGCATTGGGCTCTTTTTTTTTTAATAAAAAAAAAATGCTCCAATGGCCCCCGATGCTTACAAAAGTCCAACTCCACCAGAGAGTACAAGTACCCAAACGAGGCTCTGGCATATTTGTAAGTGTAAAGTCGAATATTTTTCACATGTGTAGACATATGGTGCATTTACAGTAAAAGCAGTCGCCTACTTCTACCCACCATGATTTATCATGGCCTGTACCACGTGTACTAAGGATAAGCAAAAAAAAACTAAAATGATCGTTAGTGTCTTAAATGAATGAACAGCGCAAAAAAAATTTCTAAGTGTTATTATCACACACAAACACAAAAGCCTTTATTAGGGACTTGCCACATACAGATTCTAACAATTGGGTAAGGTAATAATCATCTTGTGGTATTTACATAAATATTGAACTGGCTCTTCATCTCAAAGTCATTCATTTGTTGACTGGTCCTTACATAATGATGATCTAAAAAATTTATAATAAGCTATTGCCTTAGATTTGTTTGCTGATATTTTTTAAAAGTAATACGTAGGGTGAAATGTTGGTATATTTAATTTGTTGATATAGGGCCTTCCTCTCTGTATCAAGGGCTGTACAATTAAGCAGGTAATGAGGGAGTTCTTCAGTAATTTCCTTGTTACACAGTGTACATATTAAGAATTTGGCGTTAAACGTCAGAACGTTGTTTTTTTAAGACTGTAAATAGTATACTCGATTGAGCTATACAACGTTTGACTGGTAAAGGGAAATCATCGGTTAGGTAGCATTCTGTTTCTATTTAGAAGTGTTATTATCCTATTTTGTGTGAATTGTAAGTCGTTTTAGAAAAGTGTATTAGAAGTAAAGTTTGCCAATATAGTATATAATCATCAATTTTATTATAAAGTACTTTGCTTAGCTAAGTGGTGTCATTCTAAAAACAGCCGGCTGCTTCCTGGCGACTAATTGGCTAATAGCATTTTATTTGATCGCCATATTGTGGGAGCCAATAAAACACTAAGTTGGTGTCGCTTCTGGACAGCGGTCGGCCGTTTTTAGCCAATGACAGCCTTTGTTTACATATCGCAATTCTGAAAGTCCTTGCGCTAGTTAAGATAAATACCATATTGGACTGATAGATGGTATATACAAACTTCTCAATAAAATCAATATTCGATCATTGAACGGTGGATTAAACTCTGTTAAGAATCCGCTCAAATGCTTCCAGATCTTCTTGGCTAGAGCATCTAGCCTTGAGATGGGCTAGTAGGCGTCTACTAGCGTGTTCCAAACTTCGATGATGTTTGACAAATTCAAACAGACTATTGAATTCAATATGACCAGAGCAGCATTCGCATCCAGTTCTCCAATCACCGCTTATTTCATCTGTATTCCCAGGATCTTCTGTGAGGATCGATGGATCGTCGTTCTTTTCCGAGAGTTTCGCCACTTCGTTCTCTATATGCTGCGCCACTCGTTCCAAAATCATCTTGGCTTCCATCGGATTCGATGGTATCTTAGGATTTGTAATGGGAACTTGGCTTTCTGCTTCTTTCTTTTTCATATTCTTGGCGTGGTTCTTCCCTTCCATATGTTCCAAGTATGGGATGGGTCCGCTGAACTTCTTATTGCATGCCCAGCATTCGATAATGTTAAAGTCTTTTATTGAAGAAGCCACGGTTGTATCAGTTTCGTTACATTCTTCTTTTCTTGCGGCTGGTGTGCCTGATTTGACTTCTTCTACAGTCGCGTCGGCATTTTGGGTTGATGAAGGTTCTTCGCTGGATTTTGCTTGTTCCGGCGAAAGCTGGTTCACAGGGGAATATCGCTGTAGCAGCTCTTTCTTCCTCAGCTGCTTGGCGTGTTGGCGGCCGATCATATGCTGGTAAAACGGTATTGGGCCGCTGAAATCCTTCTGACAGACAGAGCACGTTTTGTTGTTCATCTCTTCGGTCGATAAAAAGTCGCTCAAAACCGGGGATAGTTTGAGAATTTTTTCTAAATTTTCTTTGCAGGGCGATTGCTTATCGTTAGGCAAAGAAAAGCTTTCCTTATTAGTTGACAAATGCAAATCAAAGTTCTTTGTATGTACTTGGTTATCTTCACCAATGTCCTTTGTTTTGGGGAGTACGTCCTTTTTCAGGAGGCTAGCTTCAGAAAACAGCGGATTACACGATTGTACTTCATCCTTAAGCCAACGTATGTATTTCATAGTATCTTTATCCTCTCCATTTTGGGATTTCAAATGGTATTGAAATTGTTCTTGATCCGAAGTAGCTGAAGAACAATTTCGATTACCGTCAGAACTTTCCTTAAATCTGGGCATCTTCATTGAACGATAACAGTCCTTATAGCCTTTTCTATAGGCAAATCGGGATGAATTTCTTACATCGTGCCATCTGGAGTGAATCTTGAAGGACGGACCTTTGAAATTATTTGGATCAGGGATCCAAATATTGACTCGTTCCTTACTATTTCCATTAAGATGTTGATCATAATAATCTGGACATTTGTTTGAAGGATTCCCTAATGGATAATAGGGCAGTCTGAAATGCTGATGGACGAAGTTTGGAATGCTAGGACGCTGTCGATAGAGGAATTGACTATTATCGGAGTAGCACTCAATGTTTGAAAGAGGATTTCGACCTCTTCTGTCAAAATGGAAGTTGTCCTGACGGAGTTGAGAGATGTTTTTCTTGATTTCCTCTTTATAGTGGCCTCCCATCTGCATGCACGTTTCCGTGTGAGCGCGCGTGGCGTACCTATACCCATGGTATCTTCGGCCTTTCAAATCCCCAAAGTTGGGGCAAGAGTAAGATTGTCTACCTCCGTATGATACTATAGGCATTATTTCATCCGAAAACCCCTCTATATAGTCTTTTGATTTGAAACCGAATAAAGAATTATTTTGATAATTGTTCGGAAAAACTTCCTTACTTTGTGTAACAAACTGCATTTTGTTGTCAATTCTACTTAGAGCAAAGCGTCGGTTGAAATTAGAATTTAAAAAATCATTCGAATATCGAAATGATCTTTTGGAATCTTCTTGATGGTAAATTCTTTGTTTTAGAGAGTGAAATCCGCATGGTTTCCAACTATAACTTCTTCTTATTTCTAAGTTTTCATTTTTAATAGCATGATATACTGCATTATTTAATAATAACTTGTCGTTTTTATCTTTGTAGTGCATTTGTTTGGGATTCCGATCTAAATTGGATGTCTTGTGATTGACTTCTTTATTCAAATCGCATTGGCTAGATACATTTCCATTCTTTACTTCATTTAAAATACTATTATTACATTTATTGGAGGATTCTTTTGTATTCTCAGTTGAATAATTTTCTACGTTTGGATTATTCGAATCCATTTTGATGTTTTTAGCATTTTCAACAAAATTAATAAAATGGTTATCTCTTTGTGAAGTCATTTTTAAAATCTCTTCAATAGATTTTTCGATATTTTGTAATTTCACATTTTGTTTCGTGATATTATTTGATTTGATTTGTTCATTATTTTGGAGTATTTCCTGTTTCACAGCTTGTTTCTTGTGCATTCGGCTGATCAGATGCTGAGCAAAAGGTACAGGACCGCTAAATTTCTTGTAACAGATATTACAAAAAGAAAAAGGATGATTTGATGCATACGTATTGTTTTCTGGATTTTTCATGAAATTTTCTATTTCATATTTCTTTCTATGTTGAATACTTTCATAATGTTGTTTTAAAGGAATTGGTCCAGAAAAGAATTTGTGACAAATCTCACAAGAATTAATTGAAGCATCCATTTTCACATTAAAATACTTAGCACAAATTATCGTCTGATAAATTATCAGTATCAATATCCATGTTCTAACAAAATACATCAAATTCTTGAAGAAAAACAGCAATCAATGCATCAAATTTTTAATCTACATTTTTCACCAAAAAAAACAAATCACTGCGTATTTTTTAAATTTATAATATTAATAACTTTTATATTACACTTATTGATAGATGAATTCAATTTAAAATATTTTCGCAGCTATTTTTAGCTGAATAAACGAAGTTTATCACGCTCAAAGTAAACATCTGTTTATAAAAGAACCTATGCACGCGGTGACCTTCTACACTTCTCATCTTAGCAACCCTGCATTCACAGAATAAACCATTTATCCATAATTTAAAAATAATATAAATGTTTTTTTTTATTTTTTTTTATTGATCTCCAAAAGTTTTTGCAATCAATATTGAATAATCAAAATATAAAAAATGAATTTTACCATTAAATTCTACATGCATTTCTTTTCTAATGTGAATATTTTCATAAAATAATTCATTAGTGTAATTTAGGTCTACAGTAGTTGAAATATACTCTGCAGAATTTGTTAAATTTTCAATATTTATTTATATATAGTATATATCGTTTTGAAAACAGAGCAATCCATAAATAAATCTTCAATTAAAAGGCATATATTGAATCAAAATATCATTTATTTTACCAATATTTCAGTTGGCTGAACGCCAACCTTTATCAAGGTCTTATAACATATTAATGTATGTCAACAACAAACTCAGCGTCACATTTGTTGTTGACACATATTAATATGTTATAATACCTTGATAAAGGTTAGCGTTCAGCCAACTGAAATATTGGTAAAATAAATGATATTTTGATCCAATATATGCCTTTTTAATTAAATTATATATAAATATTATCACATATGCGTGTAAAATCAAATGCAGGAATTGTTAATTTCTCTTAAAATGGGTCGAAAAATTAAAAATCCTTCTAATTTATTATTAATGAATTCATTTTGAAAGCGTGCGGCGTCATGTTATTTTTTAATAAAAATGCAAATTAAATTAGGTAATCCAGATAGATTTTTGAGAGACCATCAATTCAAATGTTTTAACTAATTTAAATAGATATTAATGTGACCCATGATTATTAAATTAGTTACAAGCCTTAGCGATTATATTACCATTTTATAAAAACTTTCACTCAAAGGTTGAATGATCTATTTAATTATTTATTGTTTTTTTAATATGTTATATATATATATATATATATATATATATATATATATATAAAATATTGCATATCGTATTTTATTTATATAATAATGCATTATCACGCCATCTGTTATCAAAATTCGAAACTATTATAGACGCGTATGATTCTTTTTTAAAATTAAACAATTACTATTGTTCTTACTGCAATAGAAAAATTAATGGGAGGTCCTGGCTCATCAGTGGTAAACCCTAATTATATATTTATGATTGTATGTAGTTCTGCTGTCCTCAAAGCATATATTCAATTGAATATAAGCAAAAATATTTTTGAAAATTAATTCTATTGACGTTTTGTGGCGCTGAGTTTGTTGTTGACACACATTAATATAATATAATACACTGCGGCCTGTGATTGTAAAGCAACACTTGAAGTTACACCGCATAAGTTTCTTTTCAACGAAAAATCAAGATTTTATTTCAAGGTGAAATATTGACTATTTCTAACCTTTTTGGATGAGGTATGAAAGGGTGAATTATGAAGAGTAATGATGAACGGAAAAATAAAAGTTAATAAGTGAGCAACAATTACCCAGAAATTATATGAAAAAGTAAAAATAAAATCAGGTAAAAATTTCTTTTAATTTTAAATTTGCAAGCTTTCAAGCAAATATACTGTTCTCTTCAACGGGCTGATACTCTATGCACAATCTCTTAATAATCTTTATATAAAATAATTGAAAACTTTTGTTATTGGTATGTGCTCTCGTGGGTGTGCAACACCGATAAGTCCTGGAAGCACTGGTATCATCAAAAATAAATAGCATCAATAGAAAAATTGACCTCCCAACCCAATAAAACAATATCCCTGACAAATTATATAAATATTAATAATTATTCCGTGTTTATATATATATATATATACAAGTATATACTTGTATTTCATCGCATTATAATATATATTAATTTAGCTGTAAACAGTCTGATGCACTCCCACACATGCCAATAACAAAAATTTTCCAATTATTTTATATAAATATTATTTAGAGATTGTGCATAGAGTATTAGCCTTCGAAATTATTTTAAAGGCGTAAGATTCTTTTTGAAAATAAACAATTTCTACTGCTCTTACTGCAATGGTAAAATTAATGGGAATTCGCCAGTTGGCGAAACCGCTGGGAGGGTTCACCACTAATGAGCCAGGCCCTCCCATTAATTTTTCCATTGCAGTAAGGGCAGTAGAAATTGTTTATTTTCAAAAAGAATCATACGCCTTTAAAATAATTTCGAATTTTGATAACAGATGGCGCTAGTGCATCAGAGTATTAGCCCGTTGAAGAGCAGTATATTTGCTTGAAAACTTGCAAATTCAAAATTAAAAGAAACTTTTTACCTGATTTTTATTTTTACTTTTTCAAACACATTAATATGTTATAATACCTTGATAAAGGTTGGCGTTCAGCCAACTGAAATATTGGTAAATTATATTTTGATCCAATATATGCCTTTTTAATTAAAAATTTATTAATGGATCTCAGTTTGCCAAATCTGGTGTTATGGCTTTGTCACCGATAGATGGGGTTTAGTTTTGACGTTAAATTTGACGGGAGAGGCGCCCTATGCTTTTATATAAATATATATTAAAAATATAAAAAGATCAGGTATTGATATTAAAAATAAAAAAGGCATATCCTGACCAGGATCACATGAGCATTTATAGATGGCAGAGCGCCATCTAGTGGAACAAAAATAAACTAAACGTTTATTTAGCTTGTTCCGTGATATTTGGCCAACCCAATTTCTTGATAAATCAAGAAAAGTCAACCACGAACGCGTTTCGGGCTGTTGGCCCTCGTCAGCGTGGTGAAGACTGTACTTCTACGACCAAATATTTGATCCCAGAGGCTTCCTGAGAAATCAAGAAATGGATATTAAAGGCCAAGTGGCCAAATATTAATAATATTACCATCAACAACTGACATTTAAAAAAATAATTTTTATTAATTTTCACATATTGTTGCATTGATTTTAATGCTTCCTACATTTATTAAAAAAATCTATGATATTTAATATTTATTTAAAACAGATTATATACAAGGGTATCATTCCTTTTTATAGTTTTATTCCTTTTGTAATATTGCTATTGTACATATATCTTGATTGTTTATTGGAGAGAGGGGACCTAGACGAAGACTGCGGACCACGACCTACGAGGAAGACAACAAATAAATAAAAATAATAAATTTAAAAAGTAATTTATTTTTATTTACTTTTCTTTATTTGCTTTGAGTATGGAAACCCGCTCGGTGTATAACACCAAGAAGGAGAAAACCAGAGTCGATGACCCAGAAAAGCTTCAACTTGGTGCAACAATAAACTAAATAATAAAAAACTAAAGTTTAGTTTCATATACACCTATCCCCCGATTTACACGGTAGATACGTTCCTGAGAAAAACGTGTAAATCGAGAAAAAAAGAATGTCTTATTTTAAATCTTTCAAACCAGCCATGACTTACCAAAAAAAAAATTGGCTTCTTGTCAGCTGAAGAAAAAGATGGCAATTGCTCTACAATTTTTTCGTATAGTATTTCGTTAGTATAGTGCGATACAAAAAACACTTATTTGGAAAACCGTGTAAAAGCGAAAACGTGTAAAACAAGTACCATTTATATCGGGGGATAGGTGTATTTGTATTTCAGCCTGTTGATGGAGGTTATTGTCCAAAGGCTCGCTAAACTTTTACCTCTTTAATAAAAATTATTGTAGCGTTAACTTTTATTTATTCTTAGAAGTGACTTAATGATAACAGAAATTTGGTCTCTTTTCATGATAAATTTGTTTAAAACATTTTAATTACATTTTTTTTCTCACAATGAGTTTCTTTTTATTACAAAACACTAGCTTTCAAGTGTTAATCACTCTTCAACGGGCTTAATAAAAAGCATTGACTATATTGTTAGCGAAGCATTGATTATTTTACACTAGTATTAGCAGAGTATCATTTTTATGTTTATATTTTACTACTCTGTAAACTTCCCTCATTCCTTATCTTTTGTTTATCCTTCATAGTTTGTTCTTGTCTTAAATAAATTGCTGTGTCATCCTGAAGTTTGTCTTTCCTAATTTTCCACGTGGCAATATCCAACAAGAAATAAATTTTGAAAAAGAATACGCAGGCAGCGTGGATATTCACAACTGAAATTTTAAATTCATATGTAATTTAACAATGTTATGGAATATGTCTATTTACATGTTTAGGGCATCCAGAACCTATAAAATTGATCTATTGCTTTCTTCTAAGATATCTAAGGTATTGTGATGCTCTCTGTTATATTCATTGGAAATGAGAGATTCAAAAAGTAACCGTTGATATTGGTTCTTAATGTTTTTGTAGTGATATTTGGTATCTGTTATTTTTTATTATTATTTTAGATATTTTTTATTAAGCTCGTTGAAGAGCCATTATCACTTGAAAGCTAAAATAAAAAGAAACTCATTGTGGGAAAATATTTCGTAATTTTAAAATAAATTTGGTTTGATAACTCTGTGGTGTGAGGGTATTTGCCCGATGATTGGTTGTATACTGTTCACGTGACCTTAATAAACCAATCAGCGTTAAGTAAAGCGAGCATGTAACCTTAGGTTAGTATTTCTGTAGTTCTTTTGAACGTGCATGAATGCTCAAATGTAATTCATAATTATTATAAAATAGATGAAGCTTCCAGGGTTAAGTTTCTTGTGCAACTTTTTATTTTCAAGCTTTCGGACTTGTCAGTCCTTCAACAGGATTATCACGTTAACAATTTAATAATAAATACTATTTTTATATACACATTATTATATACATGTTTTAAATACTTATTATATATTGAGAGAAAAATATACACCAATACCTTGCTTTGCGTCGTTTCGTTTTGCGTTTTTTTCAAAGTTGCGTCGCTGCTTAATTTTTACTGATTTTCACTGTGCGTCGTTAGATTTTCGAAGTTGCGTTGTTTTGGATTCGAGTCTTTAATTTTTTTTTTTTTTTTTTTTGAATTTTTTTTTTCCTAAAATATGGCAACACCTTTGTTTTTGATTTCGCCTTCACATATTTTCACTTTGCGTCGTGTTTTTTTGGAACGTAACCCCGACGCAAAGCGAGGTATGGGTGTACTACATTATTTCTGTTTTAAAATCATTTTTTTAATATATGTGCGTTGTGGATGAATGATACGTGCTGGTTGAATGATATCTCGATATTTCATAATTAGCAAATATTCATTAATTACTATTAATATTGTAATAAAAGGCTAAAAACAGGAATTAAATGAAATCAGACGATCGAAAAAGACATTGCAGCAGAGGATTGCCTTGTGCTGACTCGGTAGACAAAAGAAATAACTAGGAAAACCATACAGAGAGGCTAAAAGACAGATGAGAAAGGCAAAAGGTTAAGAAATAGAAGAAACAAGACATATAAGTTGAACAAACTTGCAATAAAAGGCAACCAAACAGACAATAAGGATGTCGCCATTCCTGTATAGTCAGAAAAATCAATTTCACTGCAGAAGGCAGGCTGACTTTGCACTTCGTCGCATCCAATGCTGAGTTCAACTATTACACTTTATCAC
>CP092864.1:146733713-146944425 GCA_030710605.1 Cordylochernes scorpioides
TGACAGCATTTCGGAAATAGCAATTTAAAGGGACGCAGTTCCAAATTCCCGTGATATCCTCGGGGAAAAATAGCCATAGAATCCTTTGACGGTCTATAAATCGTTTAATTTTCAAAGGGAGGTTTGATTAGAAGCAGTAATATATACTCAAGACTAAATTTCGATATTCTCTTTCGAGTTTTTAAGAACGATGGCACTTTGCATCACTCTAGTCAAAACGTTTACTATTTATGATAACAAATTTGAGGGAACCAAAAGCTTCCCCATGTGCACTAGGTGCAAAACCGAAGAAGCCCTTCCCCAACATATACTAAATTACACAAAGCAATAACGCGCCATCTATACATATAAAATGAAAGGTTATTTGAATGTAATTCTACTGTCCTATAAGCTTATGTCCATAGTTTTCTTGAAAACCATTTCTGAGATTCCATCCTTAAGTGCTGCGTATATAAGCAGAATCGTCCAATACAGTATTAAAGCTCTGAGAAGCGGTCTGGTGGATTAAATTGGCGAAACCGCTGGGAGGGTTAACCACCGATGAGCCAAGCCCTCCCAATATATATTTTCATCGAAGTAAGGGCAGTAGAAGTTTGTATTATGTATAAAAAAAACATTCGTGCTTTTAAACCTTTCATTTTATATACTAAATTGTATTGGAAAGAACAAAGGATCCCTGTACAAAGAACCAAGAAGAGTTCTTGAATTTGTTTATGAGCACGACTTCCAAGATCTTGTCTAATTTAGACTAATAAAAGGATAAGTAAAAAAGAAATTTTCCAAAACTGGTATTGTGTGTGACTCAATCTTTATCATAACTAGTAAGGTTTTTTACTAGCGTGAAGCATTGTGCCATCGTCTATATGCACAATTAAAGAGAGAGATGACTCTTTAAACTGGCGAAAACCGCTGGAAGGGTTAACCACTGATGAGCCAGGCCCACCCATTAATTTTTTCCATTGCAATAAGGGCAGTAGAAATTATTTTATTTTTAAAAGAAGCATGAGCGTCATTGGCACGCTAATGCATCATAACTTAACGATTTGGTTTCCGATAAAAAATCATATTTAAAGTTAAATACATTTTGTAAATACATTTTTAACTTTCTACAAAATCTGGATCTCTAGTGTTTTCATGTGTTGAATAATGTAAATAACTTATGTAAATAAACTTTTCTCCTTGTTTGGCGCAAGTATCCCTTGCGGGATATAGCGCTTTGGAAATAAAATGATTGAATAATTGATGCATCATAACAAATATAAAGTTGTAAAGCTATTTTCCGTGAATTGTTTTTCGTGGTATAATTTTGTATCAAATTTTCAGGATATAATGACGAATCATAAAGATAGAGGCTGCCTGGCCGGCATTCATAATTTTTCAAATTAAAGATACTTCGGCCTGTAAATCTTTTTTATTGTCTCGACGTTTCAACGGTTATATTATGCCTATTGCATATATTGCCAGACACTTCGTTCTTTTATTACGATCCACTAGCGCGCCATCTGTTATCAAATTACAAAACTATTTTAGAGGCGTAATATTCTTTTTAAAATAAAACAATTTCTACTGTCCTTTAATTTTTCTATTGCAGTAAGGACAGTAGAAATTGTTTTATTTTAAAAAGAATATTACGCCTCTAAAATTGTTTTGTAATTTGACTTCTTTCTTTTGTATACAGTTCTTTTTTCTCGTTTTTTCTCTCTTTCTCATTGTTAACATCATATGATTATTCTATTCACGGCCTGAAATTATTGTACATATATATATATACAAATGTAAAGGCATACATGTATGACAGCGCAAGTATCCCTAGGGGGACATAGCGCTTTTGTCCTCGTCAGGAACGAACAAAATTAAACATTCGGCAAAGCGTTAAAAATTATATAAATTTTGTACAAAATTTTAAATACCGCGTGAGAACGCCCTTGCAGCCTTCGAACATTTTTTAACGCTTTGCCAAATGTTTTAATTTTTGTTCGCTCCTGACGAGGACAAAAGATTTTTGTCGAAACGTCGAAACAATAAAAATACTTGCGGACCGAAGTATCTTTGATTTGAGGAAATAATAACGAATGTTACTCAGATACTGATTTCTTTATTTGTGAACTTATAGCCCATCACGATTATAGTGAAGATACTTAACAAGTCTAGCCTCTTGGTAACTTGGTCACTTGGGGAAGTCATCGTGGACAGAGGCCTTAGCGTTTCTTTGTTTGTACAAATGTTTTCCTGTATATCACTTATCTCTATATCCTTTTTGTTAGAATATTACACAGAGTAACAATGGCTATAGATGAGCTCGTGTTTGAAAAGGAACTTGTATGTATATATATAATATTTATTGTTTTTGTTGTTTTCATGTAACATATATACCAAGATTTGTTTTGTATAATTGCCATTAATAAAAAAAAATATTATGGAAAAGGCATCTCCATATCGTGCAATTGAAAATTGCTGATGGCTTGCGCCATCTATCGGAATAAATATCAATAGATAGATTGGCGAAGATAGATGGCGCAAGCCATCAGCAACTTTCAGTTACACGATAAGGATATGCCTTTTTCATAATTTATGCACCTTATCCCAGTACAATATTACATTTGTACTATATTTTCACAATAAATAATATGTAAAGTTAAATTGGTTACGGATTCATCTTTCTTGCTTACTTTAATTACATAACACCTTTATGTGAACAAGCGTAACCTAGAAATTGTTAGAAAAAGGAACAATAAAATTCAGGTAAAGAATTTCTCTCAATTTAGGTTTTTTGCAAGTTTTCGCGCAAATTTCTGCTCTTCAGCGCGCAAATATTTCTATGTACAATATTAAGATGATCTTTATACAAAAATAATTGAAAAAAAATGTGTTATTGGCATGTGCTCTCGTTGGTGTGCATCAGACTGTTTACAGCTAAAAACCAATGGATCCCTTCCCATGTCAACATACCTCTTAATGAAGATGCAGACAAATTAGCAAAAAAAAGCGTGTCACTTACCAAGCAATAATCTTACCTTTGAAGAAATATATACTTATATAAAAAAGAAAATAAATCAAACTGATAGTTAATACAAATCATCACTTGTACAAACCATTGAAACAATTAGAAGAACTTTAAAAACTTAATAGAAATCAACAAACAGCTTTAGCAAGACTAAGAAGTGGCCATATAAAAACCTTAAAATTTCAAAATGTACAAAAAACTTCAATAACTGCTTGAAATACAATAGTGCGGAAGCTTCTCTGGAACATATCATGCTCAGAACTGACAATAGAGAACCTATTTTCCAGGCCTATAACTACCATCACAAAATTGGAGAGGAGTGGACTTCAGGAATTGGTTTAACCATGAAGATAAGCACCAACACAGCTAAAATAATAGATATTATAATGGGTTGAAATATATATACACAAACAATTATTAATTTATAGATAATTTGTCAGAAAATTGTTATATTGGGTTGGAAAGTCTATTTTTCGATTATATAATGCTATTTATTTTTATGATATATACCAGTGCTTCCAGGAATAATCGTTGTTGCTATCTTTTTATGTCGTGCTAATGGTCTATTGCTTGTTTGAGATTGAATGTGTGTTCAGTGATGCAGGTGTGTTGATAAATTAAGGATCCTTTTATCTTTTAACTTGAATTTACCACTTGATTGCTATTCAATAGCTCAATGATTCCAGTTCTGATTGTTTGTTGACAAAATAAAACAAAACACTAATCACACACACAAAAGCCTTTATTAGGGACTTGCTACATACAGATTCTCCTAATTGGGTAAGGTAATAATCATCTTGTGTTATTTACATAGAAATTGAACTGGCTTTACTCTTCGTCTCAAAGTCATTCACTTGTTGACTTGTCCTTACATAATGATGATCTAAAAAAATTTATAGCAAGCTATTGCCTTAGATTTGTTTGCTGATATTTTTGAAAGCAATACGTAGGGTGAAGTGTTGGTACATTTAATTTGTTGATATAGGGCCTTCCTCTCTGCATCAAGGGCTGTACAATTAAGCAGGCAATGGGGGAGTTCTTCAGTAATTTCCTTGTCACACAGTGTACATATTAAGTTTTTGGCCTCAAACGTCAGAACGTTGTTTTTTTAAGACTGTAAATAATATTCTCGATTGAGCTATACATCGTTTGACTGGTAAAGGGTATTCATCGGTTAGGTAGCATTCTGTTTCTATTGAGATATGGAAATTTTTATAATGTGGATAAAGTTTAACAAAACACTAATTAAGTTCTTTATTGTCGCAGTCACTTTTTCCCTACTATCAACCACATATGCAACGATATGTAAGATATTCATGTAGAAACGTAAGTATAAGCACTCAATGAAGTCTTTATTAAGACCATTAATCTTATATACATATTATATTGAGATATACAGAAAAAGAGTGAAGAAAGAAATTCGAATTTATAAAGTTATACAATAAATATATGTCGTAGCTGTCGTGGTCGAATGGAAGGGCGCGACCGTTGTGCATGTATGCGTCAAAAATTAACTTGTTCGACACTCGTGAGCGCACGCTGGCTGCCAGATTTATTTTGTACAGATTTATACATGGATGAATTTGTATTTACAATTTAACATAATATAATTATATGGTGGAAATAATTTATACATTTTGGATATTATACAAATTATGACATATATTATGAAAAATAAAAAGGCATCTTCTTATCGTGCAACTTGAAATTTGCTGATGGCTTACGCCATCTATCGGAATAAATATCAACTATTCTCGTTGATTTTTAATTATTCCAGAATTGGTCAAATACCCATTCTTGATTAATCAAGAAAAGCTAACCACGTACACGTTCCAGGCTGTTGGCCCTCATCAGCGTGGTGCAAGCTGTACCTCAACGACCAAATAAAGTGGTCATTCAGGCATCCAGAAAAATCATGAAACGGGTAGTTAAGGCCAGAATTGTGGAACTGATAGCTATCAGCAACTTTAAGTTGCACGATAAGGAGATGGCTTTTTCATAATTTTTGCACATTATCCCAGAACAATATCACATTTGTGTTATTTTTTCACAATAAATATATTGTTCTGAAGATAGAAGTTGCCTGGCCGGTATTCATATTTTTATAAAAATAGACACTTCTGTCAGTTAGAGTTTTTTTTTATTTTCTCAACGTTTCAACATAAATATTTTGTCTTCGTCAGGAGAAATAAATATAAATAAAGCATTTGGCAAGGCGTTAAAAATTGTTCCGAGGTTACAAGAGCGTTCTCACGTGATTTTTCGAATTTAGTACAACATTTTCTATTCTCGTTGTACTAATTTCGAAAAATCACGTAAGAACGCCCTTGCAACCTCAGAACAATTTTTAACGTCTTGCCAAATGCTTTATTTATGTCTCCTGACGAAGGCAAAATATTTTTGTTGAAACGTTAAGAAAATGAAAACTCGAACTGGCCGAAGTGTCCATTTTTCATAGAAATATATTGTTGCATCGCTGCTTTGTCAATAATAGTAAATTGAGCATGCGGGTAAGGATTTCTGTTCTACGAGTCCTTTTTTATTTACCCTCGTGTGTTATATAGAACAAAGTAATTACATACAGAGAGAAATGTCCAGCAACCGCTGTGAACAATAGAGAGGACAACTTTACTCTAGGCAGATAGGTGCTTCTTCCTTTTTGATTGGTCGGTCTACCCCCCGGTCCACAGGTGGTGGATGCTTTTAGCCTGTTATACACGTCATCGCAATACTATAGATATATAATTATCTGTTAATTCCCATCCTCGTCGCCATAGTTAATTTTCTTGAAGATGTATCCTTCTAGCTATAAAAATTATCAGAACTTATAAAAAAAAAAAAGTTTATTTTCCTTCTTTAAAAATATTTACATAGAAGCAATTTAACAAAACAAATTCAATCCAAAAATTAAACAAAAACTGATTTACATATCTCTCGACAGAATATATTTACTCTAGTCTCTAGTCAAAACCCAATAAATAAATATATATACAATTTAATTATTTTTATACGTCTGTGTAACTCTAAGTCCATTTATACATAATTATCTTGATATAATATTATATTCATAGGTTATAGTATTGATTGGTCTCTCTTTTCATACGCAAAAACACACACACACAAACCTTTATTATGGATCAAGCCCCATATAGGATTCTCCCAGTATAACAATGGTTTTAATTGAACAGAAATCAAGTAATATATACAATTCAATATTAACATGAACCCCCCAAAAAAAAAACACTATTTACAGTAGTTTCAATTTACATTTCTGTTGTCCTCATCGTACTCTGAATTTGTAGAACTAAATTATTCACTATAGTGTTGTTAATCTGAGTATTCCATGAGTCCTACGTTTTACCAAGTTTCTTTACAGAGAGATTCTCCTTTTCGGGTAGCTATCTGTACCTTTACATATTACCCAGTATGTTCTCCTGGTTCCATTCAGAAGAATTTTCCCAACCAACCGTCAGAAGCAGATGGTCTGAATAAGGGTGTTCATCAACCTGTAGGTCAATATTATAATCCAGTGAAGTATTTTTCATATACAGATTTCAGTATTTCTTGAGAATAATGATACTTCGGCAAGTAAATCTTTTTATTACCTCGACGTTTCGACAAAAATCTTTTATTCTCGTCAGCAGTAAACAATAATTAAAACATTTGGCAAGGCCTCAAAAATTATTCTAAGGTTCCTAATTATATTCCAAATATGGTTGTTTGCTCCTGACGAGGACAAAATATTTTTTATCGAAATGTCGAGGTAATAAAAAGATTTATTGGCCGAAGTATATTTATTTTCAAGAAATATAATATCCCCCTCTGTCATTTTGAAACTAACTCCTAGAGAAGAAGGAAGAGAAATAAGGATAACCCAGGCCCCTGGAGCTCAAGAAACGCCAACTGCCCCAAGAAGGAATACTGAACAATATAGCGTCAATTAAATAATAGAATTTCTATTGGAACTATTATTTGGATATAATATTATACAAGTCATACTACCAATGTGTATCTTCAATAAAAGCATTAAAAGCGCAGCTTTCGAGTTAATAAAACAGTTCTTTGTCAGATCTATCTCATATTAGCAATCAAAATTCTATTC
Organism: Cordylochernes scorpioides; assembly: GCA_030710605.1. Taxonomy (NCBI): domain Eukaryota; kingdom Metazoa; phylum Arthropoda; class Arachnida; order Pseudoscorpiones; family Chernetidae; genus Cordylochernes; species Cordylochernes scorpioides. The sequence continues at coordinate 146,740,820 of CP092864.1, forward strand.
CTCAGACCGTTTATTCGCTCAAAATATTGCTCGTTTTTATCTTTTAATAAAGATACGTATTGAGAGTTAATGTAATATTAGTTTAATAGTTTTGATAACTCTTTTATATACATTTTATAAATATAATTTCCATCTATCTATAAAATGTGTGACTTTTTTGCAATGTGATTCTTTTTTTTCCAATCTCTACTAATACTAATCTAATAAAATAGTATAACGGTCTGGAGATTAATTTGGCGAAATTGCTTAGAGAGTTCACCACTAATGAACCAAGCCCACACATCCACAATAACTTTTTAACATTGCAGTAAGGTCTGTAGAGATAATATTTGATGATTTATGTAAAAAAGAAACACATTGTTAAAAATTAATTGTTACATATTTTAGCTTTTTTATATCAATATAACGTGAAGAAAGGTGATGATGCTAACATTCAATGCCTTTCTAACACATCAAGATAAAAGCTAAGTTTGAATTAAAACCGCTGTAAGATAAAATGACCAAAAGAAAGGCAGAATTCTGACCACCTTCCTCCATAAAGCAGAAGATACTTGGAAGCAGCTGACGCTTTCAAGGTCTTTTCTAACAATGGCAGATCTACTAGCAATGATTTGCGCTTGAATCCCAAGTTTTGGCAGTTTTTTTTTTTTAACTATTCCACGTACACCTTTTACAGGCCATGCTAGTTATGGTTGGTATTTAGTCTATACATGTAAATATCAATTGGACATATACACTTACAAGTATATTAATACCGTGTATTATGGTACTCTGGCGACCGCGCTTTGCTTCAGCGAGCGCGAACTGGGACCAAGCTCCACTACACACACGGGCAGTGGACGGCCTCGGCAACCGCGAGCGTCAACCTGACTACGCATGCGCGAACATCCAGACTCTTGCCACTCACGCGGTAAACAAGAAGGCTTGATCCCAACGGCTGTTACAACAACCGTTACTTCTTTTCTCTTTATATATTTCTGGCTTTAAATAAATTAATTTTAATTATAATTTTATCAGCGGCCTTTCCACAAGCCACACCAACATCACGCAACCACCATCACCACAGTACCATAACATGTATGGCTATACACGTCCATAATACGTAACTAATCTGGCTGAAATTTTAACAGTGTAGAGAGTTGAATGTGAAAAAAACGTATAGGCATAATTTCAGGCTTATATCTCGAATATCATCAGAGTTATTAACAAATTAACGCATTTTCCTTTTTTCACTCGCAACTAGCGCCTCACTGCGGTAACTTCGGGAAGTGATCTCCAGATCATTCTATTATTGTAATGGATTAGCATTGAAAATGACGCTACGACCCGTGTTAGATTCCCGCATTGGGCACTTTTTCTGATATAAAAAAAAAATGGGCCAATGGCCCCCGATTCTGGCAAAAGTCAAATCCCACCAGCAAGTATACCATGTATATAAATATGTTCAGTTGGACATTTTAAAAGAACCGAAGATAATGAATAATTATTTTCTATAAAGAAATAACTAATGCGAGATTCAATCCCGTTGCGGTGTCTGTCAAAAATCGACTGCGTAAGTTATTTTCCTTCAAATTCCACAATAATGATATTCTATGAGGGGAATAAATCCAAACGTTGGTTCTATCTATGTTTGCAGTGAAACCAAGACAAAGGTAGGATAGGTAGATTGAACTATCAGTTAACAGTTGATTGGTTAGCTGCCAAATCAAACGAACGATTACCTTGAACAAAGAGCACATGAACTCTTCAAACATACATATTGAAAAATGCTGTTTTATTTTTCTTTAAAAATCAGGCTACGAAGATGAACAATTATTTATATTTATTTTAAGACAGGGAACTTCGCAATACCGGCCAACTGAGTTGGTGGTGGTGTCTTGTCCATGAAGCAGATCAGATCGGTCCGTGCACCCTGATAACAATACCAGCCAACTGAGGTGATGATGGTGTCTTGTCAATGGAGCAGATCAGATCGGTCCGTGCACCCTGATCACAATACCGGCCAACTGAGGTGGTGGTGGTGTCTTGTCCATGGAGCAGATCAGATCGGTCCATGTACTCTGATCACAATACCGGCCAACTGAGGTGGTGATGGTGTCTTGTCAATGGAGCAGATCAGATCGGTCCGTGCACCCTGATCACAATACCGGCCAACTGGGGTGGTGGTGGTGTCTTGTCCATGGAGCAGATCAGATCGGTCCATGCACCCTGTTCACGATACCGGCCAACTGAGGTGGTGGTGCTGTCTTGTCCATGGAGCAGATCAGATCGGTCCATCCACTCTTATCACGATCCCGGCAAACTGAGGTGGTAGTGGTGTCTTGTCCATGGAGCAGATCAGATCGGTCCATGCACTCTGATCACAATACCGGCCAACTGAGGTGGTGGGGGTGTCTTGTCCATGGAGCAGATCAGATCGGTCCATGCGCTCTGATCACAATACTGGCAAACTGAGGTGGTGGTGGTGTCTTGTCCATGGAGCAGATCAGATCGGTCCGTGCACCCTGATCACAATACCGGCCAACTGAGGTGGTGGTGGTGTCTTGTCCATGGAGCAGATCAGATCGGTCCATGTACTCTGATCACAATACCGGCCAACTGAGGTGGTGATGGTGTCTTGTCAATGGAGCAGATCAGATCGGTCCGTGCACCTTGATCACAATACCGGCCAACTGAGGTGGTGGTGGTGTCTTGTCCATGGAGCAGATCAGATCGGTCCATGCGCTCTGATCACAATACTGGCAAACTGAGGTGGTGGTGGTGTCTTGTCCATGGAGCAGATCAGATCAGTCCGTGCACCCTGATCACAATACTGGCAAACTGAGGTGGTGGTGTCTTGTCCATGGAGCAGATCAGATCGGTCCGTGCACCCTGATCACAATTCCGGCCAACTGAGGTGGTTATGGTGACTTGTCAATGGAACAGATCAGATCAGTCCGTGCACCTTGATCACAATACCGGACGACTGAGGTGGTTATGGTGACTTGTCCATGGAGCAGATCAGATCGGTCCGTGCACCCTGATCATAATACTGGCAAACTGAGGTGGTGGTGGTGTCTTGTCCATGGAGCAGATCAGATCAGTCCGTGCACCCTGATCACAATACCGGCCAACTGAGGTGGTGGTGTCTTGTCCATGGAGCAGACCAGATCGGTCCGTGCACCCTGATCACAATACCGGCCGACTGAGGTGGTGGTATCTTGTCCATGGAGCAGATCAGATCGGTCCATGCACCCTGATCACAATACCGGCCAACTGAGGTGGCGGTGGTGTCTTGTCCATGGAGCAGATTGGTGTAAGAGAATCAGAGGCTGGAACTCAGAAAAGATTGTTTAATTATCAATTATATTATATTGAGATGACAAGTAAAAGGAGAGTCAAACAAAGCAAACGCAGTGGTAGACAACAAAGGCAAATCTGAAACCTATATGTACAGCCAGCGGTTGGTGGCGTCAGGTCACGTGATGTTTGGGGGAAGTGGCGGTTGCTAAGGCAACAGCCGATGTGCGAGTTATTCCAACAATTGGTCCATACACCCTGATCACAATACCGGCCAACTGAGGTGGTGGTGTCTTGTCCATGGAGCAGATCAGATCGGTCCGTGCACCCTGATCACAATACCGTCCAACTGAGGTGGTGGTGGTGTCTTGTCCATGGAGCAGATCAGATCGGTCCATGTACCCTGATCACAATACCGGCCAACTGAGGTGGTGGTGTCTTGTCCATGGAGCAGATCAGATCGGTCCGTGCACCCTGATCACAATACCGTCCAACTGAGGTGGTGGTGGTGTCTTGTCCATGGAGCAGATCAGATCGGTCCATGTACCCTGATCACAATACCGGCCAACTGAGGTGGTGGTGGTGTCTTGTCAATGGAGCAGATCAGATCGGTTCGTGCACCTTGATCACAATACCGGCCAACTGAGGTGGTGTGGTGTCTTGTCCATGGAGCAGATCAAATCGGTCCATGCACCCTGATCACCACCGGCCAACTGAGGTGGTGGTGTCTTGTCCATGGAGCAGATCAGATCGGTCCATCCACTCTTATCACAATACCGGCAAACTGAGGTGGTGGTGGTGTCTTGTCCATGGAGCAGATCAGATCGGTCCATGCACTCTGATCACAATACCAGCCAACTGAGGTGGTGGGGGTGTCTTGTCCATGGAGCAGATCAGATCGGTCCATGCGCTCTGATCACAATACTGGCAAACTGAGGTGGTGGTGGTGTCTTGTCCATGGAGCAGATCAGATCGGTCCATGCGCTCAAATCACAATACTGGCAAACTGAGGTGGTGGTGGTGTCTTGTCCATGGAACAGATCAGATCAGTCCGTGCACCCTGATCACAATACTGGCAAACTGAGGTGGTGGTGTCTTGTCCATGGAGCAGATCAGATCGGTCCGTGCACCCTGATCACAATACCGGCCGACTGAGGTGGTTATGGTGACTTGTCAATGGAGCAGATCAGATCGGTCCGTGCACCTTGATCACAATACCGGCCGACTGAGGTTGGTATGGTGACTTGTCCATGGAGCAGATCAGTTCGGTCCGTGCACCCTGATCACAATACTGGCAACTGAGGTGGTGGTGGTGTCTTGTCCATGGAGCAGATCAGATCGATCCATGCACCCTGATCACAATACCGGCCAACTGAGGTGGTGGTGTCTTGTCCATGGAGCAGATCAGATCGGTCCATGCACCCTGATCACAATACCGGCCAACTGAGGTGGTGGTGTCTTGTCCAAGGAGCAGATCGGATCGGTCCGTTAACCCTGATCACAATACCGGCCAACTGAGGTGGTGGTGGTGTCTTGTCCATGGAGCAGATCAGATCAGTCCGTGCACCCTGATCACAATACTGGCCAACTGAGGTGGTGGTGTCTTGTCCATGGAGCAGATCAGATCGGTCCATGCACCCTGATCACAATACCGGCCAACTGAGGTGGTGGTGACTTGTCCATGGAGCAGATCGGATCGGTCCGTGCACTCTGATCATAATACCGGCCAACTGAGGTGGTGGTGTCTTGTCCAAGGAGCAGATCGGATCGGTCCGTGCACCCTGATCACAATACCGGCCAACTGAGGTGGTGGTGGTGTCTTGTTCATGGAGCAGATCAGATCAGTCCGTGCACCATGATCACAATACCGACCAACTGAGATGGTGGTGTCTTGTCCATGAAGCAGACCAGATCGGTCCGTGCACCCTGATCACAATACCGGCCGACTGAGGTGGTGGTTTCTTGTCCATGGAGCAGATCAGATCGGTCCATGCACCCTGATCACAATACCGGCCAACTGAGGTGGTGGTGGTGTCTTGTCCATGGAGCAGATTGGTGTAAGAGAATCAAAGGGTGGAACTCAGAAAAGATTGTTTAATTATCAATTATATTATATTAAGATGACAAGTAAAAGGAGAGTCAAACAAAGCAAACGCAGTGGTAGACAACAAAGGCAAATCTGAAACCTATATGTACAGCCAGCGGTTGGTGGCGTCAGGTCACGTGATGTCTGAGGGAAGTGGCGGTTGCTGAGGCAACAGCCAATGTGCGAGATATTCCAACAATTGGTCCATACACCCTGATCATAATACTGGCCAACTGAGGTGGTGGTGGTGACTTGTCCATGGAGCAGATCAGATCGGTCCATGCACCCTGATCACAATACCGGCCAACTGAGGTGGTGGTGACTTGTCCATGGAGCAGATCGGATCGGTCCGTGCACCCTGATCACAATACCGACCAACTGAGGTGGTGGTGTCTTGTCCATGGAGCAGATCAGATCGTTCCATGCACCCTGATCACAATACCGGCCAACTGAGGTGGTGGTGTCTTGTCCATGGAGCAGATCAGATCGGTCCATGCACCCTGATCACAATACCGGCCAACTGAGGTGGTGGTGGTGTCTTGTCAATGGAGCAGATCAGATCGGTCCGTGCACCTTGATCACAATACCGGCCAACTGAGGTGGTGGTGGTGTCTTGTCCATGGAGCAGATCAGATCGGTCCATGCGCTCTGATCACAATACTGGCAAACTGAGGTGGTGGTGGTGTCTTGTCCATGGAGCAGATCAGATCAGTCCGTGCACCCTGATCACAATACTGGCAAACTGAGGTGGTGGTGTCTTGTCCATGGAGCAGATCAGATCGGTCCGTGCACCCTGATCACAATTCCGGCCAACTGAGGTGGTTATGGTGACTTGTCAATGGAACAGATCAGATCGGTCCGTGCACCTTGATCACAATACCGGACGACTGAGGTGGTTATGGTGACTTGTCCATGGAGCAGATCAGATCGGTCCGTGCACCCTGATCACAATACTGGCAAACTGAGGTGGTGGTGGTGTCTTGTCCATGGAGCAGATCAGATCAGTCCGTGCACCCTGATCACAATACCGGCCAACTGAGGTGGTGGTGTCTTGTCCATGGAGCAGACCAGATCGGTCCGTGCACCCTGATCACAATACCGGCCGACTGAGGTGGTGGTATCTTGTCCATGGAGCAGATCAGATCGGTCCATGCACCCTTATCACAATACCGGCCAACTGAGGTGGCGGTGGTGTCTTGTCCTTGGAGCAGATTGGTGTAAGAGAATCAGAGGCTGGACTTCAGAAAAGATTGTTTAATTATCAATTATATTATATTGAGATGACAAGTAAAAGGAGAGTCAAACAAAGCAAACGCAGTGGTAGACAACAAAGGCAAATCTGAAACCTATATGTACAGCCAGCGGTTGGTGGCGTCAGGTCACGTGATGTTTGGGGGAAGTGGCGGTTGCTAAGGCAACAGCCGATGTGCGAGTTATTCCAACAATTGGTCCATACACCCTGATCACAATACCGGCCAACTGAGGTGGTGGTGTCTTGTCCATGGAGCAGATCAGATCGGTCCGTGCACCCTGATCACAATACTGTCCAACTGAGGTGGTGGTGGTGTCTTGTCCATGGAGCAGATCAGATCGGTCCATGTACCCTGATCACAATACCGGCCAACTGAGGTGGTGGTGTCTTGTCCATGGAGCAGATCAGATCGGTCCGTGCACCCTGATCACAATACCGGCCAACTGAGTTGGTGGTGGTGTCTTGTCCATGAAGCAGATCAGATCGGTCCGTGCACCCTGATAACAATACCAGCCAACTGAGGTGATGATGGTGTCTTGTCAATGGAGCAGATCAGATCGGTCCGTGCACCCTGATCACAATACCGGCCAACTGAGGTGGTGGTGGTGTCTTGTCCATGGAGCAGATCAGATCGGTCCATGTACTCTGATCACAATACCGGCCAACTGAGGTGGTGATGGTGTCTTGTCAATGGAGCAGATCAGATCGGTCCGTGCACCCTGATCACAATACCGGCCAACTGGGGTGGTGGTGGTGTCTTATCCATGGAGCAGATCAGATCGGTCCATCCACCCTGTTCACGATACCGGCCAACTGAGGTGGTGGTGCTGTCTTGTCCATGGAGCAGATCAGATCGGTCCATCCACTCTTATCACGATCCCGGCAAACTGAGGTGGTAGTGGTGTCTTGTCCATGGAGCAGATCAGATCGGTCCATGCACTCTGATCACAATACCGGCCAACTGAGGTGGTGGGGGTGTCTTGTCCATGGAGCAGATCAGATCGGTCCATGCGCTCTGATCACAATACTGGCAAACTGAGGTGGTGGTGGTGTCTTGTCCATGGAGCAGATCAGATCGGTCCGTGCACCCTGATCACAATACCGGCCAACTGAGGTGGTGGTGGTGTCTTGTCCATGGAGCAGATCAGATCGGTCCATGTACTCTGATCACAATACCGGCCAACTGAGGTGGTGATGGTGTCTTGTCAATGGAGCAGATCAGATCGGTCCGTGCACCTTGATCACAATACCGGCCAACTGAGGTGGTGGTGGTGTCTTGTCCATGGAGCAGATCAGATCGGTCCATGCGCTCTGATCACAATACTGGCAAACTGAGGTGGTGGTGGTGTCTTGTCCATGGAGCAGATCAGATCAGTCCGTGCACCCTGATCACAATACTGGCAAACTGAGGTGGTGGTGTCTTGTCCATGGAGCAGATCAGATCGGTCCGTGCACCCTGATCACAATTCCGGCCAACTGAGGTGGTTATGGTGACTTGTCAATGGAACAGATCAGATCAGTCCGTGCACCTTGATCACAATACCGGACGACTGAGGTGGTTATGGTGACTTGTCCATGGAGCAGATCAGATCGGTCCGTGCACCCTGATCACAATACTGGCAAACTGAGGTGGTGGTGGTGTCTTGTCCATGGAGCAGATCAGATCAGTCCGTGCACCCTGATCACAATACCGGCCAACTGAGGTGGTGGTGTGTTGTCCATGGAGCAGACCAGATCGGTCCATCCACCCTGTTCACGATACCGGCCAACTGAGGTGGTGGTGCTGTCTTGTCCATGGAGCAGATCAGATCGGTCCATCCACTCTTATCACGATCCCGGCAAACTGAGGTGGTAGTGGTGTCTTGTCCATGGAGCAGATCAGATCGGTCCATGCACTCTGATCACAATACCGGCCAACTGAGGTGGTGGGGGTGTCTTGTCCATGGAGCAGATCAGATCGGTCCATGCGCTCTGATCACAATACTGGCAAACTGAGGTGGTGGTGGTGTCTTGTCCATGGAGCAGATCAGATCGGTCCGTGCACCCTGATCACAATACCGGCCAACTGAGGTGGTGGTGGTGTCTTGTCCATGGAGCAGATCAGATCGGTCCATGTACTCTGATCACAATACCGGCCAACTGAGGTGGTGATGGTGTCTTGTCAATGGAGCAGATCAGATCGGTCCGTGCACCTTGATCACAATACCGGCCAACTGAGGTGGTGGTGGTGTCTTGTCCATGGAGCAGATCAGATCGGTCCATGCGCTCTGATCACAATACTGGCAAACTGAGGTGGTGGTGGTGTCTTGTCAATGGAGCAGATCAGATCGGTCCGTGCACCTTGATCACAATACCGGCCAACTGAGGTGGTGGTGGTGTCTTGTCCATGGAGCAGATCAGATCGGTCCATGCGCTCTGATCACAATACTGGCAAACTGAGGTGGTGGTGGTGTCTTGTCCATGGAGCAGATCAGATCAGTCCGTGCACCCTGATCACAATACTGGCAAACTGAGGTGGTGGTGTCTTGTCCATGGAGCAGATCAGATCGGTCCGTGCACCCTGATCACAATTCCGGCCAACTGAGGTGGTTATGGTGACTTGTCAATGGAACAGATCAGATCAGTCCGTGCACCTTGATCACAATACCGGACGACTGAGGTGGTTATGGTGACTTGTCCATGGAGCAGATCAGATCGGTCCGTGCACCCTGATCACAATACTGGCAAACTGAGGTGGTGGTGGTGTCTTGTCCATGGAGCAGATCAGATCAGTCCGTGCACCCTGATCACAATACCGGCCAACTGAGGTGGTGGTGTGTTGTCCATGGAGCAGACCAGATCGGTCCGAGCACCCTGATCACAATACCGGCCGACTGAGGTGGTGGTATCTTGTCCATGGAGCAGATCAGATCGGTCCATGCACCCTGATCACAATACCGGCCAACTGAGGTGGCGGTGGTGTCTTGTCCATGGAGCAGATTGGTGTAAGAGAATCAGAGGCTGGAACTCAGAAAAGATTGTTTAATTATCAATTATATTATATTGAGATGACAAGTAAAAGGAGAGTCAAACAAAGCAAACGCAGTGGTAGACAACAAAGGCAAATCTGAAACCTATATGTACAGCCAGCGGTTGGTGGCGTCAGGTCACGTGATGTTTGGGGGAAGTGGCGGTTGCTAAGGCAACAGCCGATGTGCGAGTTATTCCAACAATTGGTCCATACACCCTGATCACAATACCGGCCAACTGAGGTGGTGGTGTCTTGTCCATGGAGCAGATCAGATCGGTCCGTGCACCCTGATCACAATACCGTCCAACTGAGGTGGTGGTGGTGTCTTGTCCATGGAGCAGATCAGATCGGTCCATGTACCCTGATCACAATACCGGCCAACTGAGGTGGTGGTGTCTTGTCCATGGAGCAGATCAGATCGGTCCGTGCACCCTGATCACAATACCGTCCAACTGAGGTGGTGGTGGTGTCTTGTCCATGGAGCAGATCAGATCGGTCCATGTACCCTGATCACAATACCGGCCAACTGAGGTGGTGGTGGTGTCTTGTCAATGGAGCAGATCAGATCGGTGCGTGCACCTTGATCACAATACCGGCCAACTGAGGTGGTGTGGTGTCTTGTCCATGGAGCAGATCAGATCGGTTCGTGCACCCTGATCACAATACCGGCCAACTGGGGTGGTGGTGGTGTCTTGTCCATGGAGCAGATCAAATCGGTCCATGCACCCTGATCACCACCGGCCAACTGAGGTGGTGATGTCTTGTCCATGGAGCAGATCAGATCGGTCCATCCACTCTTATCACAATACCGGCAAACTGAGGTGGTGGTGGTGTCTTGTCCATGGAGCAGATCAGATCGGTCCATGCACTCTGATCACAATACCAGTCAACTGAGGTGGTGGGGGTGTCTTGTCCATGGAGCAGATCAGATCGGTCCATGCGCTCTGATCACAATACTGGCAAACTGAGGTGGTGGTGGTGTCTTGTCCATGGAGCAGATCAGATCGGTCCATGCGCTCAAATCACAATACTGGCAAACTGAGGTGGTGGTGGTGTCTTGTCCATGGAACAGATCAGATCAGTCCGTGCACCCTGATCACAATACTGGCAAACTGAGGTGGTGGTGTCTTGTCCATGGAGCAGATCAGATCGGTCCGTGCACCCTGATCACAATACCGGCCGACTGAGGTGGTTATGGTGACTTGTCAATGGAGCAGATCAGATCGGTCCGTGCACCTTGATCACAATACCGGCCGACTGAGGTTGGTATGGTGACTTGTACATGGAGCAGATCAGTTCGGTCCGTGCACCCTGATCACAATACTGGCAACTGAGGTGGTGGTGGTGTCTTGTCCATGGAGCAGATCAGATCGATCCATGCACCCTGATCACAATACCGGCCAACTGAGGTGGTGGTGTCTTGTCCATGGAGCAGATCAGATCGGTCCATGCACCCTGATCACAATACCGGCCAACTGAGGTGGTGGTGTCTTGTCCAAGGAGCAGATCGGATCGGTCCGTTAACCCTGATCACAATACCGGCCAACTGAGGTGGTGGTGGTGTCTTGTCCATGGAGCAGATCAGATCAGTCCGTGCACCCTGATCACAATACTGGCCAACTGAGGTGGTGGTGTCTTGTCCATGGAGCAGATCAGATCGGTCCATGCACCCTGATCACAATACCGGCCAACTGAGGTGGTGGTGACTTGTCCATGGAGCAGATCGGATCGGTCCGTGCACTCTGATCACAATACCGGCCAACTGAGGTGGTGGTGTCTTGTCCAAGGAGCAGATCGGATCGGTCCGTGCACCCTGATCACAATACCGGCCAACTGAGGTGGTGGTGGTGTCTTGTTCATGGAGCAGATCAGATCGGTCCGTGCACCATGATCACAATACCGGCCAACTGAGATGGTGGTGTCTTGTCCATGAAGCAGACCAGATCGGTCCGTGCACCCTGATCACAATACCGGCCGACTGAGGTGGTGGTTTCTTGTCCATGGAGCAGATCAGATCGGTCCATGCACCCTGATCACAATACCGGCCAACTGAGATGGTGGTGGTGTCTTGTCCATGGAGCAGATTGGTGTAAGAGAATCAGAGGCTGGAACTCAGAAAAGATTGTTTAATTATCAATTATATTATATTAAGATGACAAGTAAAAGGAGAGTCAAACAAAGCAAACGCAGTGGTAGACAACAAAGGCAAATCTGAAACCTATATGTACAGCCAGCGGTTGGTGGCGTCAGGTCACGTGATGTCTGAGGGAAGTGGCGGTTGCTGAGGCAACAGCCAATGTGCGAGATATTCCAACAATTGGTCCATACACCCTGATCATAATACTGGCCAACTGAGGTGGTGGTGGTGACTTGTCCATGGAGCAGATCAGATCGGTCCATGCACCCTGATCACAATACCGGCCAATTGAGGTGGTGGTGACTTGTCCATGGAGCAGATCGGATCGGTCCGTGCACCCTGATCACAATACCGACCAACTGAGGTGGTGGTGTCTTGTCCATGGAGCAGATCAGATCGTTCCATGCACCCTGATCACAATACCGGCCAACTGAGGTGGTGGTGTCTTGTCCATGGAGCAGATCAGATCGGTCCATGCACCCTGATCACAATACCGGCCAACTGAGGTGGTGGTGGTGTCTTGTCAATGGAGCAGATCAGATCGGTCCGTGCACCTTGATCACAATACCGGCCAACTGAGGTGGTGGTGGTGTCTTGTCCATGGAGCAGATCAGATCGGTCCATGCGCTCTGATCACAATACTGGCAAACTGAGGTGGTGGTGGTGTCTTGTCCATGGAGCAGATCAGATCGGTCCGTGCACCCTGATCACAATTCCGGCCAACTGAGGTGGTTATGGTGACTTGTCAATGGAACAGATCAGATCGGTCCGTGCACCTTGATCACAATACCGGACGACTGAGGTGGTTATGGTGACTTGTCCATGGAGCAGATCAGATCGGTCCGTGCACCCTGATCACAATACTGGCAAACTGAGGTGGTGGTGGTGTCTTGTCCATGGAGCAGATCAGATCAGTCCGTGCACCCTGATCACAATACCGGCCAACTGAGGTGGTGGTGTCTTGTCCATGGAGCAGACCAGATCGGTCCGTGCACCCTGATCACAATACCGGCCGACTGAGGTGGTGGTATCTTGTCCATGGAGCAGATCAGATCGGTCCATGCACCCTGATCACAATACCGGCCAACTGAGGTGGCGGTGGTGTCTTGTCCATGGAGCAGATTGGTGTAAGAGAATCAGAGGCTGGAACTCAGAAAAGATTGTTTAATTATCAATTATATTATATTGAGATGACAAGTAAAAGGAGAGTCAAACAAAGCAAACGCAGTGGTAGACAACAAAGGCAAATCTGAAACCTATATGTACAGCCAGCGGTTGGTGGCGTCAGGTCACGTGATGTTTGGGGGAAGTGGCGGTTGCTAAGGCAACAGCCGATGTGCGAGTTATTCCAACAATTGGTCCATACACCCTGATCACAATACCGGCCAACTAAGGTGGTGGTGTCTTGTCCATGGAGCAGATCAGATCGGTCCGTGCACCCTGATCACAATACTGTCCAACTGAGGTGGTGGTGGTGTCTTGTCCATGGAGCAGATCAGATCGGTCCATGTACCCTGATCACAATACCGGCCAACTGAGGTGGTGGTGTCTTGTCCATGGAGCAGATCAGATCGGTCCGTGCACCCTGATCACAATACCGTCCAACTGAGGTGGTGGTGGTGTCTTGTCCATGGAGCAGATCAGATCGGTCCATGTACCCTGATCACAATACCGGCCAACTGAGGTGGTCGTGGTGTCTTGTCAATGGAGCAGATCAGATCGGTTCGTGCACCTTGATCACAATACCGGCCAACTGAGGTGGTGTGGTGTCTTGTCCATGGAGCAGATCAGATCGGTTCGTGCACTCTGATCACAATACCGGCCAACTGGGGCGGTGGTGGTGTCTTGTCCATGGAGCAGATCAAATCGGTCCGTGCACCCTGATCACGATACCGGCCAACTGAGGTGGTGGTGTCTTGTCCATGGAGCAGATCAGATCGGTCCATCCACTCTTATCACAATACCGGCCAACTGAGGTGGTGGGGGTGTCTTGTCCATGGAGCAGATCAGATCGGTCCATGCGCTCTGATCACAATACTGGCAAACTGAGGTGGTGGTGGTGTCTTGTCCATGGAGCAGATCAGATCGGTCCATGCGCTCAAATCACAATACTGGCAAACTGAGGTGGTGGTGGTGTCTTGTCCATGGAACAGATCAGATCAGTCCGTGCACCCTGATCACAATACTGGCAAACTGAGGTGGTGGTGTCTTGTCCATGGAGCAGATCAGATCGGTCCGTGCACCCTGATCACAATACCGGCCGACTGAGGTGGTTATGGTGACTTGTCAATGGAGCAGATCAGATCGGTCCGTGCACCTTGATCACAATACCGGCCGACTGAGGTTGGTATGGTGACTTGTCCATGGAGCAGATCAGTTCGGTCCGTGCACCCTGATCACAATACTGGCAAACTGAGGTGGTGGTGGTGTCTTGTCCATGGAGCAGATCAGATCGATCCATGCACCCTGATCACAATACCGGCCAACTGAGGTGGTGGTGTCTTGTCCATGGAGCAGATCAGATCGGTCCATGCACCCTGATCACAATACCGGCCAACTGAGGTGGTGGTGTCTTGTCCAAGGAGCAGATCGGATCGGTCCGTTAACCCTGATCACAATACCGGCCAACTGAGGTGGTGGTGGTGTCTTGTCCATGGAGCAGATCAGATCAGTCCGTGCACCCTGATCACAATACTGGCCAACTGAGGTGGTGGTGTCTTGTCCATGGAGCAGATCAGATCGGTCCATGCACCCTGATCACAATACCGGCCAACTGAGGTGGTGGTGACTTGTCCATGGAGCAGATCGGATCGGTCCGTGCACTCTGATCACAATACCGGCCAACTGAGGTGGTGGTGTCTTGTCCAAGGAGCAGATCGGATCGGTCCGTGCACCCTGATCACAATACCGGCCAAATGAGGTGGTGGTGGTGTCTTGTTCATGGAGCAGATCAGATCAGTCCGTGCACCCTGATCACAATACCGGCCAACTGAGGTGGTGGTGTCTTGTCCATGAAGCAGACCAGATCGGTCCGTGCACCCTGATCACAATACCGGCCGACTGAGGTGGTGGTTTCTTGTCCATGGAGCAGATCAGATCGGTCCATGCACCCTGATCACAATACCGGCCAACTGAGGTGGTGGTGGTGTCTTGTCCATGGAGCAGATTGGTGTAAGAGAATCAGAGGCTGGAACTCAGAAAAGATTGTTTAATTATCAATTATATTATATTAAGATGACAAGTAAAAGGAGAGTCAAACAAAGCAAACGCAGTGGTAGACAACAAAGGCAAATCTGAAACCTATATGTACAGCCAGCGGTTGGTGGCGTCAGGTCACGTGATGTCTGAGGGAAGTGGCGGTTGCTGAGGCAACAGCCAATGTGCGAGATATTCCAACAATTGGTCCATACACCCTGATCATAATACTGGCCAACTGAGGTGGTGGTGGTGACTTGTCCATGGAGCAGATCAGATCGGTCCATGCACCCTAATCACAATACCGGCCAACTGAGGTGGTGGTGACTTGTCCATGGAGCAGATCGGATCGGTCCGTGCACCCTGATCACAATACCGACCAACTGAGGTGGTGGTGTCTTGTCCATGGAGCAGATCGGATCGGTCAGTGCACCCTGATCACAATACCGGCCAACTGAGGTGGTGGTGTCTTGTCCATGGAGCAGATCAGATCGGTCCGTGCACCCTGATCACAATACCGTCCAACTGAGGTGGTGGTGGTGTCTTGTCCATGGAGCAGATCAGATCGGTCCATGTACCCTGATCACAATACCGGCCAACTGAGGTGGTGGTGGTGTCTTGTCAATGGAGCAGATCAGATCGGTTCGTGCACCTTGATCACAATACCGGCCAACTGAGGTGGTGTGGTGTCTTGTCCATGGAGCAGATCAAATCGGTCCATGCACCCTGATCACCACCGGCCAACTGAGGTGGTGGTGTCTTGTCCATGGAGCAGATCAGATCGGTCCATCCACTCTTATCACAATACCGGCAAACTGAGGTGGTGGTGGTGTCTTGTCCATGGAGCAGATCAGATCGGTCCATGCACTCTGATCACAATACCAGCCAACTGAGGTGGTGGGGGTGTCTTGTCCATGGAGCAGATCAGATCGGTCCATGCGCTCTGATCACAATACTGGCAAACTGAGGTGGTGGTGGTGTCTTGTCCATGGAGCAGATCAGATCGGTCCATGCGCTCAAATCACAATACTGGCAAACTGAGGTGGTGGTGGTGTCTTGTCCATGGAACAGATCAGATCAGTCCGTGCACCCTGATCACAATACTGGCAAACTGAGGTGGTGGTGTCTTGTCCATGGAGCAGATCAGATCGGTCCGTGCACCCTGATCACAATACCGGCCGACTGAGGTGGTTATGGTGACTTGTCAATGGAGCAGATCAGATCGGTCCGTGCACCTTGATCACAATACCGGCCGACTGAGGTTGGTATGGTGACTTGTCCATGGAGCAGATCAGTTCGGTCCGTGCACCCTGATCACAATACTGGCAACTGAGGTGGTGGTGGTGTCTTGTCCATGGAGCAGATCAGATCGATCCATGCACCCTGATCACAATACCGGCCAACTGAGGTGGTGGTGTCTTGTCCATGGAGCAGATCAGATCGGTCCATGCACCCTGATCACAATACCGGCCAACTGAGGTGGTGGTGTCTTGTCCAAGGAGCAGATCGGATCGGTCCGTTAACCCTTATCACAATACCGGCCAACTGAGGTGGTGGTGGTGTCTTGTCCATGGAGCAGATCAGATCAGTCCGTGCACCCTGATCACAATACTGGCCAACTGAGGTGGTGGTGTCTTGTCCATGGAGCAGATCAGATCGGTCCATGCACCCTGATCACAATACCGGCCAACTGAGGTGGTGGTGACTTGTCCATGGAGCAGATCGGATCGGTCCGTGCACTCTGATCATAATACCGGCCAACTGAGGTGGTGGTGGTGTCTTGTTCATGGAGCAGATCAGATCAGTCCGTGCACCATGATCACAATACCGGCCAACTGAGATGGTGGTGTCTTGTCCATGAAGCAGACCAGATCGGTCCGTGCACCCTGATCACAATACCGGCCGACTGAGGTGGTGGTTTCTTGTCCATGGAGCAGATCAGATCGGTCCATGCACCCTGATCACAATACCGGCCAACTGAGGTGGTGGTGGTGTCTTGTCCATGGAGCAGATTGGTGTAAGAGAATCAGAGGCTGGAACTCAGAAAAGATTGTTTAATTATCAATTATATTATATTAAGATGACAAGTAAAAGGAGAGTCAAACAAAGCAAACGCAGTGGTAGACAACAAAGGCAAATCTGAAACCTATATGTACAGCCAGCGGTTGGTGGCGTCAGGTCACGTGATGTCTGAGGGAAGTGGCGGTTGCTGAGGCAACAGCCAATGTGCGAGATATTCCAACAATTGGTCCATACACCCTGATCATAATACTGGCCAACTGAGGTGGTGGTGGTGACTTGTCCATGGAGCAGATCAGATCGGTCCATGCACCCTGATCACAATACCGGCCAACTGAGGTGGTGGTGACTTGTCCATGGAGCAGATCGGATCGGTCCGTGCACCCTGATCACAATACCGACCAACTGAGGTGGTGGTGTCTTGTCCATGGAGCAGATCAGATCGTTCCATGCACCCTGATCACAATACCGGCCAACTGAGGTGGTGGTGTCTTGTCCATGGAGCAGATCAGATCGGTCCATGCACCCTGATCACAATACCGGCCAACTGAGGTGGTGGTGGTGTCTTGTCAATGGAGCAGATCAGATCGGTCCGTGCACCTTGATCACAATACCGGCCAACTGAGGTGGTGGTGGTGTCTTGTCCATGGAGCAGATCAGATCGGTCCATGCGCTCTGATCACAATACTGGCAAACTGAGGTGGTGGTGGTGTCTTGTCCATGGAGCAGATCAGATCAGTCCGTGCACCCTGATCACAATACTGGCAAACTGAGGTGGTGGTGTCTTGTCCATGGAGCAGATCAGATCGGTCCGTGCACCCTGATCACAATTCCGGCCAACTGAGGTGGTTATGGTGACTTGTCAATGGAACAGATCAGATCGGTCCGTGCACCTTGATCACAATACCGGACGACTGAGGTGGTTATGGTGACTTGTCCATGGAGCAGATCAGATCGGTCCGTGCACCCTGATCACAATACTGGCAAACTGAGGTGGTGGTGGTGTCTTGTCCATGGAGCAGATCAGATCAGTCCGTGCACCCTGATCACAATACCGGCCAACTGAGGTGGTGGTGTCTTGTCCATGGAGCAGACCAGATCGGTCCGTGCACCCTGATCACAATACCGGCCGACTGAGGTGGTGGTATCTTGTCCATGGAGCAGATCAGATCGGTCCATGCACCCTTATCACAATACCGGCCAACTGAGGTGGCGGTGGTGTCTTGTCCTTGGAGCAGATTGGTGTAAGAGAATCAGAGGCTGGACTTCAGAAAAGATTGTTTAATTATCAATTATATTATATTGAGATGACAAGTAAAAGGAGAGTCAAACAAAGCAAACGCAGTGGTAGACAACAAAGGCAAATCTGAAACCTATATGTACAGCCAGCGGTTGGTGGCGTCAGGTCACGTGATGTTTGGGGGAAGTGGCGGTTGCTAAGGCAACAGCCGATGTGCGAGTTATTCCAACAATTGGTCCATACACCCTGATCACAATACCGGCCAACTGAGGTGGTGGTGTCTTGTCCATGGAGCAGATCAGATCGGTCCGTGCACCCTGATCACAATACTGTCCAACTGAGGTGGTGGTGGTGTCTTGTCCATGGAGCAGATCAGATCGGTCCATGTACCCTGATCACAATACCGGCCAACTGAGGTGGTGGTGTCTTGTCCATGGAGCAGATCAGATCGGTCCGTGCACCCTGATCACAATACCGGCCAACTGAGTTGGTGGTGGTGTCTTGTCCATGAAGCAGATCAGATCGGTCCGTGCACCCTGATAACAATACCAGCCAACTGAGGTGATGATGGTGTCTTGTCAATGGAGCAGATCAGATCGGTCCGTGCACCCTGATCACAATACCGGCCAACTGAGGTGGTGGTGGTGTCTTGTCCATGGAGCAGATCAGATCGGTCCATGTACTCTGATCACAATACCGGCCAACTGAGGTGGTGATGGTGTCTTGTCAATGGAGCAGATCAGATCGGTCCGTGCACCCTGATCACAATACCGGCCAACTGGGGTGGTGGTGGTGTCTTATCCATGGAGCAGATCAGATCGGTCCATCCACCCTGTTCACGATACCGGCCAACTGAGGTGGTGGTGCTGTCTTGTCCATGGAGCAGATCAGATCGGTCCATCCACTCTTATCACGATCCCGGCAAACTGAGGTGGTAGTGGTGTCTTGTCCATGGAGCAGATCAGATCGGTCCATGCACTCTGATCACAATACCGGCCAACTGAGGTGGTGGGGGTGTCTTGTCCATGGAGCAGATCAGATCGGTCCATGCGCTCTGATCACAATACTGGCAAACTGAGGTGGTGGTGGTGTCTTGTCCATGGAGCAGATCAGATCGGTCCGTGCACCCTGATCACAATACCGGCCAACTGAGGTGGTGGTGGTGTCTTGTCCATGGAGCAGATCAGATCGGTCGATGTACTCTGATCACAATACCGGCCAACTGAGGTGGTGATGGTGTCTTGTCAATGGAGCAGATCAGATCGGTCCGTGCACCTTGATCACAATACCGGCCAACTGAGGTGGTGGTGGTGTCTTGTCCATCGAGCAGATCAGATCGGTCCATGCGCTCTGATCACAATACTGGCAAACTGAGGTGGTGGTGGTGTCTTGTCCATGGAGCAGATCAGATCAGTCCGTGCACCCTGATCACAATACTGGCAAACTGAGGTGGTGGTGTCTTGTCCATGGAGCAGATCAGATCGGTCCGTGCACCCTGATCACAATTCCGGCCAACTGAGGTGGTTATGGTGACTTGTCAATGGAACAGATCAGATCAGTCCGTGCACCTTGATCACAATACCGGACGACTGAGGTGGTTATGGTGACTTGTCCATGGAGCAGATCAGATCGGTCCGTGCACCCTGATCACAATACTGGCAAACTGAGGTGGTGGTGGTGTCTTGTCCATGGAGCAGATCAGATCAGTCCGTGCACCCTGATCACAATACCGGCCAACTGAGGTGGTGGTGTGTTGTCCATGGAGCAGACCAGATCGGTCCATCCACCCTGTTCACGATACCGGCCAACTGAGGTGGTGGTGCTGTCTTGTCCATGGAGCAGATCAGATCGGTCCATCCACTCTTATCACGATCCCGGCAAACTGAGGTGGTAGTGGTGTCTTGTCCATGGAGCAGATCAGATCGGTCCATGCACTCTGATCACAATACCGGCCAACTGAGGTGGTGGGGGGTGTCTTGTCCATGGAGCAGATCAGATCGGTCCATGCGCTCTGATCACAATACTGGCAAACTGAGGTGGTGGTGGTGTCTTGTCCATGGAGCAGATCAGATCGGTCCGTGCACCCTGATCACAATACCGGCCAACTGAGGTGGTGGTGGTGTCTTGTCCATGGAGCAGATCAGATCGGTCCATGTACTCTGATCACAATACCGGCCAACTGAGGTGGTGATGGTGTCTTGTCAATGGAGCAGATCAGATCGGTCCGTGCACCTTGATCACAATACCGGCCAACTGAGGTGGTGGTGGTGTCTTGTCCATGGAGCAGATCAGATCGGTCCATGCGCTCTGATCACAATACTGGCAAACTGAGGTGGTGGTGGTGTCTTGTCAATGGAGCAGATCAGATCGGTCCGTGCACCTTGATCACAATACCGGCCAACTGAGGTGGTGGTGGTGTCTTGTCCATGGAGCAGATCAGATCGGTCCATGCGCTCTGATCACAATACTGGCAAACTGAGGTGGTGGTGGTGTCTTGTCCATGGAGCAGATCAGATCAGTCCGTGCACCCTGATCACAATACTGGCAAACTGAGGTGGTGGTGTCTTGTCCATGGAGCAGATCAGATCGGTCCGTGCACCCTGATCACAATTCCGGCCAACTGAGGTGGTTATGGTGACTTGTCAATGGAACAGATCAGATCAGTCCGTGCACCTTGATCACAATACCGGACGACTGAGGTGGTTATGGTGACTTGTCCATGGAGCAGATCAGATCGGTCCGTGCACCCTGATCACAATACTGGCAAACTGAGGTGGTGGTGGTGTCTTGTCCATGGAGCAGATCAGATCAGTCCGTGCACCCTGATCACAATACCGGCCAACTGAGGTGGTGGTGTGTTGTCCATGGAGCAGACCAGATCGGTCCGAGCACCCTGATCACAATACCGGCCGACTGAGGTGGTGGTATCTTGTCCATGGAGCAGATCAGATCGGTCCATGCACCCTGATCACAATACCGGCCAACTGAGGTGGCGGTGGTGTCTTGTCCATGGAGCAGATTGGTGTAAGAGAATCAGAGGCTGGAACTCAGAAAAGATTGTTTAATTATCAATTATATTATATTGAGATGACAAGTAAAAGGAGAGTCAAACAAAGCAAACGCAGTGGTAGACAACAAAGGCAAATCTGAAACCTATATGTACAGCCAGCGGTTGGTGGCGTCAGGTCACGTGATGTTTGGGGGAAGTGGCGGTTGCTAAGGCAACAGCCGATGTGCGAGTTATTCCAACAATTGGTCCATACACCCTGATCACAATACCGGCCAACTGAGGTGGTGGTGTCTTGTCCATGGAGCAGATCAGATCGGTCCGTGCACCCTGATCACAATACCGTCCAACTGAGGTGGTGGTGGTGTCTTGTCCATGGAGCAGATCAGATCGGTCCATGTACCCTGATCACAATACCGGCCAACTGAGGTGGTGGTGTCTTGTCCATGGAGCAGATCAGATCGGTCCGTGCACCCTGATCACAATACCGTCCAACTGAGGTGGTGGTGGTGTCTTGTCCATGGAGCAGATCAGATCGGTCCATGTACCCTGATCACAATACCGGCCAACTGAGGTGGTGGTGGTGTCTTGTCAATGGAGCAGATCAGATCGGTCCGTGCACCCTGATCACAATACCGTCCAACTGAGGTGGTGGTGGTGTCTTGTCCATGGAGCAGATCAGATCGGTCCATGTACCCTGATCACAATACCGGCCAACTGAGGTGGTGGTGTCTTGTCCATGGAGCAGACCAGATCGGTCCGTGCACCCTGATCACAATACCGGCCGACTGAGGTGGTGGTATCTTGTCCATGGAGCAGATCAGATCGGTCCATGCACCCTTATCACAATACCGGCCAACTGAGGTGGCGGTGGTGTCTTGTCCTTGGAGCAGATTGGTGTAAGAGAATCAGAGGCTGGACTTCAGAAAAGATTGTTTAATTATCAATTATATTATATTGAGATGACAAGTAAAAGGAGAGTCAAACAAAGCAAACGCAGTGGTAGACAACAAAGGCAAATCTGAAACCTATATGTACAGCCAGCGGTTGGTGGCGTCAGGTCACGTGATGTTTGGGGGAAGTGGCGGTTGCTAAGGCAACAGCCGATGTGCGAGTTATTCCAACAATTGGTCCATACACCCTGATCACAATACCGGCCAACTGAGGTGGTGGTGTCTTGTCCATGGAGCAGATCAGATCGGTCCGTGCACCCTGATCACAATACTGTCCAACTGAGGTGGTGGTGGTGTCTTGTCCATGGAGCAGATCAGATCGGTCCATGTACCCTGATCACAATACCGGCCAACTGAGGTGGTGGTGTCTTGTCCATGGAGCAGATCAGATCGGTCCGTGCACCCTGATCACAATACCGGCCAACTGAGTTGGTGGTGGTGTCTTGTCCATGAAGCAGATCAGATCGGTCCGTGCACCCTGATAACAATACCAGCCAACTGAGGTGATGATGGTGTCTTGTCAATGGAGCAGATCAGATCGGTCCGTGCACCCTGATCACAATACCGGCCAACTGAGGTGGTGGTGGTGTCTTGTCCATGGAGCAGATCAGATCGGTCCATGTACTCTGATCACAATACCGGCCAACTGAGGTGGTGATGGTGTCTTGTCAATGGAGCAGATCAGATCGGTCCGTGCACCCTGATCACAATACCGGCCAACTGGGGTGGTGGTGGTGTCTTATCCATGGAGCAGATCAGATCGGTCCATCCACCCTGTTCACGATACCGGCCAACTGAGGTGGTGGTGCTGTCTTGTCCATGGAGCAGATCAGATCGGTCCATCCACTCTTATCACGATCCCGGCAAACTGAGGTGGTAGTGGTGTCTTGTCCATGGAGCAGATCAGATCGGTCCATGCACTCTGATCACAATACCGGCCAACTGAGGTGGTGGGGGTGTCTTGTCCATGGAGCAGATCAGATCGGTCCATGCGCTCTGATCACAATACTGGCAAACTGAGGTGGTGGTGGTGTCTTGTCCATGGAGCAGATCAGATCGGTCCGTGCACCCTGATCACAATACCGGCCAACTGAGGTGGTGGTGGTGTCTTGTCCATGGAGCAGATCAGATCGGTCCATGTACTCTGATCACAATACCGGCCAACTGAGGTGGTGATGGTGTCTTGTCAATGGAGCAGATCAGATCGGTCCGTGCACCTTGATCACAATACCGGCCAACTGAGGTGGTGGTGGTGTCTTGTCCATCGAGCAGATCAGATCGGTCCATGCGCTCTGATCACAATACTGGCAAACTGAGGTGGTGGTGGTGTCTTGTCCATGGAGCAGATCAGATCAGTCCGTGCACCCTGATCACAATACTGGCAAACTGAGGTGGTGGTGTCTTGTCCATGGAGCAGATCAGATCGGTCCGTGCACCCTGATCACAATTCCGGCCAACTGAGGTGGTTATGGTGACTTGTCAATGGAACAGATCAGATCAGTCCGTGCACCTTGATCACAATACCGGACGACTGAGGTGGTTATGGTGACTTGTCCATGGAGCAGATCAGATCGGTCCGTGCACCCTGATCACAATACTGGCAAACTGAGGTGGTGGTGGTGTCTTGTCCATGGAGCAGATCAGATCAGTCCGTGCACCCTGATCACAATACCGGCCAACTGAGGTGGTGGTGTGTTGTCCATGGAGCAGACCAGATCGGTCCATCCACCCTGTTCACGATACCGGCCAACTGAGGTGGTGGTGCTGTCTTGTCCATGGAGCAGATCAGATCGGTCCATCCACTCTTATCACGATCCCGGCAAACTGAGGTGGTAGTGGTGTCTTGTCAATGGAGCAGATCAGATCGGTTCGTGCACCTTGATCACAATACCGGCCAACTGAGGTGGTGTGGTGTCTTGTCCATGGAGCAGATCAGATCGGTTCGTGCACCCTGATCACAATACCGGCCAACTGGGGTGGTGGTGGTGTCTTGTCCATGGAGCAGATCAAATCGGTCCATGCACCCTGATCACCACCGGCCAACTGAGGTGGTGGTGTCTTGTCCATGGAGCAGATCAGATCGGTCCATCCACTCTTATCACAATACCGGCAAACTGAGGTGGTGGTGGTGTCTTGTCCATGGAGCAGATCAGATCGGTCCATGCACTCTGATCACAATACCAGTCAACTGAGGTGGTGGGGGTGTCTTGTCCATGGAGCAGATCAGATCGGTCCATGCGCTCTGATCACAATACTGGCAAACTGAGGTGGTGGTGGTGTCTTGTCCATGGAGCAGATCAGATCGGTCCATGCGCTCAAATCACAATACTGGCAAACTGAGGTGGTGGTGGTGTCTTGTCCATGGAACAGATCAGATCAGTCCGTGCACCCTGATCACAATACTGGCAAACTGAGGTGGTGGTGTCTTGTCCATGGAGCAGATCAGATCGGTCCGTGCACCCTGATCACAATACCGGCCGACTGAGGTGGTTATGGTGACTTGTCAATGGAGCAGATCAGATCGGTCCGTGCACCTTGATCACAATACCGGCCGACTGAGGTTGGTATGGTGACTTGTACATGGAGCAGATCAGTTCGGTCCGTGCACCCTGATCACAATACTGGCAACTGAGGTGGTGGTGGTGTCTTGTCCATGGAGCAGATCAGATCGATCCATGCACCCTGATCACAATACCGGCCAACTGAGGTGGTGGTGTCTTGTCCATGGAGCAGATCAGATCGGTCCATGCACCCTGATCACAATACCGGCCAACTGAGGTGGTGGTGTCTTGTCCAAGGAGCAGATCGGATCGGTCCGTTAACCCTGATCACAATACCGGCCAACTGAGGTGGTGGTGGTGTCTTGTCCATGGAGCAGATCAGATCAGTCCGTGCACCCTGATCACAATACTGGCCAACTGAGGTGGTGGTGTCTTGTCCATGGAGCAGATCAGATCGGTCCATGCACCCTGATCACAATACCGGCCAACTGAGGTGGTGGTGACTTGTCCATGGAGCAGATCGGATCGGTCCGTGCACTCTGATCACAATACCGGCCAACTGAGGTGGTGGTGTCTTGTCCAAGGAGCAGATCGGATCGGTCCGTGCACCCTGATCACAATACCGGCCAACTGAGGTGGTGGTGGTGTCTTGTTCATGGAGCAGATCAGATCGGTCCGTGCACCATGATCACAATACCGGCCAACTGAGATGGTGGTGTCTTGTCCATGAAGCAGACCAGATCGGTCCGTGCACCCTGATCACAATACCGGCCGACTGAGGTGGTGGTTTCTTGTCCATGGAGCAGATCAGATCGGTCCATGCACCCTGATCACAATACCGGCCAACTGAGGTGGTGGTGGTGTCTTGTCCATGGAGCAGATTGGTGTAAGAGAATCAGAGGCTGGAACTCAGAAAAGATTGTTTAATTATCAATTATATTATATTAAGATGACAAGTAAAAGGAGAGTCAAACAAAGCAAACGCAGTGGTAGACAACAAAGGCAAATCTGAAACCTATATGTACAGCCAGCGGTTGGTGGCGTCAGGTCACGTGATGTCTGAGGGAAGTGGCGGTTGCTGAGGCAACAGCCAATGTGCGAGATATTCCAACAATTGGTCCATACACCCTGATCATAATACTGGCCAACTGGGGTGGTGGTGGTGACTTGTCCATGGAGCAGATCAGATCGGTCCATGCACCCTGATCACAATACCGGCCAATTGAGGTGGTGGTGACTTGTCCATGGAGCAGATCGGATCGGTCCGTGCACCCTGATCACAATACCGACCAACTGAGGTGGTGGTGTCTTGTCCATGGAGCAGATCAGATCGTTCCATGCACCCTGATCACAATACCGGCCAACTGAGGTGGTGGTGTCTTGTCCATGGAGCAGATCAGATCGGTCCATGCACCCTGATCACAATACCGGCCAACTGAGGTGGTGGTGGTGTCTTGTCAATGGAGCAGATCAGATCGGTCCGTGCACCTTGATCACAATACCGGCCAACTGAGGTGGTGGTGGTGTCTTGTCCATGGAGCAGATCAGATCGGTCCATGCGCTCTGATCACAATACTGGCAAACTGAGGTGGTGGTGGTGTCTTGTCCATGGAGCAGATCAGATCAGTCCGTGCACCCTGATCACAATACTGGCAAACTGAGGTGGTGGTGTCTTGTCCATGGAGCAGATCAGATCGGTCCGTGCACCCTGATCACAATTCCGGCCAACTGAGGTGGTTATGGTGACTTGTCAATGGAACAGATCAGATCGGTCCGTGCACCTTGATCACAATACCGGACGACTGAGGTGGTTATGGTGACTTGTCCATGGAGCAGATCAGATCGGTCCGTGCACCCTGATCACAATACTGGCAAACTGAGGTGGTGGTGGTGTCTTGTCCATGGAGCAGATCAGATCAGTCCGTGCACCCTGATCACAATACCGGCCAACTGAGGTGGTGGTGTCTTGTCCATGGAGCAGACCAGATCGGTCCGTGCACCCTGATCACAATACCGGCCGACTGAGGTGGTGGTATCTTGTCCATGGAGCAGATCAGATCGGTCCATGCACCCTGATCACAATACCGGCCAACTGAGGTGGCGGTGGTGTCTTGTCCATGGAGCAGATTGGTGTAAGAGAATCAGAGGCTGGAACTCAGAAAAGATTGTTTAATTATCAATTATATTATATTGAGATGACAAGTAAAAGGAGAGTCAAACAAAGCAAACGCAGTGGTAGACAACAAAGGCAAATCTGAAACCTATATGTACAGCCAGCGGTTGGTGGCGTCAGGTCACGTGATGTTTGGGGGGAAGTGGCGGTTGCTAAGGCAACAGCCGATGTGCGAGTTATTCCAACAATTGGTCCATACACCCTGATCACAATACCGGCCAACTAAGGTGGTGGTGTCTTGTCCATGGAGCAGATCAGATCGGTCCGTGCACCCTGATCACAATACTGTCCAACTGAGGTGGTGGTGGTGTCTTGTCCATGGAGCAGATCAGATCGGTCCATGTACCCTGATCACAATACCGGCCAACTGAGGTGGTGGTGTCTTGTCCATGGAGCAGATCAGATCGGTCCGTGCACCCTGATCACAATACCGTCCAACTGAGGTGGTGGTGGTGTCTTGTCCATGGAGCAGATCAGATCGGTCCATGTACCCTGATCACAATACCGGCCAACTGAGGTGGTCGTGGTGTCTTGCCAATGGAGCAGATCAGATCGGTTCGTGCACCTTGATCACAATACCGGCCAACTGAGGTGGTGTGGTGTCTTGTCCATGGAGCAGATCAGATCGGTTCGTGCACTCTGATCACAATACCGGCCAACTGGGGCGGTGGTGGTGTCTTGTCCATGGAGCAGATCAAATCGGTCCGTGCACCCTGATCACGATACCGGCCAACTGAGGTGGTGGTGTCTTGTCCATGGAGCAGATCAGATCGGTCCATCCACTCTTATCACAATACCGGCAAACTGAGGTGGTGGTGGTGTCTAGTCCATGGAGCAGATCAGATCGGTCCATGCACTCTGATCACAATACCGGCCAACTGAGGTGGTGGGGGTGTCTTGTCCATGGAGCAGATCAGATCGGTCCATGCGCTCTGATCACAATACTGGCAAACTGAGGTGGTGGTGGTGTCTTGTCCATGGAGCAGATCAGATCGGTCCATGCGCTCAAATCACAATACTGGCAAACTGAGGTGGTGGTGGTGTCTTGTCCATGGAACAGATCAGATCAGTCCGTGCACCCTGATCACAATACTGGCAAACTGAGGTGGTGGTGTCTTGTCCATGGAGCAGATCAGATCGGTCCGTGCACCCTGATCACAATACCGGCCGACTGAGGTGGTTATGGTGACTTGTCAATGGAGCAGATCAGATCGGTCCGTGCACCTTGATCACAATACCGGCCGACTGAGGTTGGTATGGTGACTTGTCCATGGAGCAGATCAGTTCGGTCCGTGCACCCTGATCACAATACTGGCAAACTGAGGTGGTGGTGGTGTCTTGTCCATGGAGCAGATCAGATCGATCCATGCACCCTGATCACAATACCGGCCAACTGAGGTGGTGGTGTCTTGTCCATGGAGCAGATCAGATCGGTCCATGCACCCTGATCACAATACCGGCCAACTGAGGTGGTGGTGTCTTGTCCAAGGAGCAGATCGGATCGGTCCGTTAACCCTGATCACAATACCGGCCAACTGAGGTGGTGGTGGTGTCTTGTCCATGGAGCAGATCAGATCAGTCCGTGCACCCTGATCACAATACTGGCCAACTGAGGTGGTGGTGTCTTGTCCATGGAGCAGATCAGATCGGTCCATGCACCCTGATCACAATACCGGCCAACTGAGGTGGTGGTGACTTGTCCATGGAGCAGATCGGATCGGTCCGTGCACTCTGATCACAATACCGGCCAACTGAGGTGGTGGTGTCTTGTCCAAGGAGCAGATCGGATCGGTCCGTGCACCCTGATCACAATACCGGCCAAATGAGGTGGTGGTGGTGTCTTGTTCATGGAGCAGATCAGATCAGTCCGTGCACCCTGATCACAATACCGGCCAACTGAGTTGGTGGTGTCTTGTCCATGAAGCAGACCAGATCGGTCCGTGCACCCTGATCACAATACCGGCCGACTGAGGTGGTGGTTTCTTGTCCATGGAGCAGATCAGATCGGTCCATGCACCCTGATCACAATACCGGCCAACTGAGGTGGTGGTGGTGTCTTGTCCATGGAGCAGATTGGTGTAAGAGAATCAGAGGCTGGAACTCAGAAAAGATTGTTTAATTATCAATTATATTATATTAAGATGACAAGTAAAAGGAGAGTCAAACAAAGCAAACGCAGTGGTAGACAACAAAGGCAAATCTGAAACCTATATGTACAGCCAGCGGTTGGTGGCGTCAGGTCACGTGATGTCTGAGGGAAGTGGCGGTTGCTGAGGCAACAGCCAATGTGCGAGATATTCCAACAATTGGTCCATACACCCTGATCATAATACTGGCCAACTGAGGTGGTGGTGGTGACTTGTCCATGGAGCAGATCAGATCGGTCCATGCACCCTAATCACAATACCGGCCAACTGAGGTGGTGGTGACTTGTCCATGGAGCAGATCGGATCGGTCCGTGCACCCTGATCACAATACCGACCAACTGAGGTGGTGGTGTCTTGTCCATGGAGCAGATCGGATCGGTCAGTGCACCCTGATCACAATACCGGCCAACTGAGGTGGTGGTGTCTTGTCCATGGAGCAGATCAGATCGGTCCGTGCACCCTGATCACAATACCGTCCAACTGAGGTGGTGGTGGTGTCTTGTCCATGGAGCAGATCAGATCGGTCCATGTACCCTGATCACAATACCGGCCAACTGAGGTGGTGGTGGTGTCTTGTCAATGGAGCAGATCAGATCGGTTCGTGCACCTTGATCACAATACCGGCCAACTGAGGTGGTGTGGTGTCTTGTCCATGGAGCAGATCAAATCGGTCCATGCACCCTGATCACCACCGGCCAACTGAGGTGGTGGTGTCTTGTCCATGGAGCAGATCAGATCGGTCCATCCACTCTTATCACAATACCGGCAAACTGAGGTGGTGGTGGTGTCTTGTCCATGGAGCAGATCAGATCGGTCCATGCACTCTGATCACAATACCAGCCAACTGAGGTGGTGGGGGTGTCTTGTCCATGGAGCAGATCAGATCGGTCCATGCGCTCTGATCACAATACTGGCAAACTGAGGTGGTGGTGGTGTCTTGTCCATGGAGCAGATCAGATCGGTCCATGCGCTCAAATCACAATACTGGCAAACTGAGGTGGTGGTGGTGTCTTGTCCATGGAACAGATCAGATCAGTCCGTGCACCCTGATCACAATACTGGCAAACTGAGGTGGTGGTGTCTTGTCCATGGAGCAGATCAGATCGGTCCGTGCACCCTGATCACAATACCGGCCGACTGAGGTGGTTATGGTGACTTGTCAATGGAGCAGATCAGATCGGTCCGTGCACCTTGATCACAATACCGGCCGACTGAGGTTGGTATGGTGACTTGTCCATGGAGCAGATCAGTTCGGTCCGTGCACCCTGATCACAATACTGGCAACTGAGGTGGTGGTGGTGTCTTGTCCATGGAGCAGATCAGATCGATCCATGCACCCTGATCACAATACCGGCCAACTGAGGTGGTGGTGTCTTGTCCATGGAGCAGATCAGATCGGTCCATGCACCCTGATCACAATACCGGCCAACTGAGGTGGTGGTGTCTTGTCCAAGGAGCAGATCGGATCGGTCCGTTAACCCTTATCACAATACCGGCCAACTGAGGTGGTGGTGGTGTCTTGTCCATGGAGCAGATCAGATCAGTCCGTGCACCCTGATCACAATACTGGCCAACTGAGGTGGTGGTGTCTTGTCCATGGAGCAGATCAGATCGGTCCATGCACCCTGATCACAATACCGGCCAACTGAGGTGGTGGTGACTTGTCCATGGAGCAGATCGGATCGGTCCGTGCACTCTGATCATAATACCGGCCAACTGAGGTGGTGGTGTCTTGTCCAAGGAGCAGATCGGATCGGTCCGTGCACCCTGATCACAATACCGGCCAACTGAGGTGGTGGTGGTGTCTTGTTCATGGAGCAGATCAGATCAGTCCGTGCACCATGATCACAATACCGGCCAACTGAGATGGTGGTGTCTTGTCCATGAAGCAGACCAGATCGGTCCGTGCACCCTGATCACAATACCGGCCGACTGAGGTGGTGGTTTCTTGTCCATGGAGCAGATCAGATCGGTCCATGCACCCTGATCACAATACCGGCCAACTGAGGTGGTGGTGGTGTCTTTTCCATGGAGCAGATTGGTGTAAGAGAATCAGAGGCTGGAACTCAGAAAAGATTGTTTAATTATCAATTATATTATATTAAGATGACAAGTAAAAGGAGAGTCAAACAAAGCAAACGCAGTGGTAGACAACAAAGGCAAATCTGAAACCTATATGTACAGCCAGCGGTTGGTGGCGTCAGGTCACGTGATGTCTGAGGGAAGTGGCGGTTGCTGAGGCAACAGCCAATGTGCGAGATATTCCAACAATTGGTCCATACACCCTGATCATAATACTGGCCAACTGAGGTGGTGGTGGTGACTTGTCCATGGAGCAGATCAGATCGGTCCATGCACCCTGATCACAATACCGGCCAACTGAGGTGGTGGTGACTTGTCCATGGAGCAGATCGGATCGGTCCGTGCACCCTGATCACAATACCGACCAACTGAGGTGGTGGTGTCTTGTCCATGGAGCAGATCAGATCGTTCCATGCACCCTGATCACAATACCGGCCAACTGAGGTGGTGGTGTCTTGTCCATGGAGCAGATCAGATCGGTCCATGCACCCTGATCACAATACCGGCCAACTGAGGTGGTGGTGGTGTCTTGTCAATGGAGCAGATCAGATCGGTCCGTGCACCTTGATCACAATACCGGCCAACTGAGGTGGTGGTGGTGTCTTGTCCATGGAGCAGATCAGATCGGTCCATGCGCTCTGATCACAATACTGGCAAACTGAGGTGGTGGTGGTGTCTTGTCCATGGAGCAGATCAGATCAGTCCGTGCACCCTGATCACAATACTGGCAAACTGAGGTGGTGGTGTCTTGTCCATGGAGCAGATCAGATCGGTCCGTGCACCCTGATCACAATTCCGGCCAACTGAGGTGGTTATGGTGACTTGTCAATGGAACAGATCAGATCGGTCCATGCACCTTGATCACAATACCGGACGACTGAGGTGGTTATGGTGACTTGTCCATGGAGCAGATCAGATCGGTCCGTGCACCCTGATCACAATACTGGCAAACTGAGGTGGTGGTGGTGTCTTGTCCATGGAGCAGATCAGATCAGTCCGTGCACCCTGATCACAATACCCGCCAACTGAGGTGGTGGTGTCTTGTCCATGGAGCAGACCAGATCGGTCCGTGCACCCTGATCACAATACCGGCCGACTGAGGTGGTGGTATCTTGTCCATGGAGCAGATCAGATCGGTCCATGCACCCTTATCACAATACCGGCCAACTGAGGTGGCGGTGGTGTCTTGTCCTTGGAGCAGATTGGTGTAAGAGAATCAGAGGCTGGACTTCAGAAAAGATTGTTTAATTATCAATTATATTATATTGAGATGACAAGTAAAAGGAGAGTCAAACAAAGCAAACGCAGTGGTAGACAACAAAGGCAAATCTGAAACCTATATGTACAGCCAGCGGTTGGTGGCGTCAGGTCACGTGATGTTTGGGGGAAGTGGCGGTTGCTAAGGCAACAGCCGATGTGCGAGTTATTCCAACAATTGGTCCATACACCCTGATCACAATACCGGCCAACTGAGGTGGTGGTGTCTTGTCCATGGAGCAGATCAGATCGGTCCGTGCACCCTGATCACAATACTGTCCAACTGAGGTGGTGGTGGTGTCTTGTCCATGGAGCAGATCAGATCGGTCCATGTACCCTGATCACAATACCGGCCAACTGAGGTGGTGGTGTCTTGTCCATGGAGCAGATCAGATCGGTCCGTGCACCCTGATCACAATACCGGCCAACTGAGTTGGTGGTGGTGTCTTGTCCATGAAGCAGATCAGATCGGTCCGTGCACCCTGATAACAATACCAGCCAACTGAGGTGATGATGGTGTCTTGTCAATGGAGCAGATCAGATCGGTCCGTGCACCCTGATCACAATACCGGCCAACTGAGGTGGTGGTGGTGTCTTGTCCATGGAGCAGATCAGATCGGTCCATGTACTCTGATCACAATACCGGCCAACTGAGGTGGTGATGGTGTCTTGTCAATGGAGCAGATCAGATCGGTCCGTGCACCCTGATCACAATACCGGCCAACTGGGGTGGTGGTGGTGTCTTATCCATGGAGCAGATCAGATCGGTCCATGCACCCTGTTCACGATACCGGCCAACTGAGGTGGTGGTGCTGTCTTGTCCATGGAGCAGATCAGATCGGTCCATCCACTCTTATCACGATCCCGGCAAACTGAGGTGGTAGTGGTGTCTTGTCCATTGAGCAGATCAGATCGGTCCATGCACTCTGATCACAATACCGGCCAACTGAGGTGGTGGGGGTGTCTTGTCCATGGAGCAGATCAGATCGGTCCATGCGCTCTGATCACAATACTGGCAAACTGAGGTGGTGGTGGTGTCTTGTCCATGGAGCAGATCAGATCGGTCCGTGCACCCTGATCACAATACCGGCCAACTGAGGTGGTGGTGGTGTCTTGTCCATGGAGCAGATCAGATCGGTCCATGCACCCTGATCACAATACCGGCCAACTGAGGTGGTGGTGGTGTCTTGTCAATGGAGCAGATCAGATCGGTCCGTGCACCTTGATCACAATACCGGCCAACTGAGGTGGTGGTGGTGTCTTGTCCATGGAGCAGATCAGATCGGTCCATGCGCTCTGATCACAATACTGGCAAACTGAGGTGGTGGTGGTGTCTTGTCCATGGAGCAGATCAGATCAGTCCGTGCACCCTGATCACAATACTGGCAAACTGAGGTGGTGGTGTCTTGTCCATGGAGCAGATCAGATCGGTCCGTGCACCCTGATCACAATTCCGGCCAACTGAGGTGGTTATGGTGACTTGTCAATGGAACAGATCAGATCGGTCCATGCACCTTGATCACAATACCGGACGACTGAGGTGGTTATGGTGACTTGTCCATGGAGCAGATCAGATCGGTCCGTGCACCCTGATCACAATACTGGCAAACTGAGGTGGTGGTGGTGTCTTGTCCATGGAGCAGATCAGATCAGTCCGTGCACCCTGATCACAATACCGGCCAACTGAGGTGGTGGTGTCTTGTCCATGGAGCAGACCAGATCGGTCCGTGCACCCTGATCACAATACCGGCCGACTGAGGTGGTGGTATCTTGTCCATGGAGCAGATCAGATCGGTCCATGCACCCTTATCACAATACCGGCCAACTGAGGTGGCGGTGGTGTCTTGTCCTTGGAGCAGATTGGTGTAAGAGAATCAGAGGCTGGACTTCAGAAAAGATTGTTTAATTATCAATTATATTATATTGAGATGACAAGTAAAAGGAGAGTCAAACAAAGCAAACGCAGTGGTAGACAACAAAGGCAAATCTGAAACCTATATGTACAGCCAGCGGTTGGTGGCGTCAGGTCACGTGATGTTTGGGGGAAGTGGCGGTTGCTAAGGCAACAGCCGATGTGCGAGTTATTCCAACAATTGGTCCATACACCCTGATCACAATACCGGCCAACTGAGGTGGTGGTGTCTTGTCCATGGAGCAGATCAGATCGGTCCATGCGCTCTGATCACAATACTGGCAAACTGAGGTGGTGGTGGTGTCTTGTCCATGGAGCAGATCAGATCGGTCCGTGCACCCTGATCACAATACCGGCCAACTGAGGTGGTGGTGGTGTCTTGTCCATGGAGCAGATCAGATCGGTCCATGTACTCTGATCACAATACCGGCCAACTGAGGTGGTGATGGTGTCTTGTCAATGGAGCAGATCAGATCGGTCCGTGCACCTTGATCACAATACCGGCCAACTGAGGTGGTGGTGGTGTCTTGTCCATGGAGCAGATCAGATCGGTCCATGCGCTCTGATCACAATACTGGCAAACTGAGGTGGTGGTGGTGTCTTGTCCATGGAGCAGATCAGATCAGTCCGTGCACCCTGATCACAATACTGGCAAACTGAGGTGGTGGTGTCTTGTCCATGGAGCAGATCAGATCGGTCCGTGCACCCTGATCACAATTCCGGCCAACTGAGGTGGTTATGGTGACTTGTCAATGGAACAGATCAGATCAGTCCGTGCACCTTGATCACAATACCGGACGACTGAGGTGGTTATGGTGACTTGTCCATGGAGCAGATCAGATCGGTCCGTGCACCCTGATCACAATACTGGCAAACTGAGGTGGTGGTGGTGTCTTGTCCATGGAGCAGATCAGATCAGTCCGTGCACCCTGATCACAATACCGGCCAACTGAGGTGGTGGTGTGTTGTCCATGGAGCAGACCAGATCGGTCCGAGCACCCTGATCACAATACCGGCCGACTGAGGTGGTGGTATCTTGTCCATGGAGCAGATCAGATCGGTCCATGCACCCTGATCACAATACCGGCCAACTGAGGTGGCGGTGGTGTCTTGTCCATGGAGCAGATTGGTGTAAGAGAATCAGAGGCTGGAACTCAGAAAAGATTGTTTAATTATCAATTATATTATATTGAGATGACAAGTAAAAGGAGA
This sequence comes from Cordylochernes scorpioides, assembly GCA_030710605.1. NCBI lineage: Eukaryota > Metazoa > Arthropoda > Arachnida > Pseudoscorpiones > Chernetidae > Cordylochernes > Cordylochernes scorpioides. Next base: position 146,776,282 of record CP092864.1, read on the forward strand.
GTCAAACAAAGCAAACGCAGTGGTAGACAACAAAGGCAAATCTGAAACCTATATGTACAGCCAGCGGTTGGTGGCGTCAGGTCACGTGATGTTTGGGGGAAGTGGCGGTTGCTAAGGCAACAGCCGATGTGCGAGTTATTCCAACAATTGGTCCATACACCCTGATCACAATACCGGCCAACTGAGGTGGTGGTGTCTTGTCCATGGAGCAGATCAGATCGGTCCGTGCACCCTGATCACAATACCGTCCAACTGAGGTGGTGGTGGTGTCTTGTCCATGGAGCAGATCAGATCGGTCCATGTACCCTGATCACAATACCGGCCAACTGAGGTGGTGGTGTCTTGTCCATGGAGCAGATCAGATCGGTCCGTGCACCCTGATCACAATACCGTCCAACTGAGGTGGTGGTGGTGTCTTGTCCATGGAGCAGATCAGATCGGTCCATGTACCCTGATCACAATACCGGCCAACTGAGGTGGTGGTGGTGTCTTGTCAATGGAGCAGATCAGATCGGTTCGTGCACCTTGATCACAATACCGGCCAACTGAGGTGGTGTGGTGTCTTGTCCATGGAGCAGATCAGATCGGTTCGTGCACCCTGATCACAATACCGGCCAACTGGGGTGGTGGTGGTGTCTTGTCCATGGAGCAGATCAAATCGGTCCATGCACCCTGATCACCACCGGCCAACTGAGGTGGTGGTGTCTTGTCCATGGAGCAGATCAGATCGGTCCATCCACTCTTATCACAATACCGGCAAACTGAGGTGGTGGTGGTGTCTTGTCCATGGAGCAGATCAGATCGGTCCATGCACTCTGATCACAATACCAGTCAACTGAGGTGGTGGGGGTGTCTTGTCCATGGAGCAGATCAGATCGGTCCATGCGCTCTGATCACAATACTGGCAAACTGAGGTGGTGGTGGTGTCTTGTCCATGGAGCAGATCAGATCGGTCCATGCGCTCAAATCACAATACTGGCAAACTGAGGTGGTGGTGGTGTCTTGTCCATGGAACAGATCAGATCAGTCCGTGCACCCTGATCACAATACTGGCAAACTGAGGTGGTGGTGTCTTGTCCATGGAGCAGATCAGATCGGTCCGTGCACCCTGATCACAATACCGGCCGACTGAGGTGGTTATGGTGACTTGTCAATGGAGCAGATCAGATCGGTCCGTGCACCTTGATCACAATACCGGCCGACTGAGGTTGGTATGGTGACTTGTACATGGAGCAGATCAGTTCGGTCCGTGCACCCTGATCACAATACTGGCAACTGAGGTGGTGGTGGTGTCTTGTCCATGGAGCAGATCAGATCGATCCATGCACCCTGATCACAATACCGGCCAACTGAGGTGGTGGTGTCTTGTCCATGGAGCAGATCAGATCGGTCCATGCACCCTGATCACAATACCGGCCAACTGAGGTGGTGGTGTCTTGTCCAAGGAGCAGATCGGATCGGTCCGTTAACCCTGATCACAATACCGGCCAACTGAGGTGGTGGTGGTGTCTTGTCCATGGAGCAGATCAGATCAGTCCGTGCACCCTGATCACAATACTGGCCAACTGAGGTGGTGGTGTCTTGTCCATGGAGCAGATCAGATCGGTCCATGCACCCTGATCACAATACCGGCCAACTGAGGTGGTGGTGACTTGTCCATGGAGCAGATCGGATCGGTCCGTGCACTCTGATCACAATACCGGCCAACTGAGGTGGTGGTGTCTTGTCCAAGGAGCAGATCGGATCGGTCCGTGCACCCTGATCACAATACCGGCCAACTGAGGTGGTGGTGGTGTCTTGTTCATGGAGCAGATCAGATCGGTCCGTGCACCATGATCACAATACCGGCCAACTGAGATGGTGGTGTCTTGTCCATGAAGCAGACCAGATCGGTCCGTGCACCCTGATCACAATACCGGCCGACTGAGGTGGTGGTTTCTTGTCCATGGAGCAGATCAGATCGGTCCATGCACCCTGATCACAATACCGGCCAACTGAGGTGGTGGTGGTGTCTTGTCCATGGAGCAGATTGGTGTAAGAGAATCAGAGGCTGGAACTCAGAAAAGATTGTTTAATTATCAATTATATTATATTAAGATGACAAGTAAAAGGAGAGTCAAACAAAGCAAACGCAGTGGTAGACAACAAAGGCAAATCTGAAACCTATATGTACAGCCAGCGGTTGGTGGCGTCAGGTCACGTGATGTCTGAGGGAAGTGGCGGTTGCTGAGGCAACAGCCAATGTGCGAGATATTCCAACAATTGGTCCATACACCCTGATCATAATACTGGCCAACTGAGGTGGTGGTGGTGACTTGTCCATGGAGCAGATCAGATCGGTCCATGCACCCTGATCACAATACCGGCCAATTGAGGTGGTGGTGACTTGTCCATGGAGCAGATCGGATCGGTCCGTGCACCCTGATCACAATACCGACCAACTGAGGTGGTGGGGTCTTGTCCATGGAGCAGATCAGATCGTTCCATGCACCCTGATCACAATACCGGCCAACTGAGGTGGTGGTGTCTTGTCCATGGAGCAGATCAGATCGGTCCATGCACCCTGGTCACAATACCGGCCAACTGAGGTGGTGGTGGTGTCTTGTCAATGGAGCAGATCAGATCGGTCCGTGCACCTTGATCACAATACCGGCCAACTGAGGTGGTGGTGGTGTCTTGTCCATGGAGCAGATCAGATCGGTCCATGCGCTCTGATCACAATACTGGCAAACTGAGGTGGTGGTGGTGTCTTGTCCATGGAGCAGATCAGATCAGTCCGTGCACCCTGATCACAATACTGGCAAACTGAGGTGGTGGTGTCTTGTCCATGGAGCAGATCAGATCGGTCCGTGCACCCTGATCACAATTCCGGGCAACTGAGGTGGTTATGGTGACTTGTCAATGGAACAGATCAGATCGGTCCGTGCACCTTGATCACAATACCGGACGACTGAGGTGGTTATGGTGACTTGTCCATGGAGCAGATCAGATCGGTCCGTGCACCCTGATCACAATACTGGCAAACTGAGGTGGTGGTGGTGTCTTGTCCATGGAGCAGATCAGATCAGTCCGTGCACCCTGATCACAATACCGGCCAACTGAGGTGGTGGTGTCTTGTCCATGGAGCAGACCAGATCGGTCCGTGCACCCTGATCACAATACCGGCCGACTGAGGTGGTGGTATCTTGTCCATGGAGCAGATCAGATCGGTCCATGCACCCTGATCACAATACCGGCCAACTGAGGTGGCGGTGGTGTCTTGTCCATGGAGCAGATTGGTGTAAGAGAATCAGAGGCTGGAACTCAGAAAAGATTGTTTAATTATCAATTATATTATATTGAGATGACAAGTAAAAGGAGAGTCAAACAAAGCAAACGCAGTGGTAGACAACAAAGGCAAATCTGAAACCTATATGTACAGCCAGCGGTTGGTGGCGTCAGGTCACGTGATGTTTGGGGGAAGTGGCGGTTGCTAAGGCAACAGCCGATGTGCGAGTTATTCCAACAATTGGTCCATACACCCTGATCACAATACCGGCCAACTAAGGTGGTGGTGTCTTGTCCATGGAGCAGATCAGATCGGTCCGTGCACCCTGATCACAATACTGTCCAACTGAGGTGGTGGTGGTGTCTTGTCCATGGAGCAGATCAGATCGGTCCATGTACCCTGATCACAATACCGGCCAACTGAGGTGGTGGTGTCTTGTCCATGGAGCAGATCAGATCGGTCCGTGCACCCTGATCACAATACCGTCCAACTGAGGTGGTGGTGGTGTCTTGTCCATGGAGCAGATCAGATCGGTCCATGTACCCTGATCACAATACCGGCCAACTGAGGTGGTCGTGGTGTCTTGTCAATGGAGCAGATCAGATCGGTTCGTGCACCTTGATCACAATACCGGCCAACTGAGGTGGTGTGGTGTCTTGTCCATGGAGCAGATCAGATCGGTTCGTGCACTCTGATCACAATACCGGCCAACTGGGGCGGTGGTGGTGTCTTGTCCATGGAGCAGATCAAATCGGTCCATGCACCCTGATCACGATACCGGCCAACTGAGGTGGTGGTGTCTTGTCCATGGAGCAGATCAGATCGGTCCATCCACTCTTATCACAATACCGGCAAACTGAGGTGGTGGTGGTGTCTAGTCCATGGAGCAGATCAGATCGGTCCATGCACTCTGATCACAATACCGGCCAACTGAGGTGGTGGGGGTGTCTTGTCCATGGAGCAGATCAGATCGGTCCATGCGCTCTGATCACAATACTGGCAAACTGAGGTGGTGGTGGTGTCTTGTCCATGGAGCAGATCAGATCGGTCCATGCGCTCAAATCACAATACTGGCAAACTGAGGTGGTGGTGGTGTCTTGTCCATGGAACAGATCAGATCAGTCCGTGCACCCTGATCACAATACTGGCAAACTGAGGTGGTGGTGTCTTGTCCATGGAGCAGATCAGATCGGTCCGTGCACCCTGATCACAATACCGGCCGACTGAGGTGGTTATGGTGACTTGTCAATGGAGCAGATCAGATCGGTCCGTGCACCTTGATCACAATACCGGCCGACTGAGGTTGGTATGGTGACTTGTCCATGGAGCAGATCAGTTCGTTCCGTGCACCCTGATCACAATACTGGCAAACTGAGGTGGTGGTGGTGTCTTGTCCATGGAGCAGATCAGATCGATCCATGCACCCTGATCACAATACCGGCCAACTGAGGTGGTGGTGTCTTGTCCATGGAGCAGATCAGATCGGTCCATGCACCCTGATCACAATACCGGCCAACTGAGGTGGTGGTGTCTTGTCCAAGGAGCAGATCGGATCGGTCCGTTAACCCTGATCACAATACCGGCCAACTGAGGTGGTGGTGGTGTCTTGTCCATGGAGCAGATCAGATCAGTCCGTGAACCCTGATCACAATACTGGCCAACTGAGGTGGTGGTGTCTTGTCCATGGAGCAGATCAGATCGGTCCATGCACCCTGATCACAATACCGGCCAACTGAGGTGGTGGTGACTTGTCCATGGAGCAGATCGGATCGGTCCGTGCACTCTGATCACAATACCGGCCAACTGAGGTGGTGGTGTCTTGTCCAAGGAGCAGATCGGATCGGTCCGTGCACCCTGATCACAATACCGGCCAAATGAGGTGGTGGTGGTGTCTTGTTCATGGAGCAGATCAGATCAGTCCGTGCACCCTGATCACAATACCGGCCAACTGAGGTGGTGGTGTCTTGTCCATGAAGCAGACCAGATCGGTCCGTGCACCCTGATCACAATACCGGCCGACTGAGGTGGTGGTTTCTTGTCCATGGAGCAGATCAGATCGGTCCATGCACCCTGATCACAATACCGGCCAACTGAGGTGGTGGTGGTGTCTTGTCCATGGAGCAGATTGGTGTAAGAGAATCAGAGGCTGGAACTCAGAAAAGATTGTTTAATTATCAATTATATTATATTAAGATGACAAGTAAAAGGAGAGTCAAGCAAAGCAAACGCAGTGGTAGACAACAAAGGCAAATCTGAAACCTATATGTACAGCCAGCGGTTGGTGGCGTCAGGTCACGTGATGTCTGAGGGAAGTGGCGGTTGCTGAGGCAACAGCCAATGTGCGAGATATTCCAACAATTGGTCCATACACCCTGATCATAATACTGGCCAACTGAGGTGGTGGTGGTGACTTGTCCATGGAGCAGATCAGATCGGTCCATGCACCCTAATCACAATACCGGCCAACTGAGGTGGTGGTGACTTGTCCATGGAGCAGATCGGATCGGTCCGTGCACCCTGATCACAATACCGACCAACTGAGGTGGTGGTGTCTTGTCCATGGAGCAGATCGGATCGGTCAGTGCACCCTGATCACAATACCGGCCAACTGAGGTGGTGGTGGTGTCTTGTCCATGGAGCAGATCAGATCGGTCCGTGCACCCTTATCACAATACCGGCCAACTGAGGTGGTGGTGGTGTCTTGTCCATGGAGCAGATCAGATCGGTCCATCCACTCTTATCACAATACCGGCAAACTGAGGTGGTGGGGGTGTCTTGTCCTTGGAGCAGATCAGATCGGTCCATGCACTCTGATCACAATACCGGCCAACTGAGGTGGTGGGGGTGTCTTGTCCATGGAGCAGATCAGATCGGTCCATGCGGTCTGATCACAATACTGGCAAACAGAGGTTATGGTGGTGTCTTGTCCATGGAGCAGATCAGATCAGTCCGTGCGCTCTGATCACAATACTGGCAAACTGAGGTGGTGGTGGTGTCTTGTCCATGGAGCAGATCAGATCGATCCATGCACCCTGATCACAATACAGGCCAACTGAGGTGGTGGTGGTGTCTTGTCCATGGAGCAGATTGGTGTAAGAGAATCAGAGGCTGGAACTCAGAAAAGATTGTTTAATTATCAATTATATTATATTAAGATGACAAGTAAAAGGAGAGTCAAACAAAGCAAACGCAGTGGTAGACAACAAAGGCAAATCTGAAACCTATATGTACAGCCAGCGGTTGGTGGCGTCAGGTCACGTGATGTCTGAGGGAAGTGGCGGTTGCTGAGGCAACAGCCAATGTGCGAGTTATTCCAACAATTGGTCCATACACCCTGATCATAATACTGGCCAACTGAGGTGGTGGTGGTGTCTTGTCCATGGAGCAGATCAGATCGTTCCATACACCCTGATCACAATACCGGCTAACTGAGGTGGTGGTGTCTTGTCCATGGAGCAGATCAGATCGGTCCATGCACCCTGATCACAATACTGGCCAACTGAGGTGGTGGTGTCTTGTCCATGGAGCAGACCAGATCGGTCCATGCACCTTGATCACAATACCGGCCAACTGAGGTGGTGGTGGTGTCTTGTCCATGGAGCAGATCAGATCAGTCCGTGCACCCTGATCACAATACCGGCCAACTGAAGTGGTGGTGGTGTCTTGTCCATGGAGCAGATCAGATCGGTCCATGCACCCTGATCACGATACCGGCCAACTGAGGTGGTGGTGGTGTCTTGTCCATGGAGCAGATCAGATCGGTCCATCCACTCCTTTTACAATACCGGCAAACTGAGGTGGTGGTGGTGTCTTGTCCATGGAGCAGATCAGATCGGTCCATGCACTCTGATCACAATACCGGCCAACTGAGGTGGTGGGGGTGTCTTGTCCATGGAGCAGATCAGATCGGTCCATGCACTCTGATCACAATATCGGCAAACTGAGGTGGTGGTGGTGTCTAGTCCTTGGAGCAGATCAGATCGGTCCATGCACTCTGATCACAATACCGGCCAACTGAGGTGGTGGGGGTGTCTTGTCCATGGAGCAGATCAGATCAGTCCGTGCACCCTTATCACAATACCGGCCAACTGAGGTGGTGGTGGTGTCTTGTCAATGGAGCAGATCAAATCAGTCCGTGCACCCTGATCACAATACCGGCCAACTGAGGTGGTGGTGGTGTCTTGTCCATGGAGCAGATCAGATCGGTCCATGCGCTCTGATCACAATACTGGCAAACTGAGGTGGTGGTGGTGTCTTGTCCATGGAGCAGATCAGATCGGTCCATGAGTTCTGATCACAATACTGGCAAACTGAGGTGGTGGTGGTGTCTTGTCCATGGAGCAGATCAGATCAGTCCGTGCACCCTGATCACAATACTGGCAAACTGAGGTGGTGGTGGTGTCTTGTCAATGGAGCAGATCAGATCGGTCCGTGCACCTTGATCACAATACCGGCCGACTGAGGTGGTTATGGTGACTTGTCCATGGAGCAGATCAGATCGGTCCGTGCACCCTGATCACAATACCGGCCAACTGAGGTGGTGGTGTCTTGTCCAAGGAGCAGATCAGATCGTTCCATGCACCCTGATCACAATACCGGCCAACTGAGGTGGTGGTGTCTTGTCCATGGAGCAGATCAGATCGGTCCATGCACCCTGATCACAATACCGGCCAACTGAGGTGGTGGTGACTTGTCCATGGAGCAGATCGGATCGGCCCGTGCACCCTGATCACAATACCGGCTAACTGAGGTGGTGGTGGTGTCTTGTCCATGGAGCAGATCAGATCGGTCTGTGCCCCTTGATCACAATACCGGCCAACTGAGGTGGTGGTGTCTTGTCCATGGAGCAGACCAGATCGGTCCGTGCACCCTGATCACAAAACCGGCCAACTGAGGTGGTGGTGTCTTGTCCATGGAGCAGATCAGATCGGTCCATGCACCCTGATCACAATACCGGCCAACTGAGTTGGTGGTGGTGTCTTGTCCATGGAGCAGATCAGATCGGTTCGTGCACCCTGATCACAATACCTGCCAACTGAGGTGGTGGTGTTGTGTCCATGGAGCAGATCAGATTGGTCCATGCACCCTGATCACAATACTGGCCAACTGAGGTGCCTTGTCCGTATGGATGTCCTCTTCTGGATTGATGTCTGCCATATAGAAAACTGCAAGGATGGCCGGGCAACTGTATATATGGTCCGAAGTGAGTTAGATTTTGTGACAGTTATTGCAGTTCCCTGGAGTCATGTTTAGGCTTTAAAAATTTTATAGATGGAAGCTTAAATGATATAATGAAAAGATTGTTGTGTGTGAGATAGATATTAAAGTTCTATTATTCGAATTAACTTAAAGGAACAACCAAAGAAATACAAAGTAAACTCCTTCTATCTTTCAACGATAACTTTTTAGAAAGAGAAATAAATTGAAAAATAGGTATTGCGATTTTAGATAACATATTTTATAATCTACTTATAATAAAATTATAAATATATGTTATATATCATAATTTTATTAATTTATCATTTGATATTATTAGGGTTCTTTCCTTGTATTCAAAAAGGAAAAATACGTGTCGATGAGTTATATTTTTCAATTTATCAAACAATTTGGTTGCTGAATCTCTGATTCTGGGAGAGCGCCATCTAACAAATAATATTGTAACTAAAATCAATTTCGAATTTTTAATTATTTTCCCTAAATAATCCCATTGCATTCTGAACACACTGGTGTTTACCGCATTGCTCTAGCGCAAATATTCGCGGAGTTATGAATTTTTAAAGTTGTGCAAGACTTTTGGATCACCCTATATATAGAAATGACCTTTAAGGCCCATGGGGAATCCATCGTAATATTATGAGGCGTAGCCCTTTTTCAGACACGAAGTGTCAAGTCGTTAAATTGTATTTTGCTGAACTTTGCCATTTTCTCAATGTAACATTAGTAGTTCATCTACTGACATTCTGTAATGTTAAATGCCCACAAGACAATAGTGCTTCATCTTTACATAATAAATGGACCATAAAGTACGAATCTGTGTTTCTTTTAAATTCAAATGAAACGAATTTCAACTGTCCTTACTGAAAGTAAAATATTGGGAAGCTTGTCTATCAGTGAGGAACCCTCCAAGCGGTTTAGTGAAATTTGATCCACCAGACCGCTTTTAGACCTCTAATATTATATCAGACAAATATTTTTATATATACACAATATTCACTGAATGGTGGAATTATATTTATTGTATTCGAGCAAACTAGGGATGTAATATGCTTTAAAGATTTCACAACTGATGAGCCAATATATACTAAAGTTTTAAGGACAGTAGACGTTTGTTTCATTTCTATTTAAAAAAGACATTCGTGATTTATGGTTCATTTTCTTACTATGTTTATTGTTTGTCCTTCAATTTCTACGCGACAATATGAAATGGTACAATTTGAATTGAACATGGCTATTAGAAATTAAATAGATAAACGGTTGCAAGAAACTCAACTTCTTTGTCGGTCCCAAGCCCGGATGAAAAAGAAGGAGGGGAAGCAGTAACAAGCTCACTAAAAAACCTGGGCTCAGCTGGCCCGGCTGATAGTACCCTGTAAGGACTCCAAATCCAGGGATACAGGATGAGCAGCGTTTGTACTTCATGTTAGGAGCGGCTGCACATGGCGTCTGTTCCTCATGTCAGAGGTGGCCATTTCTTTTAGAGCTAAGTCGGCCTGCCACTAAGTAGTGCTCCCAGTCTTAATGACAAAGGCAGACACATTCTACTTCACCCAGTCATGATGGTTGTCAAACAGACACCATCAAGGGTCACAACTTGATACCCTGATATGATTGAGTGGAGATAAGAAAGAAGAATAAAGAAGAGGTCAGAAGAAGAATAATTTTTTTTGAGTTTGATTGAAATATGGAAAACAAAAAGACACGAACAAATGGTGAATAAAAAAACGGAAACAGGATCTTGTTAGCTTTGGAATAGGTTTCAATATTTGGAATAAAAACAGTTTATTCTCTTTCTAGCTGTTTCAGACAATCTCGTCTGAGTAAATTGGACCAATTTGATGTCATATCGACCACGTAATCGTTAGTTGCCTGGATACGTCGCCGATTATCTTCAATTTCTACCTTCATATCATCTATTATCAGGAATTCTCAATGACACACTTCATTCGTACGAAATTTGGTTTCGTATCTCACTATAAATCCGTTAGGATCCTCTATATGGTAACTTAATATAGAAACATATCTTGCCACGTAGAAAATTAGGAAAGACAAACTTCAGGATGACACAGCAATTTATTTAAGACTAAAAAAAAAATACATTCATGAGATACAAGATAAGCGATGAGGGAAGTTTCCAGAGTAGTAATATATAAATATTATAAATATTAAAATTAATAATCTGTATATAAAATATAATAAATACTTTGCTACATAGTTCCTTCCCTATGGGAGCTGTGACCCACAGCTTGCAAATATTGTAGATACTGAAATGGATATGACGTGCTTCTACCAAGAATTCCCTTGGAGGATTGAAACTTTGTCCTTAGTAGATTGGCATCTCTTCTCTTGCGGTGTAATCACAATACCTTTTATGAAAGTGGACATTCACTTTTCCTTAAAGTTTAAAATATCTTCTAAAGGCAGATGCACTATTATTCGGTAAACATCATAAAAATTTAGAATACAAGAAAGTCATCGCATTATTTTATCGATTAAACTCTTAATAAATAGACCAACTGGACCAGGGTTTGGCAACCCTTTGAGTCGAAAAAGTAAAAAATTACAATTTACAAAATTTCAAAAATTTTGAAGAGCTATAATTTTCTTCTTTCCAACAATAAATAGTACTGACATGAATAAAGTTTCTATTTATGCGAGTATTACCTTTATAAATCTGCAAGAAGAAAAGTTAGGAAAATGGCTCGAGGTCAAATATTAAATAATTTCTGCTGCTATTATTTGAATAGGATTAGAAAGGCTTACCTTTAATCCCCTTCTAAATTTCGGCCAAAGTTTTAATCGAAAATTTGTGCCTAGCAACCCTTCATTAATTGTTGAATTTTCACTGATATTAATTCCGCAAGGTTGAATTTATATTAATTTATAATTGATCGCATCAATCTTTGAAAAAGAGAAAAAATGATTAAAATATTTAACAAGCGTAAATATTAATATAACATGACGTTAAAATGCTAAGAAATAATAAAAAAATATTAAAAAGAAAGAATTAGAATCTGACGCTTTAAAATGCTTGATTTAATTTCCCTCCAAAAAGTAAAATATTAAATATATCTTCTGCTCTTTGTTTATTCTTCTGACGTTGAAGACAAGATGTTTTTAATTATTCATAGAGGCGCTTGTAAACCTGGAATTTTCTAGAAAATATATTTATTCTACTCTTGTCGGTGGTGTAAGTTTGTTTAGACAACATGATGGATTTAAAAAATAAAGGTTACTAAAATATTACTGATGCTTTCTCATTACTTTTAATATATAATAGCTAAAATATAGTCAGTGTAAAAAACTTGAAACATGCTTTTATATATACATTAAGGTTTGCTTGTTATAGTAAATATACACAAGATTTTATTGATCCTTGGATCTTTTACCCTTACATAATATAATATAATACACTGCGGCCTGTGATTGTAAAACGACACTTGAAGTTTCACCGCATGAGTTTCTTTTCAACGAAAAATTGAGATTTTATTTCAAGGTGAAATATCGACTATTTCTATCCTTTTTTCATACCTCATCAAAAAATGATAGAAATAGTCGATATTTCACCTTGAAATAAAAATCTCGATTTTTCGTTGAAAAGAAACTCATGCGGTGAAACTTCAAGTGTCCTTACATAATATATTATTATTCCTAGTACACGTGGTACAGGCTATTATAGTCATGGTGGGTAGAAGTAGGCGACTGCTTTTACTGTAAGTACACCGCATGTCTACAGATTTGAAAAGCAGTTCGACTTTGCACTTACAAATGTGCTATAGCCCCGTTTAGTTACTTGCACTTGCAGGTGTAGTTGGACTTTTGCATGAATCGGGGGCCATTGGAGCATTTGTTTTTAATTAGAAAAAAGTGCCTAATGTGGGATTCAATCCCGTGTCGTAGCGGTCGAAACCTAATGGTTTAGACCATCCTTCCACTGACCCTCATCTCTTACAAAATACAACTATCCCCCGATTTACACGGTACTTGTTTTACACGTTTTCGCTTTTACACGGTTTTCCAAATAAGTTTTTTTTTTATCGCACTATACTAAATGCTACTGTGATTGAACACATGCGCTGTGTACACATCTCACGAGGAATCCCGAGCTTATGTGCTGACTTGCTGCACACGCACATTGTGTCTGTATTTCTAATTTTTAAAAAAATTTTAATATTCGATTTACACGTTTTTCTCAGGAACGTATCTACCGTGTAAATCGGGGGATAGGTGTATTATCTTGGAATATTTTAGAATAAATGAAATGAAACAAATGTAGAGGATAAAAAGATTATTGTCATATATAAACAAAACTAATGATTTTACTTAACTACTTTAGATTTATGATGCATTAGCGCGCCATCTGTTATCTAAATTCGAAACTATTATAGACGTGTATGATTCTTTTTAAAAATAAAACAATTTCTACTTTCCTTACTGCAATTGGAAAATTGAAAGGAGGGCCTGGCTCATTATGTCCATAGTTCATCTAAAATACTCATTCCAAGAGTCTAGCATCAGTATCACTATAAAAGGTAGTTCAAAATGCAATATAACAGAGGTATGATAGATTAAACTGACGAAACCGCTGAGAGGGTTCACCACTGATGAGCCAGGCCCTCCCATTAATTTTTCCTTTGCAGTAAAGACAGTAGAAATTGTTTATTTTTAAAAAGAATCATACGCGTCTATAATAGTTTCGAACTTTAGATTTATGCCAATTTGTATTAAAAGACTAACATCGGCTTTTCGTGGTTTGTATTGGATGTACACAGATTCCAATATTTAACAAAGAAACATTCCTCTAGTTACTAGAACTACAATAGACCAGTCTATACAGTTAGATTATGCAAGAAAGTGAAATTCTGTACTCTATTCTCACTATAAGTATTTCCATGCATCAACTTCTATGGTGTCTTACCTCAACGAAGATATTCCAATGACTGTAAAGCAATATTGTAACATAGTATTTATTAATTTTATTATTTTTTATTAACAGAGTGGTCATTTTTATTTTTATAACTTGCGACTCTGTAAATTTCTCTCATGGCTTATCTTTTGTTTACCATTCTTAGTTTGTCCTTGCCTGAAATAAATGTTGCTTCCTCCTGAAGTTTTTGTCTTCCCTAATTTTCCACGTGGTAATATGTTGCCCAGATGAGAATTCTCTTTTAACTTTTCAAACAGATTCATGTTCTATTATTGAAATATAAGAACTTAAAGTGTATTTTGTGTAATAGTGAATTTAGCCAGGACACACTGCATGTTTTACTGTTCGGCTTTAGAAGATGAGAAAGTAATTCTGTACCAAAAGATTGATTATAAAAACAACAACCGCTTTATTAGGACATTTCGGTCCTGTAAGGACTCGCCATACATCATTTTCAAGGAGAAAAGAAAAAAAGAAACATAAACAAAGTAGAGAAGAGAAAATGAAAATGAAATCAAAGTATTCATCATAACTATACAAATTAACTATGGAAGAGGAAATTGTTCTGTAATTTTAGTTCTTAGAGATTACCTTGTTCTCTAACGCTTTATGAAAGTTAAACAATTCTATCGCTATATATTTTTCTCGGACATTATTCTGATTAGCTGAACTGGGTTCACGTAGACTTGGATAATGTTCTTTAAGATCTTATTCCGTTCCTCGTTAACAATAATGCATTCAGAGATGTGGTTGGTCATTTCTTCTATGCTTTCAGTTTTGCAGGATTTACAAATTACATCTTCCTTTTTAATTATTTGAATGTGACTTTCTCTTAGTAATTTCGAAGTGATTCTTGTTTGAGTAATGTAACCTTTTATGTCTAATGATAGGTTCCAGGATAAAAATTGTTCAGGTATTAAATTCCTATATAATAATTAGAATATAATCTTGTATGATCCGTTTTTGCTAAGTCCTGCTGAATTAATTGTGTTTCTTTTATACATAAATCATCAAATAGTATCTCTACAGACCTTACTGCAATGTTAAAGGTTATTGTGGATATAAGGGCTTGGTTCATCAGTGGTGAACTCTATGCTTTCAGTTTTGCAAAATTTACAGCTTATAAAAACAATCCGTCATATATTTTATTGGAAATAGTAGTGAAAAAGCAGTACCAATGCATTGACTTTTCATAAATTCTGAAGAACGGCACAGTCAAAAGGTGCAACACAGAAGAGCGACCCAGCGTGAGGAAAGATTGATGTTATTCTCCACTTTCTATAGATACATATTACTTCTATTTACCCAACTAGGAAAATCCTGTAAGGGAAGAGTGTCCTTAATGAAGGCTTTGTTGTTGTTTCATATTAAGATAATAGAAATAATAACAAAAAAAAAGAGAGCAATTGAGAAGAAAACAATTTGAAGTCAACTCTCGATAATTTGAAACTCAAGGGAACAGAGAAAATTTTCAATTTATCAAGATTTCAAAATAACAAGAGTTTAAACAACTAAGAAGGAGAGGGGGAAAAAATCAAGTAAACAATAGTTTGAAGTTTTGGAAGTTTCGAAATATACATACTATGTTGATACAAGATTGAATAAGTGAATTACGCAAGTGTGTTTTTAAATTAATAAATTTGTTGGGAGCTTTCGGGTCTTTCCCTTTCTCAAACAAGAGTTTGTTGTTCTGGCAATTTCGGGATATACATACTATGTTGATACAAGATCAAATAAGTGAATTACGCAAGTGTGTTTTTAAATTAATAAATGTATTGGGAGCTTTCGGGTCTTTCCCTTTCTCAAACAAGAGTTTGATGTTCTGGCAATTTCGGGATATACATACTATGTTGATACAAGATTGAATAAGTGACTTACCGCAAATTTATTAAAGTAATAAATTTATTGGGAGATTTTTCGGGTCTTGCCTGGTGTTTGAGCTTGTATATAGGGCTTGTAGAAGCTTGTAGCTTCTGTAAAGTTGATGGCGGCTTGTCGCCTTGAGCATTGTCTCGACTATGTCAGGTCGAAGGTGGGGAACTTGTCACTGGGTTTGCGCCACATCGATGCTCGGTTTCCATGTCTTGCGGAATTTTCGGCTGTGTCGTTGGGGTGGTCAGACAGCTTGCTCCTGGCGTTGTCGATCTATGTTAGCGGATCTGCGGAGGTCCCTTGGGACGTCGTGTCGTCCGTAAATATCTCTTTTTGGGGAGAGATTCCGTGGTCGTTTCGTTGGAATGGCCGGTTTGTTCCTCCATCTTCGCTCTTTCTCGCTTCTATCTGGACAGGCTTCTTACCTTTTTCGTTGTGTCATTCTTCGTTTTGGTCATCCTGTCGACTAACTGTAATGTGATGAGGTCCTGTTGATTCTTATAGAATTCTTTCGAGTCTAAAACTGTGATGAGGTTTCCAGTCGACTTAAACTATGGTGCGAGTCCCTGTCAACTCTCGCTATACTGTGTTGTCCGAGAGGAACAGTCAGGATGGGGAATTTTCCAGTACCTCTCTGCACCTTGGGAGACCTATAACAGTTCTCACAGAGTACAGGCAGTCGTGGTCGAGGCAGAGTGGAAAGCTTGGGAATGTCCATACAAAAAACGAAGACACAGTTGCACTAAGAAAGTTCCATGAACAGATAAAAGTTGAGCTAGGAGCGAAAGATGAAGATTGAAGAGTTCTTACTGGTCTACATGGTGGATGAGGAGGACCTTGGTGACAACCGACAAGGGCTCACGCTGATAGTGAAGTAACTGTATTTTTGGCTAGGACGGGGGGCCTTTTATATCGTTTCCGAGAAAGGAAGTATTGCATTTCAGCAGATGCGAAGTGCGTGGATCGTCTTGCGAAATTATACATTGACGCCGTGGCAGTTTCCATCTTTAGACCTTGTTGTTTTGGGACTGCTATATGTTCGATTTTAGACGTTTTTGACCTTTTGCTTTAGCTCAACTCTTAATATATTACAGAGTTTTATTTATTTATCCTCAGTTTGTACA
Source organism: Cordylochernes scorpioides (assembly GCA_030710605.1). Taxonomy (NCBI): domain Eukaryota; kingdom Metazoa; phylum Arthropoda; class Arachnida; order Pseudoscorpiones; family Chernetidae; genus Cordylochernes; species Cordylochernes scorpioides. Next base: position 146,792,690 of record CP092864.1, read on the forward strand.
TAGTACATTACATATGATGATGTAATGACACATGTCAATCATGCGTATAATCATTCACAGATGTGTTTCAATTATACAACATGAAAATCTTGTTATAAGTTATATACAATATGGGGGTGTTGGTTTAAATTACCATATATGTATTTAAAGAGACAAGGGTCGCCTCTCCCGTCAAAATAGACGTCTAAAACCTGACGCTATCTATTGACCGTCGCCGCAACTAGCGGTCTCAGGTCGGTGACAAAGCCACAACACCAGCTTTGGCAAACTGAAAAGCGTCCACCTAGAGACCATAGTTTCTGGCTAATGGCCCTCGTCAATCTAGGGCAGACTTTATTCCATGAGATCCACACGGGATCTAATGGAATCTTGACAATCAGCCAAAGAGGTGTTTAGCTGGCAAAGTGGCTGGGCCATATCTATGGCTAAAATATAGATGGAAGTTTTGCCGGGAGGAAATTGATTTAAAGAAACAAGGGTCTCCTCTCCCGTCAAATGGGTCTCTAGGTGAACTCTTTTCAGTTTTCCAAAGCTGGTGTTGTGCCTTTGTCACCGACCCGAGGCCGCTAGTTGCGGCGACGGTCAATAAATGGCGTCTGGTTTTAGACGTCTATTTTGACGGGAGAGGCGACCCTTGTCTCTTTAGATCAATTTCCTCCTGGCAATATTTCCATCTATATATATATGTTGTAATATATTCCAATATAAACATATATATCCTATATTATCCATGTGCTGTATGGTTAAAATGTAATTGCCAAGGTAACAAATAAAATTTTGAGTGAGTGACAACCGGCGCCAATAGAGGAAAAAGGTCCCAAAAACAAGTCGGGGTACCAGGTGTGCCCCTTTCTTACTCAAACAGATTAGTCCGCTTTGAGACACGATGATTGACAGACCCCTCTCTACAGATCTCCCCTGACCGGTGTCGGCTTCACTTACTCTCTCGCCATCTCTGTGGTGACATCCAACATGTCTCGTCCTTTTGTGTAATCCCAATCACGCCTGAACCCACTCTAAACATTGTGGCCACTACGACTGCATCCAACATGCCACACTACATTCATCCTACAGGATAACAACAATCTACATTACTACAGAGAGTCGACAGGATAACAACAAATACATTACTACATATATATACAATATACTTGTAGAGATCATGCGATTAAGCAATGGCATATACCAGATTATGATAATGCAATAGTTTCATACATCAATATACAGGAAAACACACAAGATTATTTGTAGATCATCCATCCTATTAAGATATATTCACCCCACCAGCGAGTGCAAGTAACCAAACGGAGAACTGGCACATTTTTAGGTGCAAAGTCGAACTGCTTTTCAAATATGTAGACATGTGGTGCACTTACAGTAAAAGCAGTCGTCTACTACAACCCACCATTATCATGGCCTGTTACACGTGTACTAGGGATAAGCAAAAAAGAAAAAGAAATATTCAACAATTTTGATTAAACAATTTATGCTTCAATTCGTTAAGACAATTGGCAATGAAAGTTCAAATAAAGTGTAAGTTTCTTCATTTTACATGGATAATTGACCAGCAAAACAGAAAATAATTATATTCTAATTTCACCAATTATTCTAATTTTCTCAAGTTTACAGTAGCAAAGAGAACGTTGAATCCAGAGAACGTTCAAGTTTACTTTTCCTCATTAAGAATCCACTCAGTAATTTACGTTCCGAGAGTGAAAAATTTCATAAAATTTCCTTTTAAAATTCATTTACGTCAGCCACATTCAAATTATCCCCAGTGTGATAAATGAAGAGAGAGAAAAATTAACTAAATTACAGCTAACGCGAATTTTTGTAAAATTCTCTTCCTTTCGCTTAATGTTACTTGAGAGGTATGTTTTCTTTAATCATATATACACCAAGGTACATATAGCTTCAACACCATGATATAATCGAAAAAGAAAAAAAAAACAATTTTAAGGTAACAATTGATCAGGAAAGAAAGGAGACAAAGGAAAAAACTTGCGTTCTGGTCCCATAAATCTAAATTTCCATTAGAGCCTGTTAAACCGGAAAACTCAAACGTAGTGAACTTATCCAGCAGAACCCTCACCCCATCCGAAAACGAGCTCCTATCCAAGGGTCTAAAATTCAGGATCCCTAATAAAACAGATTTCCCAAAAATCATCAGCGGCATAGAGACCGCTATCAAATACCTTGGCTATGGGTTTCTTTTAATTTTGATTTTTGCAAGTTTTCGAGCAAAATTTCTGTTCTTCAACGGACATATACTTCTATTTGAAGAACAGAAAATTTTCCCGAAAACTTGCGAAAATCAAAATTAAAAGAAACCCTTTACCTTAATATTATTTATAATTTATTTTCGAATAATTTCTTGGTAACTATTACACACTTAAAATGACCATGATATATATTCTTTTCTTAAGAAGTGGCCATATAAAAACCTTAAAATTTCAAAATGAACAAAACACTTCAATAAATACTTGAAATGCAATAGTACGGAAGCTTCTCCGGAACATATCATGCTCAGAACTGACAATAGAAGACCCCAGGCCTATAACTACCATCTCAAAATTGGAGAGGAGTGAACTTCAGAAATTGGTTTAACCATGGAGATAAGTACTACATTCTTTTTTTTTAATATAATGCAATATAACGCGGCTTATGATTGTAGAACGACGTTTGACAATTATCCCGCAAATGTTTCTTTTGAACGAAAAATCGTCATTTATTTAAAGGAGAAATAACGATTATTTCTAACCTTATGGATAAAGTATGAAAGGATGATTTGTGAAGAGTAATGATTTATTTTTCCGTTTATCATTACATTTCACAAATCATCCTTTCATACTTCATCCCTAAGGTTAGAAATAATCGTAATTTCTCCTTAAATTTCGATTTTTCGTTCAAAATAAACATTTGCGGGATAATTGTCAAATGTCGTTCTATAGTACCTATATGGTCGGAAATTTACCTTATCTTTCTTTAAATACAATTTTGAAGATCTCTTTTTGAAACTACTACTTCTTGGTAAATCTTTTCATTTTTTACTTTTCTCCAAGATTACCCAATCAACTCATCCCACCTATATAACATACAAGATATAACTTCACCAGGTGAATAGTCATATGCTTGTCTCAAAGATTAAGCCATGCCTATATAAGTACACGCCCTAGCAAGGTGAAACCGCGAATGGCTCATTAAATCAGTTTCTTAGATCGTACACATTTACTTGGATAACTGTGGTAATCCTAGAGCTAATACATGCAATTGTTCCTTTTAGGGTGAGGGTGCTTTTATTAGACCAAGACCAAACGGGGGCAACTCTGATAGTCGTGGTGACTAACTATGGCGGATCGCACAGTCCTAGCACTGGCGACGTCAAGTGTCTGCCTTATCAACTTTCGATGGTAGGTTATGCGCCCTACCATGGTTGTTACGGGGAACGGGGAATCAGGGTTCGATTCCGGAGAGGGAGCCTGAGAAAAGGCTACCACATCCAAGGAAGGCAGCAGGCACGCAAATTACCCACTCCCGGCACGGGGGGGTAGGGACGAAAAATACGGGACTCTAACGAGGCTCCGTAGTTGGAATGAGTACACTCTAGACCTTTTTTAACTTCACCAGGTTAAATACCTTTTTGGGACATATTATTCCAATTTCATAAATCCTCCCACTAAATGTCTTAAAATAAAGATGCTTCTGTACTGATGAGAAACACAATTTGAAAACATTGAAAACAGTTTAGCTTTTGTCTGAATTTATCAATACTGATGATGTGTGAAGCAAGAAAATGATTATTCTTTGAGTGTGAAAGCTTGTAAAAATAGGAACTTACCCTCTATTATTAATTTGTTTATTTTTTGCTTTGTCGTCTGTTTTTTCATAAGTTGAATCTGGTTAGAACGATGTATGTAAATTAGATGATTCTTTTGTTGCCTTAAATACGAGGTAATTAACTCGTTTCTCTCTCTATATCTAAAAATGTTTGATAAATTAATTTTATAAATCTGAGAGTTGTCTTCAAAAACGATGCAACAATGTGGCATATTTTATAATCTGAATTTGGGCGTTCTTCGTTAAGAAAATAAAATTTCTTGTTCTAATGTATTCAATCAGTACATATTCGCGAAGCCTTTTTTGAAGTGAGATTTTGACTTTGCTTAGAATTTTTAATAAAATTGACTCAAAGAATTATAATCAAACATTATTGATTTACAAGAGAGAGAACAAAATATAAAAGAGAACCTAATATTAAACAAAGGAACTTTTTTATTCTTCGGTTAGCGCCTATTTACATGTGATCTTACACCCACACTCTGTGGAAACAATTAATTAATTAATATATATACAACAGGAAAAACCTTTTTATCAATAATTTATTTACTTATTTACTGGTTTACTTCCGTAATAGAGGCTTTGAGCATTTTTATCTTATTCTTTGGTTTGGAATTGAACTTGCTTCATTTTCGTCTCAACTTTTGAAATAGCTGATTTGGTCGTTTATATAGAGAAATCTAAAATTTTATAAAATTTTTAAAATTCGAGCGTTTTTGAATTTTATATATGTTTATATCAATAATCTTTATTATTTTCACTTCTCCAATAAGTCGATATTTATTTCCAACTAGCGGACGTACCCGGCTTCGCCCGGGTTTTACCCGAGTAAAGGTTTGTCTAACGAATCTTTCGATAAAGTGAACATTTTTTCCCGGTCCCTTGAAAAATACTCGATAAGTTGAATAAAATCAATATTAATTGGTTCCCTCGGTAATTTGAAGTTAAAGGAATAGTATCTTGCCTTGGAATTGTATCATTATTATTGTCTCAAATAAATTGCCGTGTCATCCTGAATTTTGTCTTTCCTAATTTTCTACATTACAAAATCATCGTATCATCATGATAATATTTAGAGCAGATTGTTGAATTATAACAGATAAATTAGAATATTTATCTTGATTATTTTAAAGCGAAAAGTTATTTCAAAAATTTTATTTGCTAGAAACCTTCCCAGTACTATACTAAATAACTTCCCAAAGTTTCATGGCGTTCCAATGAGTGGTTTGGTCAGGCATAAAGGACAAACAGACCACACACACATACATTCATTTCTATATATAGGGTGATCCAAAAGTCCCGCACAACTTTAAAAATTCATAACTCCGCGAATATTTGCGCTAGAGCAATGCGGTAAACACCATTGTGTTCAGGATGCAATGGGATTTTTTATGGCAAATAATGAAAAATTCGAAATTGATTTTAGTTACAATTTTATTCACCAGATGGCGCTCTACCAGATTCAGATATTCAGCGGCCAAATTGTTTGATAAATTGAAAAATATAATTGAACGACACGTATTTTTCCTTTTTGAATACCAGGAAAGAACCCTAATAATATCGAATAACAAATTAATAAAACACCACTTCGCCAAAAGTATGAAGAATTGGTTAACGATTTTCAAATACAATCAGAGATATGTAAAATAGGCAAATGCAAATTAAAACATGTAGCAAAAATATTTATATTTTATATGGGGTTTTGTGAAATAGATTGAATGTTTGAAAAATACTGCTGATATCAATACACGAATTTTTGATATGTTAATATAGTACCAAAAATTATGATGGCACTACTAATAGGATTTCTTGCTATAAGAAATGTGTAGTTTCTTGACTAATTGGAGACCCTTGACTATTTAACTGGATATTTGTCATGATCCAACAAATGAAATATAGAGGGGAGTGACAAAATATATTTGTCGTACTTTATTCCAAATATCCTATGGGCTTGTCAAATGTTATCATTGTTTATTATACTGTACACAATTTAAAAAAAATGTTTTCCCTCAAATAAAAATAATTTTTAAATCGACCTTTTGCGTTGAAAAACGTGGTAGTAAAATCATTTTGTATTATTTTTTTTTCACAAAATATCTAAAGTTATTGGTATACAGAAAATATTCCTTATGCTATTTCTTCTAATGAGTGAAAAGCGAAAACTAAACATAAGGGGAAAAATTGTGTGTACCAGTGTTATTCGAGAAGTTATAACACTATGGTTTGCACGACATAATATGTGAGCAAATGACAAACAAAAAATTACTGTTCACAAATAAAAAAAGATAGTCAAGATGTGAGGACAGCATTTATTATCCCCATATCCCAACACAAAGAGCTGCAAAATATTGGTAGATAATATAATACATGGCGGCTTATATAACACATGAGGTAACTGCCTTCTCTCTTGTATTAGGTCACAATCCTTGCTCAATGTGGCACCCTTCATTCTCAATCACCGCCTGCAGACGATAAATGACAGAATGGACAGCATTAAATAACATATCTGTTGAAATTGATAAAACGTGACATCTGATAGAAGCCTTCAACATGGCCAATGTGGTAGGCCAGCATCGATAAACACACGATTTAATGTACCCCCATAAACAAAAATCGCAAGGCGTCAAGTCTGGTGATCTTGGAGGCCACTGGTATATAAAGTGGCGACTTATCACACGATTTTCACAGAACGTATCCTTCAGCAATTGTTTGGCACCTCGGGAGATATGAGTGTTGTTATCCTTTCAATAATTGAAGATCATGAGCCTATTCACTTATCAAAACCACACCTTTATTAACTCTCACAGGTTCTATATATATGTCTAAAAACAAATAAAGTATGCAAATATTTATACAAAAAACAAATGGTTATGCAAATAAAAGATTATCATCTTGTTTCTTCTTTTCCTTGATAGGTAAATATACATCTTTCTCTTTTTATTAAATTTTTTCCAACAATGAGGAGGTCCTCCATCTTTCATGAATGTTATTTCGCTTAGTGCTTTTGCCCTGCAATATGGGAATACCCTTTTCTCTCAAAAGTTGGACATAACGTTCATCAGTTACAAAAACGGTTTTAAAAGTTCTTCCATTGATTCTTCAAAGAAAAATGGCCCAATAATAAAAGAAGTGAACCCACACAAAACTGTAACTCTAGGCTGGTAAAGTGGCATTTCTGTGAAAATCCTAGGGTTGTCTGTTGCCCAAATGCGGCTGTTTTGAATGTTAAATTCTCCGTTTAGAGAAAAGTGAGCATCATCTGTCCACAGAACATTCGACAGCCAGTTTTCATTAATATCAATTCGCCGGAAAACCCATGCAGCGAATTCTTGACGCATCTCAAAATCGCCAACTTTCAGCTCGTGAAATCTTTGAATTTTGTATGGGTACACACAATAGAGACATTAAGTGAAGCGTCTTCGGATATCACAATCATACTCGGCGAATTTAACGCCAAAAGTTCAATTTGGGGATCACCTGTCCTGGATAACAAAAGTCAGCAGGTTGAGGACATGCTAACAGACCTCGACCTTACACCGTTAAATAACGGAGAGAACACCTATCTAAGTCCACAGGCACAGAATCCGCAATAGACATCACAGCGATAAATTACAACATCGCACCCACAACACAATGGAAAATCATGAGAGGTGCAATCAGTGACCACAGACCAATTTTAACAACCCTAAACTTCAAAATTGAGAACGTCCATTAGAATAAAAGAACATGGAACTTTAGGAAAGCCGACTTGAAAAAAAATCACAGAAAAGCTTGAAGAACTGTGCAACGAAAAATTGAATTACAGAACGCTTGACAAAAACTTGGAAAATTTCTCTTCGAACATTTCAAAATCTGCAAAAGCATCGATACCTAGAGGTAGACGTAAAGATCCGTGGATACCTTACTGGAAGGACCACAACATCGAGGCAGTGATTTCAGAGAGAGAGAGAGACAATATCAATGAACTTCTTAAAAAAATAAAACAGAAGAAAACAGAAAGAACTCATTGAAATTAGTCACAAAATAGAACAAGAAATTTGGATATGCAAACAAGAAAAATGGCAGAATTCTGCGAAAAAATGGATCCAAGAAAGGACAGCCAACACTGGAATATGATTAGAGTGTTAGAGAACAATCAACACCAACACCAATCCTCCAATACTCTAACCGATATGAATAGAACAGCGCGAACGAGAACAAACAGATGGCTGACATAATTGCTGAATATCTTTCAAGCACTTCCATACTCAACTATACGAATGAAGACAGGACTCTAAAAATAATATAAACCAGTTAGTTAAACAAGCAAGAAACTTCCATCAACAAGATATTTTCTCGAGAGACTTCACACTGAATGAGCTAAACTTATCAATAAAAAAATCCAAGAGGTCACTAAGAGATAATCTAATCTTTGGTTAAATGATCAAACACTTTGAAGACAAAGCTAATAATCAACTCCTACGAATACTGAACATTTCATGGCAAACTGGTAAACTACCAAAGAATTAGAAGATATCAATTATAGTGCCAATACTGAAGCCAAACAAAGATGCCAAGGAATACAAGAACTATCGGCCAATTGCTCTCACCAGCAAACTTTGTAAAATACCAGAACGAATTATCCACTCTAGGCTCATAGTCTGGCTCACTAACAATAATAAAATAAACCTCTACCAAACTGCCTATAGATCCCAGCACTGTACGACTGATCAACTGTTTTACTTCTGTCAATCAATAATAGATTCTTTCCAGGAAAAACCGCCAAAGAAGACCACGGCTATATTCCTTGATATGACCTCAGCTTTTGATCGAGTGTGGAGGGAGAAATTACGTGAAAATCTGCACAACATCGGAGTAAGAGAAAAACCTTAATCTGGATTGCAGACTTCTTAAGGGGAAGAAGGTTAAAGGTTCGGGTCAATGGAGAATTTTCCAAGAACCGAAGAACATGGGCTGGTGTACCTCAGGGATCTGTGCTCAGTCCTCTACTCTATCTGCTATATATTAACGACATCTATCCTTACCTCACTGAAGACACAAAGGTTGTCTGTTATGCAGATGATATAGCCAGATGGCACACAAGTAGCAGCATAGAAAAATCGTAAAAAATACTGAACACATCAATGAGAGGACTGGAGAAGTGGGCATTGGAACTCCAAATGACCATAAACCCAATAAAACCAAACCTATGCGTCTTCTCCACTCACAGGGAAAAAGGCATAAATATAACAAAAAAATAAGCATAAACAAACAAATGATTGATAAAATTAGAAATCCATAATACCTAGGTGCGATACTGCAGTCCTATATCTTTCAAGTTGGTCTCGAGGACCACGCCATCACCATCTCCTAAGCGGCAAAGTACGCGATCTACGTATTCATCGTAGATCGCAAAATGCGTGGTTTCGCTGAAGACCCACTGGCGATTCTCCACAAACTCTGCAGCGCTGGAAGAAGCGCCATATTCATTGTACATAGTGTATATAATGCATATTATCTTTTTTTAATAGTGCAGACTGTGCATGTATTGACAAGATGTCAACAAAATTATTTTAATTATTATTGATGAGGAATTTGAATTTTCAGAACACATAATTAGCACCTCAAATAGAACTATCAGAAAACTAAACATTCTGAGAAGGCTATGTGGAACAAATTGGGGAGCAAAACCCAGAATTCTCAGAACAACATATACCCCCTTAATAAAGCCGATAATGGAATATGCAACACCGGTCTGGGCTCCCTCAAGCTCATCACTAAAAGTAAGACTAGACAGTGTTCAAGCAAAAGCGGCCAAAATAATAACTGGTGCTGTTTCATCCACCAACAATGAGAAAATTCAGAGAGAATGTGTTCTAGACCTACTCGCTCAAAAGCAGAAGACAAAATAAAAACAAGTTGGATCGGCACTTCGGAAACGAGGAACCAAAGGACGAGATCTCTCTGACCACTTGTGGTTTGGTAGAACCGCCCTTTTCTGAGAATGAGGTGAAACTGACGGCTTTCAGGTTCGGGAAAAGGAAATCTCCTGGTCCCGAAGGGATCCATAACACGGTCGTGAAAGCCCTGGTAAGGATGCACCCATCGCTTCTTTCCAGGTTATTCAATAGGTGCCTGGACACTGGTACTTTTCCTGAGGCATGGAAGGTTGCCCGAGTAGTGCTTCTCGAAAAGTCTGGTAGAAAGGGTAATTCTCTTAATGATTATCGTATGCTTTCTTTACTAGCGTGTCTAGGTAAGGTCCTGGATAGCCTACTAGCTCAGCGACTGAAGCACTGGCTAGAAAGTAATGAGCTCCTTTCCTCTTCCCAACATGGTTTTAGGGAAGGGAAGTCCACAACCACAGCTCTGAACGAGGTGTTAGAGGGGGTTGAGATGGGCTTAAATAAGGGTGCTTGGGGGCTGCGTTCAACTCCATGAACTGGAACAAGCTGATGAGAAATTTGATGGACATGGGTTGTCCTGATAATTTGTGCAGCTTGGTTCGTGACTTCCTGAGGGATAGACGGATTAGCCTCAGTTTTGGTGGGCGGAAGTTGGAAAGAAACTGTGCTAGGGGTTGCCCCCAGGGCTCTTGCTGCGGACCTATTTTGTGGAATATCCTGGTAAACACCGTTTTCCAGGAGGAGCTCCCTGAGGGAGCCAGGCTGGTTCTCTATGCTGACGACCAGTTCCTCTTTGTTGAGGCTGCTTCGAGAGCGAAGGCTGAGAAGTGTGTTGAAACTTCTCTCCAAATTCTCTCGAACTGGGCCCATGACTCTGGCCTTAAGTTCAATGTCTCCAAAACTAAAGCCCTCAGCTTTAAGCCTAGGGACATAAGAACTAAAAGGAAAGGGATCAAATGGGAACACAAGCCGGCTATCGGGATCGAAGGACGGAGGGTAGCGTTGGTCAATAGGATGACCATCCTGGGGGTGGTCATTGATGACAAGATGGGTTGGCAATACCAGGCGGAGGAGATGGTGGCGAGAGGCAGGGAGGCGTTGTGCAGGCCTGTCCTGGTTGGCTCTCAACAGGGGGGGGGGGGGAGAAGGAGGGTACTATTTTTAGGAACCTCTGCTTCTCCTGTGTCGAGCCAATCCTGCTATATGCTTCCAGGGCTTGGTGTCTCCGAAACAGGGATCAGAAAGTGGCAACAATTCTAGAGAGAGTGCAGAGGACAGCGGCACTCAGAATTACAGGGGGAAATCTCACTACCAGCAGTGAGGCCTTATTGGTCCTCGCTGGGCTTATTCCCCTGGGGTTGAAAGTAGAGGAGGAGACCATCAGACAGAAGATCTAAGAGAACAGGAAAGATGCCCTGGGACTTGAAGCGGGTGCCCTGGAATGGAAGAGGGACCCAAGAAAGCCTCCGCAGTGGTTGCCAAAGTGGAATTGGAGTCCTGGAGAGCCGACAGGGAATGGCACGGAGGTTTTCACTGATAGGAGTAGGTCTGGAACCAATACTAGAGCTGGGGTAGAGATTTTCACTAATGGAGAGCTGATCTTCCAAGAAAGTTTAACACTCAGAGTGGACGAATTGGTCTTTTCAGCCGAGCTGGTTGCGATCAGGGTAGCCCGCAGAGTGTGTGCCGAGAAGAACTTCAGCCCGGACCGCCTCTATTCAGATTGTATGTCGGCCCTCGTCGCCATCAATCTGGAGAAAGGGCAACTCGCGCATCAAATAATCCAGGAGCTGGAGATGATGACGCTGGCTCCGGAGCTCCCTTGGTTTAGGAGACACAGCCTCATCGAAGGTAATGAGTTCGCAGGCAGGATCTCTAAGGCAGGATGCTTAAAAGGTAGATCACTGAGGACCACAGTGACCAAGAAAGAAGTTTATAGGAGGATCAGGGGGAACGTCCAGGACTTATGTTTGGACAGATGGAGGAACATTGTGAAGGGGAGAGTTATTCAATGGGGTAACAACACCCAAGTACCTCTGTAAGGTAATGTCCCACAAACTCATTAGGGTAGTTCGGGACATGGGTTCTTCCCCAAGTCTCCACAGATTTGAAATTAAGAGCAATCCTGATTGCGTCTGTGGAGAAAGGGATGTGAATGCACGCCACTACGTCTTGGATTGTCCAAGGGTAGTGTGTGTGCAGGAAGAGAGAAGGAGGGCGAGGGGCGCGATCGAGAGTAAGCTGCTGAGAAATCACAGCAAGCTTCTTGAGAAAGCCCACGACGTGGCAGCTGAGCTTTTCCTCAGCTGTGAGTGAACAGAGTCGACCGGGGTCTGCCTCCCCGCGGTCCCTGCTGGATACAGTAGATAGTTTCCTATTTTGCTGTGATTAAAGGCCACCGGTATAGAAATCCTTCCAGACACGTTGTCTGGGAGGTGGTGTTTCAAGGTACAATGTCCAATCACTAGCTTGGATACCGTTACTTGGCTTATGAGTTGAACAGAATAGCAGCGAAGGCATGCTTCGCATGCCGGCTTGTGGACCGAAAGGTCTGGGTGGCCTTCTACTTCTAGGGTATACCAACTGTGCTTAGGAGGGATCCTCCAGTTCTTGTTTATTTTGGCTACTGTTTCTATTTCTTTAAAAGTAAGTTTATTTTTCTGTAGCAAGGGTTCTTTGTGCCTTTTTTCGCTAGCGCATCAGCAGCTTCATTGCCTTCAATGCTAACATGTAAGAGTATCCATTGAAGGTGAATTTTTGAGGTATTGAGAGTTTTTGGAGATAACCAATTATGTTCCTGCTTACTTTGTCTCTAAGTTCCCCTGTGTGACTCAAGTGTTGTATGGCACTTCTACTATCAGTAAGAATCCATATATCGTGATGTTTAATGTTTCTGATGGATTTTAAGACTTCATAGATGGCTATAAGTTCTGATCTGAAGACTGAGCAAAATTCTGGGTTTCTTCTGTTTATTTTCTCAATGCCATTTGTGGTTTTAATGAGAGAGCCACTGCCAGTGTGTCCCAACTCATCTCTGCTACCATCGGTATAGATAGTTATTGCATTTTTAGGAATTTTATTAATTATTTCTAATGATAATTGTTTTAAGTATTCTGGATTTTGGTATTGTCTGTTGGTGGTTTCATTTAAAGTGGCATTAAAAATAACATTTTGTTAGTGGTTCGCATGGAGATATTTTTTTCAGCTAAATAATATTTTTCCACTTTATATTTTAAAAATCCATTTCTTTTGGCCAGGTGGAGAGGGCCTTCTTTTTGAGTTTTAGATTGGATTCCCAATTAAGTATGTAATTGAAAGTTCTGTGTTTGTTTTCATAACTCTTGATTTTGTTCATATATTTTGGCAGATTGTAGCTTATTCTATTCTTTAAGGGCATAATGTCTGCCTCGTAAAGTACAATATCATTAGGGCAGGGTTTTCGAAGACCTGTAATAATTCTAGCTGCACTTAGTTGTATCCTTTCCAGTGATTTTAGATTTTTTTCAGATGCTGTACCATAGATTTGATATCCATATTCCAGGATAGGTCTCATTAGAGATGTGTAAGTTAATTTTATTGTTGTTGCTTCAGCTCCCCACTCTTCCTGAAATATATTTCAAGATTTTTAGTCGGTCTCTTCCTTTTTTAAACAACTCCTTTAATATGCTTACTGGAGTTGATTTCTGGATCCAGGGTGTAGCCGAGATATTTAGGGTATTTATTATATTGTAATTGTTGTTCTTTCAGAATAATATTTGGTCTTATTTTGTATAGTTTCTTATCGGTAGTAAAAAGACAGGTTTCAGATTTTTGGGGGGTTAAATTCTAATTTATGTGTTTATTAGCAAATTTTTCTAGGTGGAGAAGAGTCTTGTTAAATCTCTTTCAGCTGTTTTCCAGTTAGTGCTGCTGCTCCATAGAATAATGTCATCAGCGAAAAGTCCAATATTGGTTTTATGTGAAATTTATTTTTCTATGCCTGCAATAAATAGGGTGAAGAGAGTTGGGCTAAGGACTGATCCCTTGTGGTAATCCTTGGTACAATTTGAAGGTTTTAGATAGAGTGCCATTATATTTGATCCTGATTTATATATTTTTAAGAGAATCATTTATCCAAGTGATAACTTTTCCATCAATTTTGAAATGTTTGTATAATTTTGTAATTAACTTGTTTTTCCATACCTTATAAAAAGCTTGTGTAAGGTCTAAAAAGCAGCTATGGTGTGGTTAGTTGGTTTTTCGTTTTGTGCATCTTTTACCTTTTGTGTGAAAAATAAGAGTTGGTCTATTGTCCCATGTCCTTTCCTAAATCCATATTGTTCTTCTGGTAAGAGATTTCTTGTGTCGGGGTGGTAGGTGAGTGGTCTGAGTATATTTTTTTCCATTAATTTGCAGCAAATATTTGTTAGGGAGATAGGTCGGTAGTTTTTTGGGTCATCAGCAGATTTGTCAAGTTTTTTAATGGGAATTATTGTTGCATTTTCACAGTCTTGAGGCAATTTTCCAGTTTTCCAGGAGTTATTGAATATATTAAGAAGTCTTTCTTTGCCAATTTTGCCCAAGTTTGATATCATTCGGCCATGGATTCCATCTGGCCCAGGAGTCTTGTTTAGGTCAGTGTTTTCTAATGCATAAGCTAGCTCTTTCATATTGATTTTTTTCATGGAAAATATTATGAGTGCTGGTGACATTTTTCACAGTCATGAATAATCTTTCGGGCCTTTTTTCAACCTTGATTTTACTACTTATTTGATATGAATTACCTAAAGGATTGGCAGCAATTATGTCATTAGTTGCTGGTGTACCATCTGTATTCTTAATCATATTTGTGTTTTCAACGTTGTGGCTGGACTCTGTCAATTTGTTTTGCCCAATTCCAAAGTTTTTGTATTTGGGTTTCTTGGGTTCAGGTTTTCACAAGTTTGTTTCCATTTTTCACTTTTCAGATTTACGCATAATCTTTTTTTATTTTTGCAATCACAATGTTCAGTTCAGTTCTACAATATTTTTGGTTTTGGGTGCACTTTTTTGTAGTTCATTTCTTTTAGTTATAAGTCTTTGAATATTTTTTGCCTGGTGTGTATAATTTGGAATCCATTTCTTAATATTACCTCTTGGTATTGAAACTTTGGCTGCTTTAATAATGGTGTTTTCGAAAGATATCATATTAGCCTTTTTGAAGTTCCCAGAATTTTTCTTAATTGAGCTAGTTTTGGTCTTGGTGCTAATTTCTATCAAAATAGGCAAATGATCACTTCCAAAACTTTTTAATATTTTCTATTTGCATTTGTGGAAAATGTCAGGATAGTAAAAACTTATATCAAGGGCTTGTGCAGTATTATAGCTTGTAGGAATGATGGGTAGAATTCCAATCATTTAAGCACATGAAGGCATTGTCGTCAAATATGTTTGATAGTATTTTGCCTCTTGGGTTTGGCGTAGAACATCCCCATAGTTGATGTTTGGCATTAAGGTCACCTACAATAATAGTGTTGTCTGTAAGAAATTGAGCCATTGTTCCATCGTCAATAAATGTATTGTTTGGAGGGTGATACATATTGTATATGTGGATGGCTTTGTTTTGATTGAGGTAGACTTTGATACCTTGGGCTTCGAGGTCTAATGTGTTGTAATATTAACGGCTATGTCCTCATAGTACAAATTCTTGATTAAAATTGCTAGGCCACGCCCTTCAACAGCATATACAGATGGATCTTCAGACCTTACCCTGAGTAATGGAGGGGCCGGAATTAACATAATACTGCAAGATGGAACAAACATCAAAATCAAAGAAGGAGCAGGACAGATTTCGTCAAACTTCACTTGTGAACTGACAGCTATCTGGAAAGCCCTTGATGTATGCCTTAACCAACCATCCCTGCATCAAGCAGAAGGAATTTTAATATACAGCGACTCCATATCCGCTCTAGAAGAAATTCAGAAGGGCAATACTAAAATCACACAGAAAATACACTCGTTACTTACCCAACTGGAACCGTTGGAGAATAACTGCATTCTACAATGAATCCCTGCCCATGCTGGGATCAGGGGTAATGAAATGGCATTCGAATTGGCAAAGGAAGCCAGAAAGTTGAGCCAAAGGAAAGAACAAATGTCATTATTTGACGCTGATTCTTTGTCAAAATACAAGATAATTAAACGAAAAAATAAGAAAAGATCAAAATGCGAAATAAACTCTGAGAGAAAAATGACAAAAACTATAACAAGACTTAGAACAAAACACTATAAAGGAATGACAATACATCCAGATGGCACAAGAACCTATAGGGCATGCAACAATTGTCCTGGTGTGGAACTTACACCTACCCAGATATTCTTATAGCCAGCAATGGCCGCAGCCTTGCAAAAATTAGACATAGACCCTGAGCAGCAGCTTTACACACCTAAGATAGTGGACATTGCTGCTGCTGTGATGGAGATACATGGATACATCTGAGGCTCTTTATTGGACACGACAACAACAACGGCATTCCAGAGTAAAATAAATTATCAGAGATGGATACATATTTTTCAAATGAATTAAAATAAATATAATCGATACTGAGTGAGAGTTGAATTAAAAATATTAGAAATTTATTATCTTCGGAAACAAACCGTATCTAAAATATCAATTTTCTTTTTGCTACATGTTTTAATTTTGCATTTACCTATTTTACATATCTCTGATTGTATTTGAAAATCGTTAACCAATTCTTCATACTTTTGGCGAAGTGGTGTTTTATTAATTTGTTATTTGATATTATTAGGGTTCTTTCCTGGTATTCAAAAAGGAAAAATACATACCGATCAGTTATATTTTTCAATTTATCAAACAATTTGGCCGCTGAATCTCTGATTCTGGTAGAGCGCCATCTGGCGAATAAAATTGTAACTAAAATCAATTTCGAATTTTTCATTATTTGCCATAAAAATTCCCATTGCATCCTGAACACAATGGTGTTTACCGCATTGCTCTAGCGCAAATATTCGCGGGGTTATTAATTTTTAAAATAGTGCGGGACTTTTGGATCACCCTGTATATAGATGAAAATCCGTTTATTTGAATTATTTTTATAATATTTTCAAAATCAAATTAAAAAGATATGCAAAGGTTTAAAAGATGTATCGATGCATCTAAGTAATAATAGCATCTATTAACAAATATATTCAAACTTTTAAAAACTTTATATCAATTTAATATACATATTATATATCAAAGTATACTTTTTCAATATTTTATTAAGCCGATTTTCATTCTTACACACTTAACATTCTGTAATCTCTATATATATAAAAGTCCAATTTCTGTCTGTCTGTTTCGCGATAAACTCAAAAACTACTGAACCAATGGTACCAAATTTTGCATGTCGCCTTTTATAAACCTGAGGAAAATTTTCGGCTACATTTTGATTAGTATTTTTGGCTATTTCTTTTTTTCAATTGAAGAACTTTTTTTTACGCGGAGTAATCCGGAATGGAATGAATACCCTAATATGGTCTTTTTTTTTATTAGCATCGGGGGTTCAGTGGTAGAATGCTCGCCTGCCACGCGGGCGGCCCGGGTTCGATTCCCGGCCGATGCATTTTTTTTTTTACAATTTTTAAAACTCATTTATATTATACTAGCGGATGTGTACCCGGCTTCGCCCGGGTTTTATCCGAGTGAAAGTTTGCCTAACGATATTATATATTATGAAGTTTAATAAACAATGTTAAAGATTAGTTTTAATTATTAATCAAGATTGTGTGTGAATATGTGAGAAAGATGTAATATCGTTGTTGTTTTCTTGGCCCGACTGTTTTACATAATGGTGTTATCTTAAAATTGCTTGTTTTGAATATTTTTTTAGATTGAGTTGAATGAATTGCTGAATTTTTGTTGTATTTATATATAAATAAAATTAACTCTGTTGATTTTTTTTTGTATTTAATCGATAACAGCGAAGTTACGCATGTTAAAGTTAGGAAAAATATTTTGATGTTAAGCAAAACCTGCTCCATCTCGTTTTACATAAATGTTGAAAATTTGGTCGAAATTGATGCATTGTAACGAAAGTTTTTAGCGAACACCACTTATGAAATTTGCATTTTATTAATATAGATATAATATAAATATATATTATTATATCAACTATATTAATTAAATCAAATACCTAAACACTAATATAATACAATTTTTGCCATCACACACACTTTTTTCCTGTGGTTTATGTGTTACTTCTGTATTGCTATTCTATGGCACTTCTAATATTTATTATTGATGTACTTTCAGTATGAAGGAAATTGCAATCGGGGGAATTCTCGGGCGAAGCCGGGTCATACGTCTAGTAGGTAATATGAAATATCAGAAAATGAACAGAACTAAATATCGTTTTTAAAATTATTAATTATATTATTAAAATAATTAAAGAAATAAATATGTAAGGTTAAAATTATTTAAATTTACAGTTTTAAAATGTGCCAAATTAAATTTATATTTCTGTTTTATCTATGTATATTTAAAATACATTTACACAGAGTAGATAGTGTATATTTTAAAAATATATCAAATATTTAAATACTAGGAACACTTTATTTTTAATTATTTTCTCTGTATTTTTGAAATATTTCGTTTATTTTTGAAAACCTTTTTTTTTAAATTGGAAATCTTTGCATAAACTTTGAAAACTTTCTCTAATTCCTAAAATAATTCTTTATAACTGTTGGAAAAAGAGTAACTTGTAATTCTTTTAGTAGAGTATGTTTTTAATCAAAAGATATTTTGGGGAATCGTGATTTTTTTTAGCACAATCATTTTTAATATTTAATATCATATTTAATAAAGTAGCGTGGCTAATTATTTTAAAAATTCGAGAGAAATATAACTAATGGATTTCTCTAAAGCTCATATCTAAATTTTGATAATTTTATTTTAAAAATATATCAAATGATAAAAATAGGTTTCACTTTAAGTAATTTTTTTTAAGTTACAAAGAAGAAATATCAAAATATTAAGGGGTATATAGGTTTTGTACTTTTAAAGATAACATTTAACACTTCAATATGATAACATTTTATACTTAATAATAACATTTGCTTTTTTAATAGCTATTTTCGATTTTATTTGAAATCGAACACATTTTAATATAAATATTTTTAGTGTTAAAAATATATATTTTCTATATATATTTATATATCGAAAATATATTATTTTTTTTATTTCCGCGTTTGATGACACCGAAAAACAAATACTGTTCTAGAGTGTTTACATATTTTGCTGAAAATATTTTCTATTATTTATTTTCCTTATATTAATTCATAATTTAATCAATCTTTAAAAATATAATATCATTTTTTCTTATATTCGTTTAAGAAATATATTTATTAAAAATGTCAAATATTAGCAACAAACCTTGTACAGATGAAGAAAAAGAATGGTCAATATCATCTCAAGCTGAATTTGAAAATGGCAATTATAACGCCTGTATTGATTACCTTAACAAATTGCTTTCCAAAAGACCTAATGATTTGAAAGTGCATCACAACAAGGCTGTAGCCAAATTTTACCAATCTAGACAAAGAAATGTCGAAGAATTGAAAGATCAGATAAATATTTTATGTTCAAAAGCTAACCTTCGAATTGATAATCTAGAAAGCCTGGATGATATGGAATATTTCTATTTTCTCTATAATAAGGCGATATTGTTTTACCATAATTATCAGTACCGAGCCTCTGTTGACATTGCTCATAAGCTATGGACCGTTGTTGAACCTCTTGGTGATGATCTATCAAGAAAGGTATTATTCTTACTTCTTGAGCTTTACCTTTCCATAGGTGAAGCAGCAAAAGCACTTGAACTTATTTATTACCATGAGAATTTAATGAAAACAGATTCATCGAAAGAAGATCTTAAAAGTGAAGACTATATGAGCGATCCTTTCAAATTCAAATTGATATTCTATAAAGCCAGATGCTATCTTCTTCTGAAGCCTACAAAGGCTTGCAAGCGTGAGATAAAGCAGATGATAGGATCGGCTGAGAATGCATGCGCTGTTTTTCTTCGAAGTCAGCTTGACTATCTTCGTGGAAATTATCGCAAGGCTCTCAAAGCACTTAGCTCTTCGCTTACTGCAACCAACCAGGCTCAGATGAAGGCAAGATTTGAGGAGACGGGTGACATGTACACCGTGATGTACTTCATGAATATTGCCAACATTCACTTTAAGATGGGTAAGCCTTACCTCGCTTGCTTTTACAATAGCAAAGCACTTCTCGAGCATCAGCGTATGATGGGACTCCTTAAAGAAGAAGGAAAAGATTCTCTCATATTATATAACCACAATGTAAGCCTTCGCTATCGAATAAGGAGGAATAGTGCTGTGTTTTTTCTTCACACAGCAAGACCGTCTGAAGCATTCGAGTATTTCCTGGATTGCTCCCACATCTACTATACCAACCCGAGGATATGGTTGCATCTAGCGGAGTGCTGCATCCAGAAGAACAAGCCACTACATCACCAGTACATCGGAGACACCATGGGAAAGGAGAACATAGGCAGCGGTCAGTTTCGCAAGATCGTGCTGATGGCGCCGCGGACTCGGATAACAACAGAGAACCCAGCCATTCCACAGCCCACATTGGAGTTTGCTTCAATCTGCCTCAAAAATGCTCAGATTCTTCTGGATTCGCAGCCGAATGTGGAAACTGAAGATGGCTTGCGATGTTCAGTATTGACTGCTTCAGCCTACGTGGCTTTATGTCTAGGAGACATCTACACGGCCGCTAACCAAGCCAAATCTTTGTTTGCACTACCCAATCTCTCTAGCTTGCACAGCTTCCTAGGTACAATCTACCAAGTAGAAGCCCTAGTCCATATGAACAACGTAACCGAGGCCATACAGATCCTGGACCCGGAGATGTTAGCGCACCGTGACCTAGGGAACCTGACGTCCGCTCTGCAGTACACCCAAGCGTTGGCCTACACGCTGCAAGAAAACTGGAAAGGGCTTACGAGATCTTGCACCAGATTGAACACGAGTCTAAAGAAGTGCCGTTCCAGGCCATCTTGCTAGCGATGTACCTCCATTTACAGCAAGGCCGAGGGGACCTGGCCAAGAACATAGTGAAGCAGTACCTTCCTTCTATACACCGCCCCCTTTAGGCTTCTAATAACCCATGCCTTGGATATTATCGTATAACTATAACAAAGACGATATAAATATTTGGTATATACCTATAATATCGAAATACATAAGATTCAACATTCAAATAAAAAAAAAAAAACGCCACATCATAAATCAAAATAAACTGCCTTTTTTATTGCATGATATTTCGACGATAGTAAAGCTGCTTTTCACATGTGTATACATGTGGTGCAATTACACTAAAAGGTAACTTCTACCCACCATGACTAACATGGCCTGTGTGTACTAGGGATAATAATATTAATAAAACTATTCAAATACAAACTTCGAAGACACCAATAAGGATAAAATATATAAACTGAGAAATAATTATTATAAGTAGTGAATTTATTCAACCATTTCTATTTTATTTGAAACGCGAATTCCTAGATGCCTTTCCGCTTTTTCAGGTGAAAAATCCATTTGGTAAAGAGCCCTCTCAGAAAGATGGAGAAAGCAATTCTAAAAGGTTTCAACTAAAGTTGCGACTTAGCCTATGTGATTTTAAGATCATCCATTTGTTATTTGTGAGAGTGCAAACTTCTTTGGTGAATTTCTTCCGTATCAAATATCGACGAATCAATGGAATACATTTTTAAAGAAAATATTCGATATAACACAAGTTTGACCTTACATACTCATTTATTGGTTTCTTAAGAAGCCTCTGGGACTAAAATTATTTTTGGTCGCAGTGGTATAGCTTGCTCCACGCTGCCGAGCGCCAACAGTTCGTGGTTGACTTTGCTTGATTTATCAAGAGACCATTCTTGAAAGTCATTGTCCGTAGATGACCAGACTTAAGTCTATAAATCAAAGACAGCTGTTCTCTTGGGAGGACAGAACCGGTGCTTGCCCTTACTGCTCTGTACCAGTCATGTGCAGCATTAAAGGAGTTTAAGCCCTTCTATGAGGGAGTGTTAATTGATCATAATTGATCGTAAATAAAGAGGGTTTAAACATTTAAAAAATAAACGATTTTGCAATGCTGTATCTCGCGAAAAAGGCTCGATTCGAGTGATGTTTTATTTTATCGAAAAAAAAAAGAATTAATTTATATTTAATGACAAAAACTATTTATAAATATTCGAAATGACTAAATTTATAAATGATTTTGTGAAAGGCTACGTTTTCAGACTTTCCAAGAAGAAATACTCGTTTATCCAAGTTATTAAATTTATTAAAGAGCATTTGTTTTTTTCTAAGTGTACAATAGGGCCTCCAATCCCGGTACAAATTTTCAATCCCGGGATTCGGGATTGCCTTTTTCTCAATCTCGGGATCCCGGGGTATCCCGGGATTGAAAAACGTTTCGTCTTTCTACGCCAAGAGGTATATCGTTTCGTTCGTTATATTTTAATTTTTTCTTTTATATAGTGCCAATGACGTGGCACTTACTTCGATGAAAACAACCTGAAAGCCATATATTTTGCGCCTGCTTATGAACTAAATCATTGCTTTCGGGTTACAGTTTGAAATTATCTGTCAATTACTGTACACACATCTGGAAAAAAATTACTGTTCTTGGAACTCTTAGACCACATCTCTTAATGCAGTGTTGGGCAGTAAATCCATTCAAAGTAATACATTACCTTGCAATTACAATTACTTTGCAATGTATTACTTTGCAAAAAAAAAATTAATTGCATTAGAATGTAAACATAATTACTCGTAATTCTATATATAATGATAGCAATTGTGATTAAAATTACTTGTAATTGTAAATATAGCAAATGTAATCATGATTATTTGCAATTGTGATTATAGAAAATGTAATCATTATTGCATTTTGCCCAACTATGTATTAATGTTTAGAAAGAAGACAGCACCGTTTTAAAAACCATGAATTACTTTATTTTAAGGATAAAAATTCAATTTCGAGAAAGATTTGAGCGTAGGAAAGATAATTTGTCAAGAGTATCACCATGCAAACTAGAACGTATCTTATTGCATAGGTATCCAGAGGAGGAGAAGGCTCTTTCCGATTCCACAGACGTTGGAGGAATTGTCAGCAAGTATTGACACACATTCTCTAAATGGGGTCCTCGTTTGCCTGGCTGACCAGCAATATTAAGTTCGTGGTTAATCATAGTTGAGTAGTATGCGGAGTCTGGTGTAGGTATTGCAATTGAAGTTGAAGAGGCAGCCTCAATAGCTTCTTGCAATCGGCGCTCAATTGTAAGATGGTCATTCGATTGTGATCGCTCATGGCGTTCTTGTAAACTCCGAGGAAGTTGCGAATTATCAGCCTTAATTCTTATTTCGGCCATTTGTTCCTGTAACGGTTTAAGACGCAAAAGCAATTTCACGCTAAAGTCTTTGACCAACTTCTTTTTTTCTAACTGTGCTTGCGGATTGTGCAGATATTGGAGGACTAAAGATGTTTTATTGCATCGCTCTTCTAAAATTCTCTTTCGAAAAGATTTTTGCAGATCTTTGCTGAGAGAATGAGATTGTGCTTGCAGCTCCTCTAGAAGAAACTTTACTGTTGCTTCTGCAGTCAAAAGCGTAGCGTCGCGTCTACAGATAGCCGCCACAGCTGCCCGAAATGGTTTCAGTGCGGAAATTACTTGCGTCATGATATCAAAATCTTCATCAGTTAGACGGACATTTGCATTCACATCTATTAGCGCCTTCTGAATCTCTGACTCCACACTGAGAAGTCTCTCCGACATCTATATATATAAAAATGAATGTTTGTATGTTTGTCTGTTGGTCTGTTGGTATGCCCGGTATACAAATTCGCAGTAGTTCACTAATTCAAACCAAAATATCCATACATAGGTAAAAAATAACGGGAATGACGATAGGCTATTTTAAAAAATATATAAATCAATTATTAAAACTATATATTCAAATTATTCTACTTAGCTCACGAGCAGCGCCCTCTAGAATCTGACGGCGCCCCCCCCTCCGAAAAAATGTAATCGTCCGGCTGCCGGCCGGTTGGCCATTTCAAGTTCCCATCGCGCGCGGGGGCAGAGTTGGTGACACAGCTGTGCCAAGTGCCAAAAAAGCCTCGCGGGTGACCTCCGGGAACTACGTCCAGCTTCCATATGTAAAATACATTTAATCGTGTAAACCCAGGCGTTGCCCGGGTCATTCGTCTAGTGTTCAATAAACTATCCCAGCGCGTTCTGCAGTCGAGAATGAGATACATACTGGTGGAAATGCGATTATCTTGCCGCATGTAGTTCAGTAAGATCTCGTTCTTCAGCGGCGATCGTTTGAACAATTTCACAACCACACGAGCTTTTTTCGTCACTTCATTTATATTTTTCTTTGAAAATACTGGAGATTGTGTATAAATTTCTTCAGGGAATGAGGGATGTGCTACCTCTAGGCTAACGTTAAATGGAGAAGTGTCCTCATTGTCATCCTCGGAAATGTCAGATTCTGCTTCATTTACTTTTGCGGAAACGAATTCAGGAATAACCCTCTCTTTTTTCTTAGCATAAAGTACATCCATCACAGCCAGATGGAGACCATGCGCGTAGTAAAGCTATTGCAGTGGACCAATAATGTGACCCAATTTTAGCATCATTGCGCTTCCATCAGTTGTAACACAAACAATATCAATTTCGAAGTCGATTCCAAACTCCAAGAGCTTAGCACCAATGACATATTTGCATTGTTGAGAGGAAAGTACTCCAGATATTCGAGTCAAGCCAAGATTCCACACCTTGGTACGGCTATGAATATTAATGTTCAGGTACCAGTAATCCCGGAATTTTTCGAGCAGAATCCCGGGATTTCGGGATCATTATTTGGCCCGGGATCCCGTTTCCCATATACAATCAGTCAATTAATAAATAAAATAAAAATATATGATATCTATGAAATTAGGCGAGATATTCTTCTTGAAAAAAGGTGTACTTTAACTCCAACCGAAAGAAAAATAAAGGAAATGGCTTTCAGAAAGAATCCACCTTCTAAACTGCTGGCCATCGTAAATGCAACACCCTGAAAGAAGCATGTCAATAACATGAAATTTAAAACATGTATTAGCGGGGGTGAGATATTCAAATGATTAGAATTTCAGCGCAGACGCACATCATGCGTGCATGTAGCTCCACTTCAGAGCACTATTTAAGACTTGGAGATTTCGACGATTTCAAGTTCGGCGATTGTGTTTTTTTTTTTTTGTGTGTGTTTTTATTTTTCGAAAAAAAGGCCAATTATGCCTCGAAGAAATCAGCGATAATCTTTTGATCAAGTATCCGAGTTCGACAGAGGAAGGATAGTTGCCTACCGAGATTGCGGATTATCTTTCAGGGAAATCGGTAGTAGTGTTGGACGAAACCAAACAACTGTAATGCGTATATGTGATCGTTGGATGCAGGAAGATACGATGGACCGACGTGTTTGATCGCATCCACCTCAGTGCACCACTTCACGTGCTGACAGGCAAATTGTGCGCATGGCAGTGACAGATCGCTCAGTAACATCACGGACCGTAGCATTCGACGCCGTTTACAGCAGAGTGGTCTGTCCACAAGACGTCTCGCTTAGCGCGTGAAAGACACAGCCACCGATGGACTGCGAGAGTTCTTTCCCACAGAGTGGGCAGGTCGAGGTGATGGCTAAGGAAAGAGAGAGAGAGAATCCTATTTTATTATCTCTACAGAGGATGACAATCAAATTGGAAGAGTCATAACACTCAATAGAACCATCAAAATCATCCATTACAATCTGAACCATTTTAGCAAGATAAAAATGGTTACATACTACGTTGAAAGTGTAAAACCATTTACAGTTAAACCTGTCTATAGCGCCCCCTCTTGGGACTCACCAAAATAGGGTGCTATAGAGAGGAGTTGCTATAGACAGGTCAATTTTAATGTAAATCGCATCGTACTACGTATTTAAAATCGGGCGCTATAGAGAGGGAGGCGCTATTTAGAGGGGGCGCTATAGAAAGGTTAAACTGCATATGCTTTTACTTTGCAAATCTTGTAATCCCTGTCTATTTCTATTAAAGTTTCTATCTATGTCATTTTAGTGACATTTTCGTGACAAAGCGTTTATGACGTTTAGCCATCGATAGAGCAGTAAATTTAATATATAAAATTCTGGAAATTATCTCTATAGGCTAGAAAGTTGAAACTTTAGGGTGAATTCATATTCTATGGAAGATTGTAAATATTTGGTAACATCTTTCAGTTAGAAACTTAGTCCCCTGAAATGAATATGCATGAGACTTCACGTAATAAATCCTATGTTACTAACATGATAAAATTTAACAAGAGTATTCCTAGGACATTCTTAAATTTTCGATGCAAATTTTATATTGTTGCGTTGTTGGTTGGCAAATGATAACTTCCGTGGGTACAAAGGATCTTTAGGACTTTATTTAAGCCAACAGCACAGTGAAGGAAAACAGGAACAAAACAGGAGAAAGAAGTTGGTAGAACCTTCTAGAATCTATACATTTTGTTGCGTTGTTGGTTGACAAAGAATAACTCCCGTGGGTACAAAGGATCTTTAGGACTTTATTTAAGCCTAACCAATAAAATAATTACAGAAAAGTGTAAAAATAAAAGATCAATAAAGAAAACAGCAGTTACAAACTCACCAACTGCAGCACGGTGAAGGAAAGCTGGAGCAGAACAGGATACAGAAGTTGGCAGAACCTTCTAGAATCTTCCACGAAGTACACCGGCGTCGGCGGTAAACAGCAGTCCGACCTCTTGAGACAGAAGTTTGCTTGGAGTACACCATGTAGCTTCGTTTTTCTTCTTCTCGGCATGAGTTCCTCATCCCTATATATCCCGGAGTAGATCTTTCCAGAACGGTCATGGTTGGTCAGCCAATCAGAAAGCCGCCAGCGCTAAGCCTTGCGCAATCACTTTAGATTGGCCAATCAATTGTTCTCCGATTTTTCTACATTATTCTTGAACGTTTTGAAACTTTCTATTCTGGAATGCGCCCTTTTTTCTTTTTTTATTCTACGTACGAATATGTTGATCTACTGTTCTGAAAGCTTATGTTCATAGTTTGCTTTAAAATACCATTACTAAGATTCCATCTTTCTTAGTGTGTACAACACATAGACAAAACTTAAAATAGTGGAAGGTCTTTTATGTCGCCAGATATCTAGTTTTATTAAGGAGACAGAGGCAATTTTTTCAAACACCAAACTGTAATTATTGGCTGATGAAGTGGCATTTCTGTAAATTTCCTAGGGTTTTTGTTGGCCAAATGCGGCTGTTTGGAGTGTTAACTTCTCCGTTTAGAGAAAAGTGAGCTTCATCTGTCCACAGAACATTCGACAGCCAGCTTTCATCAATATCAATTTGCCGGTAAAACACATTCAGCGATTTCTTGACACTTCTCAAAATCGCCGATTTTTAGCTCGTGAAAATTTTGAATTTTGTACGGGTATTTTTCAATAAAAATTCTTAGTGTTCTCTCCAAACTGTTCCATACGAAATCCCCGTTTGTCGAGAAACTTGTCTAGCACTTACTTATCCATACGTGGATAATGTTTTAATAGCTTCAACATTCTGCGAAACTGTATCAGCCATTGACTTGCATGTCGATGGTCTTCCACTCCGAGGTTTTGCTTCCAGAGATCCAGTCTTCTCAAATTTTTTTATCATTCGCCTTAGAGAGAAGCAACTCATAGGTCCTTTACCGCTTCGAATACCTTTAAAGGTACGAAACGCTCGTAAAACTTCAATGGCAGATTCTGAATTGCAATAAACAAATTTCACCAAGAGTGCTTTATCCTGTAGTGACGGCTTTCCAGAGTAAAATAAATTATCAGAGATAAATATTTTTCAAATGAATTAAAATAAATATATTCAATACTGAGTGTGAGTTTAATTAAAATTTATAAATTTATATCTTCGAAATTTAAATAGCTGAGAGGATTCCAGCAAACTGCATCTAAAATATAATTTTTTTTCTACATTATTTTAATTTGCATTTACATATTTTACATATCTCGGATTGCATTTAAAAATCGTCATCCAATTCTACTACTTTTGGCGAAATGGTGTTTTGTTAATTTATCATTTGATATTATTAGGGTTCTTTCCTGGTATTGAAAGAACTCAAACTTTTAGTTGAATATTCAATCAAAAGATTTCACTAATGATAATATTTTTGCTGGTGAATAATGAGTGAAATTTTTCCGTTTCGATGAAAACCAAATGGCCAGAAGAATTCAACCAATTTTTCATTCAATATAAATTTTCCAAACTGGCAATTTTTCAGAAAGCGCATCAATTTTTAGATAATCTTCAAAGTTAGGAGAAAGTTGGAGGTTTCATATTAAAATATTAACATAAATTTATTTCAGTTTCATATTGAAGAATTGCTTATTGGAAGGATGCGGTGGTTTGGAAAAATTTATTTAATTTTGTGTTGGTTCTCACCCGCTTCAACAAACCTTGGTATGGTATTACAAAGGCACGGTAAAAATATTCTTTAAATTGTTTCTCGAACGAGTTTTAATTCAATTTTTATTTTTATTTTATTTCACTTTAAAACGCTATGTCCCCCTAGGGACACTTGCGCTGTCATACATGTATGTCTTTACATTTGTCTATACATATTTACAATAATTTTAGGCCGTGGATAGAATAGTTGTATGATGTTAACAATGAGAAAGGGAGAGAGAGAGGAAAAACGAGAAAAAAGAACTGTGTACAAAAGAAAGAAGTTTCTGGCAAAATGTATACAATAAACATAATATAAATTATCAGTTTCTTAAAAGATATTTGTTGCTATATAATTCAAGATATATCTACAAAAGGTATTGAATTTTAATATACATTTCTTTACTGGAAATAAAAAATACTTAGATCCGTTACTATTAAATTATTGTCGATTCTATAGTCTTGAAAAACAGGACAATCCAGTAAAAGATGTATTGAGGTTTGTTCCTCATGTTTACAACAACAACTCGAGTCTTCCACCGCTTTAATTCTTTTTAAAAAGCTTCTGAAAATTCCATTTAATTTTTTTTTTCAATTAATAACCGGTTTTCTTATTAAAAAAAAAGAAGTTTCTCTTCTTTAAAATAATATTAAAAAGGTCTATGTAAAAGAAAATCACCTTTCCCGTCAAAACTATATATATATATATATGAAAAAAACAATAGAAAAAAATAAATAAAAGATAAGTGGGTCAGGTGTTGATATTAAAAATAAAGAAGGCATCTCCTGACCACGAGCACATGTGCTTTTTAATATCAACACCGGACCCACTTATATTTTATTTTTTCTATTGTTTTTTCATGTGTTAAGCGTCTTTACGCAAATTTGGCCTTAAATACCCATTTCTTGATTTTTCGGGATGCCATTGGGACCAAAAAATATTTTTGGTCGCAGTGGTTACAGCCTTCTCCACGCTGACGAGCGCCAACAGCGCGAAACGCGTTCGTGGATGGCTTTTCTTGATTTATCAAGAAATTGGGTTGGCCAAATATCACGGAGCAAGCTAAATAAACATTTTGTTTATTTTTGCTCCACTAGATGGCGCTCTGCCATCTAAAAAGACATGTGCTCGTGGTCAGGAGATGCCTTCTTTATTTTTAATATATATATATTAAGAAAAAGGCATCTTCTTATCGTGCAACTGAATGTTGATGATGGCCTGCGCCATCTATCGAAATAAATATAAACTTTTCATTGATTTTAATTATTCCAGAATTGGCCATATATCCAGGGGCCAACAGCCCGAACCGCGTCCGTGGTTAGCTTTTCTTGATTTATCAAGAATGGGTATTTGGGTATTAAGGATTTCATAATTTATGCACCTTATCCCAGTACAATATAACATTTGTACTATTTTTCTTATATATATTGAAGATAATGGAATATATATATATTATATTTAAAAATGTTTATTTTATATCAAATTATAATATATAGAACAGAATACTCTATGAGGTCTACCACCAGATGTCGAGGTTTTCCCTATATAAACCCATTGTTGTTGTTTCCCGTTGGCCGGCTCAAATCTTTCTGTAGATATGTAAATATGTAATCTTTTATTTTCTTCTTTACGTCTTGAATTAGGTATTTCTTTCTTAATTATGTTCATCAGACAAATTAAATTAAATTGTGATTCAATATTTATTATATTAATATCTTTTCCACGACTGTATAAAAATATCATAATATAATTATGTATCCAAAAAGTGATTGGTATCAGCAGGTAATAATTATATATTATATCGCAGCCGACATAGACTCATGTAAATATTTTCATTAATAATTTAACTTAATAAGCATATCAAGGTTGATTTGTTTATTCTTTGTTAACATTGTGCAGCCAGCGAGCTCGCGTCGTCACGTGACCTCGCGCTGGCGTTCTTCATTCTTTTTGTAACCTTACCAAAATAAAGCGTTAGCTTTTTGATGAGAACTCGTTCTGGTTTATTCTATGGTACAACGTAAACCGCTGAATAAAAACCATCTATATCTCAAGGTGTAACAATATCTAGTTCCAAAATCAACAGATTTTTTTTTTATAATATATATACTAAAGACAATTGTATAATAGCATGACAAATGTTGTTGCATCTTTCATCTAATATAGTTATTCCCCATTGAGCCTCGGAAAGGTCTACGTGATGGAAGACAGGCAAAATCTCCTATTTTTTAAAGGTTCGGGAACTTTTCGATCCTACCATGTATATATTGAAGATAATAGAATATATTGCCACGTGGAAAATTATGAAAGACAAACTTCAGGATAGCAATTTATTTATCAAGAACAAACTGTGAATGATAAACAAAAGATAAGCAATGAGGGAAGTTTACAGAGTAGCAAAATATAAACATTAAAAATGATACTCTGTTAATAAAATAATAAATACTTCCCTATGGGAGCTGTGACCCACAGCTTGCAATTATTTTAGTTATTGACGAGGATATGACGTGCTTCTGCCAAGGATTCCATCGAAGTCTTGGAACTTTGTCCCTAGTATCTTTGCGTCATTTTTCTTGCAGCGTGAAGATCGGCTTTGTCATCGTATCGCCTATAGCGACATCGTCATCTTGGAAGAAAGACTAGGCTTTGACACGGCGGTGGAATCCTGGAGCCAGTCTCCGAAAATGTAGATCACAGCACCCATGGCCTCAAGGTCTTCTTGGAGATCCTCAGTTTGTCTTCCCTAACTTACCCAGCATCTCCACCAAAATGCCACGTGGAAAATTGAGAAAGATCAACTTCGGGATGACACAGCAATTTATTTCAGGCAAGAACAAACTATGAATGATAAACAAAAGATAAGCAACGAGGGAAATTTACAGAGTATCCAAATATTAACATAAAAATGATATTCTGTTAATAAAAATAATAAATATTTTGCTGCAATATAAATATATATATATGCTAAAGGCAATTGTATACTAACATGTCACATGTTGCTGCATTTTTCATCCATTATAGTTATAAGCCATTGAGCCTCGGAAAAAGAGAGGTCTACATGATGGAAGACAAGAAAAATCTCCAAATCTTGGCAGAGCGAGAGGAAAAAAAAGACTTCTACTCTTACATAATCAATCCTGTCTGAGGTGTATTGACGTCCCAATGGAGAAATAAATCCTGGTGGACCCTGAGGCCTGACTGAATGTCCAGACATATAGATTGATGTCGTTCTGTCACCCTGAAGGTCTGCTATATTCCTTGAATGCTGGTTTGCTGTCCTGAAGGTCTGCTATATTGTCCTGAATGCTGGTTTTGTCACCCTGAAGGTCTGCTATATTCCTTGAATGCTGGTTTGCTGTCCTGAAGGTCTGCTATATTGTCCTGAATGCTGGTTTTGTCACCCTGAAGGTCTGCTATATTGCTTGAATGCTGGTTTGCTGTCCTGAAGGTCTGCTATATTGCCCTGAATGCTGGTTTTGTCACCCTGAAGGTCTGCTATATTGCTTGAATGCTGGTTTGCTGTCCTGAAGGTCTGCTATATTGTCCTGAATGCTGGTTTTGTCACCCTGAAGGTCTGCTATATTGCTTGAATGCTGGTTTGCTGTCCTGAAGGTCTGCTATATTGTCCTGAATGCTGGTTTTGTCACCCTGAAGGTTTTCTATATTGCTTGAATGCTGGTTTGCTGTCCTGAAGGTCTGCTATATTGTCCTGAATGCTGGTTTTGTCACCCTGAAGGTCTGCTATATTGCTTGAATGCTGGTTTGCTGTCCTGAAGGTCTGCTATATTGCCCTGAATGCTGGTTTTGTCACCCTGAAGGTCTGCTATATTGCTTGAATGCTGGTTTGCTGTCCTGAAGGTCTGCTATATTGCCCTGAATGCTGGTTTTGTCACCCTGAAGGTCTGCTATATTGCTTGAATGCTGGTTTGCTGTCCTGAAGGTCTGCTATATTGTCCTGAATGCTGGTTTTGTCACCCTGAAGGTCTGCTATATTCCTTGAATGCTGGTTTGCTGTCCTGAAGGTCTGCTATATTGTCCTGAATGCTGGTTTTGTCACCCTGAAGGTCTGCTATATTGCTTGAATGCTGGTTTGCTGTCCTGAAGGTCTGCTATATTGTCCTGAATGCTGGTTTTGTCACCCTGAAGGTCTGCTATATTCCTTGAATGCTAGTTTGCTGTCCTGAAGGTCTGCTATATTGTCCTGAATGCTGGTTTTGTCACCCTGAAGGTCTGCTATATTCCTTGAATGCTGGTTTGCTGTCCTGAAGGTCTGCTATATTGTCCTGAATGCTGGTTTTGTCACCCTGAAGGTCTGCTATATTGCTTGAATGCTGGTTTGCTGTCCTGAAGGTCTGCTATATTGTCCTGAATGCTGGTTTTGTCACCCTGAAGGTCTGCTATATTGCTTGAATGCTGGTTTGCTGTCCTGAAGGTCTGCTATATTGTCCTGAATGCTGGTTTTGTCACCCTGAAGGTCTGCTATATTGTCCTGAATGCTGGATTTGTCACCCTGAAGGTCTGCTATATTGCTTGAATGCTGGTTTGCTGTCCCCCTGAAGGTCTGCTATATTGTCCTGAATGCTGGTTTGCTGCACTTAAGATCTTCTATTTTGTCCTAAACGTCGGTGCTGTTGACCTGAAGGGCTATTTGGATATCCCGAATGTATTTTTCACTGAAAACAGTGCATATTACCGTTAGCGATTGTCGGCAGGAGTATTTATATAGGTGTATAAAAAGATAAAAATATTTAGAAGTTCAGTTGTTTTTTTTTTTTTTTGCGATGTTCAAAACTGATATTTATGTTTGAATATCTTTCCATCATTTTGACGACCATTTGTTGTGACGAATTTGTACCACCTTATTGCTTACGTAGGCAACAAACATGGTAAGTTGGTAGTGCTAGTATCTTCAACTCATTAAGCCTTAAAATATTTTGATGCATAAATCCAATTTTATTATTAATATTTATTTTAAAATTTCATTTTTTAAAATTTTCGATACCTTTTAAATGGACCTTGTATATTGTGCTGATCTCTATATGCCTGATAAAATATAAAACACTTAAAAACTCTCCCTTTTTAACATCAAAGATATCTAGTCATCTGCGCCCTCTAGTCTATAAAGAGGGAGTCAAAAGCTTCCCCATGTGCACTAGATGCAAAACCGAAGAGGCCACTCCCCAACATATACTAAATTGTATTGGAAAGGACAAAGGATCCCTGTACAGAGAACCAAGAAGAGTTCATGAACTTCTTAATGAGCACGACCTCCAAGATTTTGTCTAATTTAGAATAATAAAAGAATAAGAAAAAAAAAATCAAAATAAACTCTTTGCAAATCTTTCCATCATTTATTCAGTTAAATTACTTCGATATTTTACTATACACTGATTTTCTGACAAACTCTATCAGTAATAAACGTTTTTATTTAATGAAATATTTGAGCATTGAAGGTTTTCGTGTCGTATTCAATTAGAAAGGTCATTAAATGGTATTTTACTACTCTATGAAATATTATATAAATAAAGTCGATAGCGTGTTTGAAATGATCTTCTGCTATAATTTATTAGGCCTAGCTGGAATATCAATATCACTGATAACTCATAGACAATCACTCGCCATGGAATTCTAAGATGTGTTTTTACAGCACATGATTTATACAACAATTTTTAAAGTGAAAAAGATGGAAAATTTTCAAAATAGGATTATATAAAACAATACTTACAATAAACTTCCTCAATTAAAAATCGGTAAATTGTTTTTCTTGAATACACACAATACTTTACAATTTGATTTCATTTAGCTAAATTTGCATATCAACCCTTTGTACATATATCAATTGTGTTGATATTTTTTCTCTTTTTCATCTAACTAACTTGCATACCAATTCTTGTACATATTTAAAATATATTTTCTTTCAAATTTTTTTATCTTTAAAGTGCATGTGTCTCTAGGGATAGTGCTCTAAGTCGAAATAAAGAATACATTTCTTCAATTAAAAAGGCATATATTGGATCAAATATCATTTATTTTACCAAAATATTCCTTTTTAATTAAGGATTTATTCATGGATTGCTCTAATTTCATAAACTTCTTCATTAAATTATTATTTGGCAAGCCTTCAAACTATAAGCCTATCAACTAACTGATCTTCAAAGGAGGCTTACATGGAAGATATTGTAGCCATTGGCTTGATTGCCTCTTAGTCTCGGAATCATATCCGTACACCCATGTTTCATCTCCCGTGATAACATTTTGAGCCAATGGGGATCAGAATTAAGAATTTCGGCCATGTTCTTGCACATTTCTTTGCGATGCTCTTTCTGCTCATTCATTGAGAGATGTAGGACAAATTTAGCCCGGGATTGTTTAAGATGCAGATCATTCTTTATGATGGTTTGGCATGTTCAAAAAGAGATATCCAAGTCTTCTGATAGCTCTTGGGGTTTCTTTGATCGATGAATTGATTTGGAGTGCATTTTCGGGGTTTCTTATCGATAAAGGTCTGCCAGTGTGTAGATCATCCTTGACGCGTGTTCGACCAGCTTTAAATCGTGCAAACCATTCAAATGTCCTCGATTGGGATAGGGCATCTTATTTAAAAGCCTGCTTCAACATTTGAAATGATTCGGAAGCTGTTTTCCCTAATTTAAATCAAAACTCTATGCAGACTCGCTGTTTTTCAATACAGTTCATACTGAAGTTAGAAAATGTTCTATATACTCGAGCTTATAAATTCGAAAAAAACGTGAGCGCGTGCGTCTGTGTGAATAATTATTTTTCTACGTTTTGATAAATGTTTTATCTATAAGGGCCTTATAAAATTATTTCATTATTTATAATATTTTACATGATCTCATTCCTGGAAATTATTGATCACACATTGTACATGCTAAAAGGTACAACTTCTTTAAGTTTTGTCATTGAGTGTATTTTATATAGAATGTCTGCGCTATTCAACATGATAAATTTTGTAATAAAAATGGAATAAAGAAACCTATAACAATTAATTTTTCATAATGATAATTTGGACTTTGAGATTGAAACTGATTTTTATTACAATGTCCATATAAGATTATATAAGGTTAAATACAGAATAAATATAAATATGAATAAATATGATTATATAATGATAAATATATGAATAAAAAGATATAAATATATAAAATAATTGATTAAAATTGTCGCTTCCATATGTCTTTGCATTACAGAATGTATCAATATATATTCTTTAAAATGATTTACGAGTAGTCTTCTTACATCATGATACATCGCCAATACCACGGTCTGCCTCGTGTCCACGTACCTTCAATGCAAACTGAAATGCGCCAAGAAGGGCCTCAGCCCAATCCCTCCAAATTCCAGCTAACCAAAACATGATCTGCATATCCTTTACCCATATTAAACAGGATCTCTACCCATTGAAAGCCCATATATCAGAAGACTCGAAAATACCTAAAGAAAATCCTACTTAATTCATATAAGATCCCTGTTTTGAATTTGAAGATCTAAAACAAATCAATCCTTTTTGGTGAAAATAATTACCATTAAATAATTGGTATATATCAACCTGACTCAAAAAAGCCATAAAATAACCTTAATCATATCCTGCCATCAACCAAAGTTCATCAATTTGATACTTTAAGAGATTTCATCGTATTAATTCAAAGAGGAACTAAGCCCAACTGATCCTAAATAAATTAATTGAAATTTGAAACCCTCTACACATTGATTTGAAACCTTCCAAAAATATATACTTTTAGAGATATAATACTTATAGATAATACATTTATAGTTGATAACCTCCAATCTCATTTAAAGATTTAAAAATAACAAAAATACTCTAAAAGAAATTTTATATTTTATTTGCAATGAAGAAAAAGAAATTAACAATTTCAATCCATTTCGATATTTACAATAAGATAAAACTAGCAAACGGACTACCAAAATAATATAAAATCAATCAAATTTCAAATATCAGTTTGTATTATAATATTTTCCGAAATGTCATTGAAGTACCAAACTTTATTATCACGAACCGATCCCAATAATAATTCTCCTCTCAGTGAAGATAATAAGTCTATAGATATTAATGATTATAATAAAATATACTACGATTCCTTAGAAGAAGGGAACAAAACATTGTTAAGATTATCAAAATCAGACAGTTCGCTTTTAAAGTCTTCTCAGAATGTATCAGAAGATTTATTTAACATTTCCAAATATAATCAGACGATTAAAATAAATCCTTTACCAAAGGTCTATAGAATGTCTTCGAAATATATTAATAAAGAACCACAAGATCAAATAGAATCTGAAACAAATAGTCCATCAGGATCATATTCAAGATGTGAACGAATATACCAACTGGTTGATGAACTTGAAATGTTGTTAGAATCAATACCAGAACCCCAAAGTCATATGACGCCATATTTAACATCAAAAATAGAAGATCGAAGCACTTTTCAAAATAATCTAAAAGAAACGATAAACTATTTTAAAGACAAATTGGAAGCGACTCGTTTGGTAAAGCAAAAAGACATCAAATATTATGCTGGGAGCTTTTTGAAAGGAATTGAAGGAAAGAACGCGGCATTCACAAACAAAATGTCACAAAATGGTGCCCGAACAATGTCTTATAGATCGTTGAAAACAAGCTCTTCTATTCCAGATAGAAGAAGTAAAATAGAGAATTATATAATGCATCCATTTTATATACGCAAAGCAATCCAAGATTTAACTTCTGAGCAGAAAAATGGCGCATATTTGGAGAAAGGTTTGAATGCATATCATGAAAATAAAGGAAAAATGCTTACAGAGAAAGAGTATGTGTTTTTGCCTCAAAAGAAAAGATACAATTCATCATCTCGCATACGTTCCCAACTCAGCAAAGTATTTTACTCAGTGTCAGCTTCTCCTACCTTACCAAAGGATCATTCAACAATTCCATCTGATGTCAAATCACTACTGAATCAGCTTACTCATCAAACATCATTTATAAATAAAACAAGTAAAAATAACCTATTACCACCTAGATCAACTGAGGAGAACCTCGACTTCGAGATGTATTCAACTATAGAACCCAAGAGAAGCATCAATTACGTTGATTATCTACTTTCAAATATCCTCAAATCATCTTTTGGATTCAACAACGACAAATCGTCTCCATTTAGATCTCAACAGAATGTTAATAAAACAGATTCATTTATTTCATATCCAACTGAAACAAATTACCATCCAAAATATAAAGAAATCGATGGAAAAAGTAAAGAACACAGTATTCTAAAGAAAACCAAACATAAAATAAAATCAACACATAAAAAACGATTTCAACCTTCATATTTTTATTACGAAGATGGAACAAAAGACAGATTCGGAAATATTCCCTACCTTAAATCAAGATACCATCCAGTTATTACAATGGCACCACCAAAAATAGATCGTTCAAATGATTCCTATAAAGACCTTACCATATATGGTAATAAACAAGCATTCGAATGCAATCAAAAGATATACAACGAGGGACAGATGCAACCCATCAAAAAACAAAGAAATGATTACCAAATTTATAAAACAAAACCTTATTCAAAGTCATCTATACAAAATGAAATCTTAAAAAAATATCAGATAATTAAGCTGATCCGACCCAATGATATTCCTTACTATAAAGCGTTGTATTCTTCTAAGATAGACAAAGAAAAACGTAAGCATTACAGAAAAGAAAACATAAATTATAGAGATAAGTATTTCCACCTACCATTGAATCAATCCATTTTGCTTCCACCCAATGATGAAGAGGTCACTAACATCAGCTATGATTCCTCAGGTCAGAGATATAAAAAAGAACAAAAATATGATCAAAATGATTATTATATCCCGGAACCTTTAAACTTACCGTTAAACGCTTCTAAAGCCAAAGATACTCCAAGTTTCCATCATAAATTAATCTCTGGAAATACGTTTGATTATAACAAAATTGAAAAGACTAACGTTCCATCTTCACAATCTAAGAATATTGAATATAATGCGAATACTCTATCAGCCGATAAATATTCTCCAGATTACTGCGTACATTTCGGTTCGTCAGGTTTAAATGATCCAAAAAACACCAGTAAAGAAGAAAATTCTATGATATATAAAAAGAAAAATACAAATTTTAATCAAATGATTCAACCAGGAATCATTCCAGAAGAGACTTCCATCCCTAAAAAAACGGAAGCTGATACGGAAAACATTTCAAAACCCACAGAACAAAATGCGAAATTTTCATCGATAAAATCATCAAAACGTAAAAGAATTGCTACGCCAATATCCAATCAATGCCTCACATATGTTACTTCAGGTTCTACAAACGAATATGAATCAGCAACTACTGAAAGGAATCTTGAAAATAAAGATATTCCGAAAGAAAATTCTGAAAACAACAAAAGCAAGATGCTTACCAATCAGCAATCAGAAAGAACTCAAAGTTCTATATCAACTTTAAAAATAAATATCGGGAATATTTACTATCCCAAGAATGAAGAACAAGAATATAAATCAAATTTGGAACATAAACACAGTCTAGAGTATCCAACGATAGGAAATAATTTGAAGGAAGAAAATATTCCAAAATCTCCCTCAAATATAGAAATTTCGTCCATTCACGATCTGAATAGATTCAAAGAGGCTAATGGAAAAGAGAACATGTTACCAACTTCACAGACTTCGCCATCCAAAGTTGAGATTAACTTAGATTACTCTATTCCCTTTAATCTGACAGTTGGAAACAGCGATGCCTCAAATTCTTCTATTTTAGAAAAATCAGCAGTTGTTTTCCAAAAGAGTGTTGAAAACTGGATGAAAGTTTTAAAGACATCTTCAAAACCAGGCTCAAAGCCCTGTTTATCTACTGAATCCAACTTCAAACCCTCTAAAGATCTAAAATATGACAAAATTGAAAATGAAAGGCTACGTGACAAAGTAGATGAGAATGAAAAGGACCTTGGCCATCTAGTAAAAAGTTCTGAATCATGTTATATATTAAAATCATCTTTTAGGAAAGAATACGAAGTACTACGACCAACAAACCTAGAAACACCGGAAAAATCATTAGAGAAGAGTGAAGAAATAGACGAAAATCTTAAAGAGGAAGATGAAAATGAACAAGAGGAAGATGAAACGATACAAGAGAATGAAGATCAACAAGAAGAATATGAAGAGAAACAAGAACCATATGAGAAGGTTTTGCAGAAGACCGAAGCTAGAGTAACCTCAGTGACCAAATACGTTTTCCTAAGAGGATCATCAGAAATCCGACATGTTCCACAGTGTCGTATTCCAATGCCATTACCAAAGAAGAAAGATTGCCAATGCTGCTCTCATTGTCGACGCTGCATCTGTCGGACATGCAACAAACCCCCAGTTAAATGCATCTGCCCCATTTGTTGTAACTGCCTTCGCAACTGTTCCCATTTCTTCCTACCTAAATTCTAGATTTCTTTTTCCAAATCTCATAGAACTATCAACAATATTATGAAAACCAAATTGGAACTTCAATTAAATGTATTTTTATTTCGAAAATAGGATCGTTTTTTATTCATTTGTCATATCTTTTGATACAAAGTTGCTATTTAATAAAAGGATAAGATCATTGGATGAAGTATGTATGAAAGACAAAAAAAAGTCTGATAACTAACTACAATTCACATATAAAAAACAAATATCTAACTATACTAATGTATCATAATCAACTTTTTCCACATATAGGATTTTTTTAAATCAAAAGGCATATATTGGATTAAAATATCATTCATTTTACCAATATTTCAGTTGGCTGAACGCCAACCTTTATCAAGGTATTATAACATATTAATATGTGTCAACAACAAACTCAGCGCCACATAACGTCAATAGAATTAAGGTTTAAAAATATTTTGCTTAATATGTTATAATACCTTGATAAAGGTTGGCATTCAGCCAACTGAATTATTGGTAAAATAAATGATATTTTGATCCAATATATATCTTTTTAATTAAAGATTTATTTATGGATTGCTCTATTTTCAAAACATATAGGAATATAATTCAATTTTGGAAATATGTTTATCTTAAGAAAAGGCGTCTCCAGATCATGCAACTAAAAGTCACTGATAGCTTGCGCCATCTTTAGGAATAAATATCAACTAATCGTTGATTTTTTTATTATAGGAAATGAAAGATGTCCTCTTCACGCGACAAACTTCAAAGTCATGTGAAGTCATGAAAGGATTGCCTAATATAAATTCATTAAAAAAATGTATTCTGTCAAAAATATATATCAGTGAAAATACCCATTCCAAGAGTCTTACAACAGTCAACTATAAAAGGAAGTTCCAAAAATGCAATATAACAGCGGTATGGTAGATTAAACTGGCGAAACCGCTGGGAGGGTTCACCATATTACGCCTCTAAAATAGTTTTGTAATTTGATAACAGATGGCGCGCTAGTGCATCGAAAAATATCTTACAACTAATTTTTTAAATTATTGCTTTATCATGTCTATCAAACATGGTGCATCACTGTAAACAGGAAAGAACATTTCTAGAAAATTTGTCTTCAATATTTGACTAAAACAGCCTTAATAATAAAAGAGAGATTCCCCGAGACACACACACTGCATATATCCATCCCACACAATCTACAATCACAGAAAAAATAACACCAACTTTGACAAAAATACGAGCATCTCCCTCGTAAGTAACTAATTGAAAAGGATAGACTTTTGTGTCTAAAAATATTGCTTTATTTTTGTTTTCAAATAAACCTCTTTTCACGATCAATTACAGCGACGCCTTGTTATTGATCATATTGGTAATATGTCACCAAAAATCTAGATGAGTTGTTTCGCCGGTAGAAAATGACTGATAAAATACACCTCGCTTGATGATTTTTTCCAACTTTATTTTATGTAAAATAAAACGAGAGCGAATCTATATATATGCACTGAATTACATTTTTTACAGCAAAACTCTAAAAAATTACAGATACTACACTATATTTATTGAAATTTTACCTGGACTGAAGAGGGTTGTGGCGACCACACTTTGCTTCAGCGACCTCGAGCTGGGGGAAGACCTCACTACGCATGCGCGGGCGGCATCCGGGACTCTTAGCACGCGCGTCGTTCGAACAACAAGGCTTGCTTCCAGCGGCCGTTACTTCTTTACTCTCTTCGGGGCTTTAAATAAATTAATTTATAAAAATAATTATAATTTTATCAGCGGCCTTTCTACAAGCCACATCAACATGCCCGCAACCATCCCACGGGGTCATTAGTTATAAACAATGGTCTCCAGTTAGACGCTTCTTAACGTTGGTGTTGTGGCTTTGTTACTGAACTGAGGCCGCTAGTTTGAAGAGACGGTCAATAGATGGCGTTTAGTTTAAGTGACTGTGTTGACGGAAGAGGTAATCTTTAAATTTTTCGTTATATTTACACTCACTATATCTTCTTCTTCTTTCTTATCTCCACTCAATCATATTAAGGTATCAAGCTTGTAAAGTTGACAACCATCATGACTGGGTGAAATAGAATGCGTCTACCTTTGTCATTAAGACTGGGAGCACTACTCAGTGGCAGGCCGACTTAGCTCCAAAAGAAATGACCGCCACTGACATGAGGAACAGATGCCATGTGCAGCTGCTCCTAACATGGAGTACAAACACTGCTCATCCTGTTTCCCTGGATTAGGAGCCCTTAAAGGGTACTATCAGCCGGGCCAGCTGAGCCCAGGTTTTTTAGTGAGCTTGTTACTGCTCCCCCTCTTCCTTTTTCATCCAGGCTTGGGACCGGCAAAGGCGTATCAATAATTGTATCAAATCGTCTTGCACTGGAGGCATTGCTGTTGAGGTCGACAAAGAATATATCCAAAACATTGGCCCTATACAAGTTTTAAGAAGCGGCACAAGAGAAGAAACATTGATAAAAGAGAGCCGTGTGTAAATGGATATGTAAATAAACGATTACATGTAAATAATATATTTCAAAATATTATGCACCTGGGCGAATCTTGTGTAGGGCATAGGTCCCAGAAAGGCTTGTTGAATATTTATACTCATGGACAAAACTTAAGGAAGTTGAACTTTTCATCATGTATATTGGGATTCAGACAATAACTCTGAAAGATACACTGATGGACAAAACTTAAGGAAGTTGTACCTATTTGGATGTATATCGGAATTTAGACAAAAACTCAGGTATTTGATACACAGTGACCTTTATTGAAGACACTGAGTTAACCAAGTGTGAACAAAATTGCCTCTGTCTACCTCAAAAAAAAAAAAAGCAAACGACGGGCAACAAAAAATACTTTCCACTTCCTAAAGTTTTGTCCATGAGTGTATACCTTGTGAACGGTCAGGAAAGTTAAACTGGTGAGAAACCTCCGAGAATATTTATCAAGGATGACCCAAATCCTGCCAAACATTTGTTCCTATTCCGTTTAATGATTGCAAAAACCTTCCTGATTTTATACTAGTATATAATGGCTTTTCTTGATTTATCAAGAAATTGGGTTGACCAAATATCAGGGAACATGTTAAATCAATGTTTAGTTGATTTCTGTTCCACTAGATGGAACTTTAACATCTAAAAAGCACATGTGCTCCTGGTCAAGATATGCTTTCATTATTTTTAATATAATAATACATAAAATATTTTGACTTAAGATATTTCTTTTATAGAGCTCTATATAGAAGTATATTTCTATATTAATTATATCAAATCCTTTAGGCATAATTTCAAATACAAAATGTAATTTCACTTTTTGTCCCCAAATATAATTGTTACGAAATTATTGTTATTATAAAACATGAAAAATCTGTAATAAAATATTTCTATTTTATATAGTTTCGAATTTATTAGATATTCAAATGATATTTTTCTTCGTTGTTACCAAAATGTATTGTTTCCATTTCAATTGATATTTTGCCTGAAGTTCTTAATTCCACTATTGAATAAAAATAACCAAATATCACATTAGAGGTACAAAGTCGAGATGGTGTTTATTTATATGTAGGAATTTGATGGACTTGTAACACACTACTGTTAGCATCTTCGTTCATTTAAATGTGTTTCAAATATAGTTTTTCTGATGGCTTAACGTGGCAATAGCCCAATGCAAGCAGACGATGTCAAAAGGCTGTTCAACAATTCCAAAAGATGAATTGGAAAATTACCTAGTAATAACATAAGTAATAAGATTTTCCATGGAAGACAAAAATGTGAAAAATATCAAAAGATAATTTGAGATGTCTGTTGATTTTTAAGCTACTCTAAACTTCCCTCTCTCTCTCTCTCTCTCTCGTACACGCTTGTTCGGCGGTACATATACTAAAATTGGAACGATACAGAGAAGATTAGCATGGCCCCTGCGCAAGGATGACACGCAAAATCGTGAAGCGTTCTCTCTCTCTCTCTCTCTGTGGGAGGCCGCCTCAAGTGTCCTTGAGCTGGACCACCGTGTTCTGCATCCCGCCATCCTGAGGTCCCTGCGCCTTCGAGGCGACAATAGATTCCTGCGGCTGTCAGACCTGCTGGCTCCCGAGCGCTGGCTACAGGCGACTGTCGGGGACTTCTCCTATGGCGTCCCTGCCCTAACGCGCTCAACGCGGGCCGTGCTCCTTGACGCTCAGCACCTGGGGGCCTTTTGCCAGCGTCTTCTGCAGGAAAACGCCAGCTCCAGTTATCATGCGGAGTACGAGGTGGAGACCATCGTCCTGCGGGGATCGGCGACCCCCATTAGCCGCCTCACCAGCCAGAGGGCGCGCCGGGCACTTGATTCAGCACGGCTCCAGGAGTATCCTGTTGCCGAGCTAGCTGCGCGGTGGATCTCTACCGGGGATGTGCCCCGCTCCATCCCCTGGGCCGACCTGCGTCGCAACTGCTTCTCGAGGCACGACGCAGATGTCGCCCTACGGCTGGGCCTCCACGTCCTACCCCATCCTGACCATCCTGCCTCGAGGCGTGCCAACTGTGCCGCCTGTGCGTCCAGCGACGGGTCTCTGACCCACAGATATTGGAGTTGCCGAGCCGTGCGACCCCTGCTCCG
The DNA here is from genome assembly GCA_030710605.1 of Cordylochernes scorpioides. Classification (NCBI taxonomy): domain Eukaryota; kingdom Metazoa; phylum Arthropoda; class Arachnida; order Pseudoscorpiones; family Chernetidae; genus Cordylochernes; species Cordylochernes scorpioides. The sequence continues at coordinate 146,837,029 of CP092864.1, forward strand.
GGAGGTGTTCGCCTCCTGCGAAGTGCCCCTGGATTTGCAGGCCTGGCTCTTCGGTGTCGGCCTCCATCCCGAGGCAATGAAATTGACCAGCGTGGCGAAGGCTACCATCTACAAGTACCATCTTGGTCTTGAGGTGGGTAACGCCAGCCATCTTATCGACCTGCCCACTCTGTGGGAAAGAACTCTCGCAGTCCATAGGTGGCGGAGTCTTTCCCGCGGTGGGCGCCAGCAATGAAGACCTTGTATATATTTTTTTATATATATGTATAAATATCGATTATTCTCATATATTTATATCTATTTATTCCTATATTTATCATTATATAATCTTATTTATTCATATTTATATTTATTCTGTATTTAACCTTATATAATCTTATATGGACTTTGAAATAAATTAGTTTCAATCTCAACTCCGCCATTACCGGTCCCAAGCCCGGATGTAAAAGGAGGAGGGGGAGCAGTAACAAGCTCACTAAAAAACCTGGGTTCAGTTGGCCCGGCTGATAGTACCCTGTAAGGGCTCCTATCCTTGGGTTACAGGATATTCAGCAGCGTCTGTTCTCCATGTTGGGAGCGGCTGCACAAGGTTCCTCATGTTAGAGGCGGCCATTTAATACCAGGTCAAAGTCCAAGTTATAACTCTCTGTAGGTAACCTCGGGGAAATGCTGGATAAAACCAGAGCTTTAACGTAACTGGCATATTTTATATTTATTTATCTAAATTTATACTTATTTAATCTTATTTATTTATATATATATTTATAACATTATATGAACTATAACTATAAAGAAGTTTCAATCTCAATCTGTCTATCTTTACTTGATTGTTCTCTATAATTCACGAAGCTAAACGAAAGAAATCGGATCCCGCGTGCTCATTTGACCATCCTTGATGCAGCTATCGTGAGGTAAAATAATGTGATTGACCTGAGAATATGGAAGAAGCCTCACTGATACTGTAATAATTCTGTAAACCTTTGTAAATCAACATTTACTACTAACCGCAATGGTAACAAGAGAAAGGTATGGAGCCCTATATTTGTATAGATTTATCTTTTGTTGTTGTTGTCGTGTCCAATGAAGAGCCTCAGATGTCCCCATACATCTCTATCACAGCAGCAGCAATGTCCACTATCTTGGGTGTGTATACTGTATTGTTGTTGTTGTGTCCAATGAAGAGCCTCAGATGTCTCTATACATCTCTATCACAGCAGCAGCAATGTCCACTATCTTGGGTGTGTATACTGTATTGTTGTTGTTGTCGTGTCCAATGAAGAGCCTCAGATGTCCCCATACATCTCTATCAAAGCAGTCACAATGTCCTCTATCTTGGGTGTATATACTGTATTGTTGTTGTTGTCGTGTCCAATGAAGAGCCTCAGATGTCTGCATACATCTCTATCACAGCAGTCGCAATGTCCTCTATCTTGGGTGTGTATACTGTATTGTTGTCATGTCCAATGAAGAGCCTCAGATGTCTCCATACATCTCTATCACAGCAGTCGCAATGTCCTCTATCTTGGGTGTGTATACTGTATTGTTGTCATGTCCAATGAAGAGCCTCAGATGTCTCCATACATCTCTATCACAGCAGCAGCAATGTCCACTATCTTGGGTGTGTATACTGTATTGTTGTTGTCAGGTTCAATGAAGAGCCTCAGATGTCTCCATACATCTCTATCACAGCAGCAGCAATGTCCACTATCTTGGGTGTGTATACTGTATTGTTTTTGTTGTCATGTCCAATGAAGAGCCTCAGATGTCTCCATACATCTCTATCACAGCAGCAGCAATGTCCACTATCTTGGGTGTGTATACTCTATTGTTGTTGTCATGTCCAATGAAGAGCCTCAGATGTCTCCATACATCTCTATCACAGCAGCATCAATGTCCACTATCTTGGGTGTGTATACTCTATTGTTGTTCTCATGTCCAATGAAGAGCCTCAGATGTCTCCATACATCTCTATCACAGCAGCAGCAATGTCCACTATCTTGGGTGTGTATACTCTATTGTTGTTGTCATGTCCAATGAAGAGCCTCAGATGTCTCCATACATCTCTATCACAGCAGCAGCAATGTCCACTATCTTGGGTATGTATACTCTATTGTTGTTGTCATGTCCAATGAAGAGCCTCAGATGTCTCCATACATCTCTATCACAGCAGCATCAATGTCCACTATCTTTTATTATTCTTTTAAAAATGCTATATTATCTCACTTCATTGCCTTTTATGTTTTATTTTGCTAAAGAAGGGCTTGCCAGAAAACGTATTTAATCAATTAAAAGAGTCTCGTCGTCTTATGCCTTTTTTTGGTAATTTCTTTGTAGTAAGATGAGTAGTGTTGATAGAAATAATATCATATACAAGGTATGTCCCATAAGTTCCCGGACTGGGTCCATAAAAAAATAAATAAATGAAAAATGTAAATGAATTTGACTGTTTATTATAGAAGAAATATCTGGCTACACGGTGGTACCAATATCGAGGCGGTACTTGCGCGCGCGCCAAGGTTATTCTAATTTATTTGAAGGTCACACCTAGCGCTGCGGCGATTTTACGATGGAACAAAATTTGAAGCAGAGGATTTGCATAGAATTTTGTGTGAAACTTCAAATATCAGCAACCGAAACTTTTGAAATGCTTAATAAAGCATTCCCCAATGACGCCCCAAAGAGAACAACTGTTTTTGAATGGCATTCTAGATTTAAAGCTGGCAGAATTTCCATTGAAGATGATCCTCGTCAAGGACGTCCAAAATTTCAAAGGACTGATGAAAATGTGCAAAAAATCACCGATTTGATAAAAGAAAATCCTCGAACCACTTTGCTGGAGCTAGAGCAAGACACAGGCATCTCTAAAACAACGATTGGAAGGATCGTAACCGAAGATTTGAAGCTCAAAAAGACTCCTGCAAAATTCATCCCAAGATTCCTCACCAATGAGCAAAAACTGTGTCGGCTTGCAACCTGTGAGGACATGATGGAAATGACAAGAACGGATCCAGAATGGAAAGACAAGATAATCACAGGCGACGAGACATGGGTCTATGGCAATGACCCTGAAACCAAACCTCAATCCGCCGAGTGGAGAGGTTAGGGTGAGCCTAGACCCAAAAAAATCCAGAAACAAGGTGTTGCTGGTCGCTTTTTCGGATAACAAGGGCATTGTTCATCACGAGTATCTTCCTGCAGGCCAAACAGTTATTAAGGAAATGTATTTGGGCATTCTTCGCCGTCTAAGGGAAGCGATTCGAAAAAAAGGCCAGAAAAATGGACTAATGGTGGCTGGATCCTACACCATGACAAGGCCCGCCCTCACACAGCGCACTTGATGACTAGCTTTCTGGCGAAAAACGGGACACAAATCCTACTTCAACCACCCTATTTCCCAGACATCGCACCAAATGACTTTTTCCTGTTCCCCAAACTTAAAGCAGTTCTAAAAGGAAGACATTTTGACACCAGGGATGACATAATAGAAAAATCGCCGTTAGCATTGAAGAGCATTCCAAAAGAGGCTTATAAAAACTGTTTCGACAATTGGGAGAAACGATGGCGCTGGTGCGTTGAAGCAAGGGGGGATTACTTTGAAAAGTTTTAATTAAAAAAATTAAAAAAATCTTACCTTTTTTTTATGGACCCAGTCCGGGAACTTATGGGACATACCTTGTATTTATAACTAGACGAATGACCCGGGCAACGCCCGGGGTTTACCCGAGTGCGAATATGTTTTAAAAACGTTGTCTTGGGTGGTCGCTATTGACAGGGTGGTCTGTATAGACAGGTGGATGTATCACACAGCTGATAACAGGGTTGTCTAGAGTGGTCGCTATAGACAGGTGGATGTATCACACTGCTGATAACAGGGTTGCCTAAGGTGACCGCTATAGACAGGGTGGTCTGTATAGACAGGTGAATGTAACACACTGATGATAACAGGGTTGCCTAAGGTGACCGCTATAGACAGGGTGGTCTGTATAGACAGGCAGCTGATAACAGGGTTGTCTAGAGTGGTCGCTATAGTCAGGGTGGTCTGTATAGACAGGTGTATGTATCACACTGCTGTTAACAGGGTTGCCTAGAGTGACCGCTATAGACAGGGTGGTCTGTATAGACAGGTGAATGTAACACACTGATGATAACAGGGTTGTCTAGAGTGGCCGCTATAGACAGGTGTATGTATCACACAGCAGATAACAGGGTTGTCTAGAATGGCCGCTATATACAGGGTGGTCTGTATAGACAGGTGGATGTATCACACAGCTGATAACAGGGTTGCCTAGAGTGACCGCTATAGACAGGGTGTTCTGTATAGACAGGTGGATGTATCACACAGCTGATAACAGGGTTGTCTAGAGTGGCCGTTATAGACAGAGTGGTCTGTTTAGACAGGTGGATGTAGCACACTGCTGATAACAGGGTTGTCTAGAGTGGCCGCTATAGACAGGTGTATGTATCGCACAGCTGATAACAGGGTTGTCTAGAGGGGGGCAGGGAGGCCACGTGTTCGCTGGCAGCCAATGGGCGCGCATTCTATCCGTGAGCTTCAGACATACAGACAAACAGACAAACAGACAGAATAAGGCAAATATATAAGTAGATTGCATGTAATTCTACTGTCCTCAAAGCTTATGTCCATAGTTGTTCATCTAAAATACCCATTCCACGAGTCTAGCCTCAGTATCACTATAAAAGGAAGATCGAAAAATGTAATATAACAGCGGTATGGTAGATTAAACTGGCGAAACCGCTGGGTGGGCTTACCACTGATGAGCAAGGCCCTTCTATTAATTTTTCCATTGCAGTAAAGGCAGTAGAAATTGTTTAATTTTCAAAGGAAACCTACACGTCTATAATAGTTTCGAATTTCCATAACAGATGGCACACTAATGCATCATAAGAGAAATAATTGTCGTAAACTATTTATAAATGGTTTCACCATCCATCAAAATAAATATCAACTAATTATTGATTTTAATTATTCCAGAATTGGCTAAATATCCATTTTTGATTAATCAGAATGGGTATTTGGTCAATTCTGGAATAATTAAAATCAACAATTTTTTTAATGTGAAAAAATAGTACAAATGTGATATTGTACTGGGATAAGGTGCTTAAATTAAGAAAAAGGCATCTCCTGAAAGTTGCACGATAAGGAGATGCCTTTTTCTTAATTTTTTCAATGTTTATTCATGATAAAATTGTGGAAAACGTTTTAAAATTACAAAATATTTTCTCACAATGAGTTTCCTTTTATTTTAAAATGCTAGCTTTCAAGCGATAATCGTTCATACATGTCTTTCTAAACATTTCTTTTAAGATATAGTCGATATTTTTTATCAAACCTGTGGCGACCACACTCTGCTTCAGCGAGCGCGAACTGGAACGAGGCTTCACTACACATACGGGCAGTAGAGTGGTGGCCTCACTACGCATGCGCGGGCGGCATCCGGGACATTCTGGCCACGCGCGTCGCTCAACAACAAGACTTGCTTCCAACGGCCTTTACATCTTTTCTCTTTATATATTTCTGGTTTTAAATAAATTTATTTTTTTTATAAATAATTTTATCAGCGGCCTTTCCACAAGCTACACCAACACGCACCCAACACCATTCCACAAGACCATTGAAGAACAATTATCACTTGAAAGCTAGCGTTTTGTAATGAAAAGAAACTCATTGTGAGAAAATATTTGTAATTTTTTATGTTTATTCAGACAGATGGTTCAGCCATCAGCTAATTTTAGTTTCACGAACATTAAAGACCTTTTTTCTCTATAAAATATGTTTTATCGTTATATTTAATATGTTCTGTTCGTATGTGTTTGTTTCTTATATGCTTCTACAATATGTAACATTCTGAATGAAATTTTCACAGATTATAGAACTTTTCTTTTTTGCTTATTCCTAGTACACGTGGTACAGGCCATGATAATCATGGTGGGTAGAAATAGACGACTGCTTTTACTGTAAGTGCCCCACATATATACACATGTGAAAAGCAGTTCACTTTGCACTTACAAATGTTCCAGAGCCCCGTTTGTTTACTTGCACTAGCTGGTGGGGTTGGAATTTTTTAAAGAATCGGGGGCCATTGAACCATTTTTTTATCAGAAAAAAAGTGCATAATGCGGGAATCGAACCCAGGTCGTAGCGGTCGAAAACCAACAGTTTAGTTCCATCGACCCCCTAGGTTATAGAACTATAACTGGTAGGTGCACGTTTCATAGTTTCGAGCCAAGAAAATGTGATTCAGACAATAAACAGACAGATTAGTGTATTGTTACGTGGAATAAAAAAGGGCCCATTCCAGTATAAAATGTTTCCGAACGTTCAAGAAAAATGTACAAAAATCGGAGAACATTTGATTGGCCAATCAGTATCGAAAAGTATATAATATGTTTCTGTATTAACGTCCTCTTGTTTAATTAATTTACGCTGTGGTTGTAGAAAACTCATCAAGAACCTACGTCTACTGGGAAATCAACACAGAAAGAAAATCAGCGCTGTGAAAATTAATTCTAAGTTTTTTAATTTATAAGTACTGTGTGTGTGTGTGGTTGTTTTATAGAACATGTATTTGTAAAATGTTTAGGCTCACTTTCCAATATATATTTTTCTTTCTTATATTCACTCAATCATATTAGGGTATAATGCATCATAATTTCGAGATCATAAAATGCGATTTAGACAATAAACGGACAGATTAGTGTATTGCAACGTGAAATAAAAAAGGGCGCATTCCATAATAGAATTCTTCCGAACGTTCAAGAAAAATGTAGAAAAATCGGAGAAAACCCGATTGGCCAATAAGTAGCGATTGCGCAAGGCTTAGCGCTGGCGGCTTTCTGATTGACAAATGTTCATTGACAATTTTCTTATTGTCTGTACGTATAGTACCTAATCTTGATGTTTGTCGCTGTATTCTGGTTTCTCTTCCCTTATATATTAACATGGTGCAATAGAGCGCGCCATCTGTTATATGAATTTTAAACTATTTTTGACGCGTATGCTTCTTTTCAAAATAAAACCATTTTATACTGCGGAAGAGCAATGCTCAAAGCATATTATATATCGTAAAGATAGAGGCTGACTTGCCGGAATTCATAGTACTTCAAATTAAAGATTTACTTTGGCCGAAGTATCTTTAATTTAGAAAGAGGGGATCATATATTCAAAGGCCATCAACGGTAGACACCAGCCAACTTAGGTCAATCCAAATTATGTTAACCAGTGCCCAAACAAGCAGACTAGTTGCTCAGGCCCTATATAATTTTTACAAGGCAGTAGGTGTAAAGAGGGAGAAAAGAGAACTTGGAAACTATTGTTCTTACACCTCAGAATGATGACGAAGCATCGAGGGGCCATCGTGTTGGTCGACAATGAGATTGCGGAGCTGGTAATATGGATGGCTGTGCTGGAGTAAATCTCCTTTTTTGTGTCTGGATGCTATATTTATGGCGAACTAAATAACTTAGCCCCTATTTCTGCTCCGTGCTTATGGAATTGAAGACTTGGGGAGATGGCGTCGACCTTTCATATTAAATCTTACTTTTCCTTATTACTAATAATTGTATATAGTTGCGGAACTACTGGTTTCCTGTGCTGCTCTTTTCCTGATATTGCACCTTGTACGGAGAATCTGTATAAGACTAATGTCTTAATAAAGGCTTTGTGTGTGTGTGACAATTTGACAATTAAACAATATTTATTGTCATCTTAGACAATATTACATCTCACATGAGAGAGAGAGGAAGAGAAGAAAATTATTAAATATATACATAAATGAAACAAATTTACAAGAGGGACAAAGGTAGGAGTCCGCGGCGCTGGAGGGTCCTGGACCAGGCGATGAGCGGGTCCTCCACCGCTTCTCCGAGCCCAACCTGGACAAAGCAGCGATAGATTCGCAACTTTGCCGAGGCCAGGATGGAAAGGGCGTCGTCCTCAAGGCCGGACCCGCCGAAGATCCAAGCCTGCAGGTCAGGGGGCCGCCCTATGATGTTGAAGGCCTCTCTAATTAGAGGCCTGATGGAGGGACAGCACCAGTAACGGTGGCTGAGGGAGCGGTCGATGGACCCGCAGGCAGGACAGGAGGGGCCGACCGAGGCAGGATGGGCCGGATGGGGGAGGGCGTGGAGGGCCAACTTGAGGGCCGCGTCAGCCTCGTGGCCCGAGTAGGCGCAACGCCGCAATGAGGCCCAGTCGATCCTGGATGGTGGATTGATGGTGGGCGTCCATCTCGCCAGGAATCTGGAGATGGGCGTGGCGGCGAGGCGCGGGCGATCCAGGGCCCGTCGGGCTGAGCGGGTCGTGAGGCCGTTGAGGAACGGCGTAGCCGTCCCCCGCAGCACCACGGCCGCAGCTAAGGAGCTAGATGAGGGCGTAGACTCCGCCCCGAAGCCCACGGCGTTCTCGGAGGTCAGCCTCCGGCAGAAGGCGCCCAGGGTCGCGGCGTCAGCCAGGGCCGAGCGCGTTGGGCGGGCGATGAGATTTTCCTCCACGATGAGATCCCGGACTCGGGCTCCGCGCCAGCGGGCGGGGGCCAGGAGGTCGGGAGGGCGGAGGAACCGGCAGCCGCCGATGATGGGGAGGTCCAGCAGCTGAGCCGTGGGGACCGCCCGGTGGTTGAGGCCCAGGATGTTGGAGGCCTCCTCCCATAGCTTCAGCAACCGGAGACGGCGGGGCTGGAGACGGGTACCGTCCGGTGGAGGGTGGATCCAGGCTTCCCCGCTGTTGCCGCCGACCAGCCAGCTGAAGGCATTTCTGCCCCCGCGGAGCGCGACCTGCACCCCCTTGAGGTAGGCGAGCTGGAGCTGGGTCGCGAGGTCGAGGAGGCCGAGGCCTCCGATGGCAACTGGCCTCGCCATGACATCGGCGGGAAGCCACGCCGTGTGGTCCTGTCCCCAGACGAATCTCGCCAGTCGGGCCTGCAGCTTGGCGATGGTCGGGAGTGATGGAAGGTATCCATGCAGGTGGTGCTGGATGACAGACCCCACCAGCGTGTTCGCCGCTCTTGCTCGCCCGACGAGGGAGAGGCCGCGGGTGAAGGGCGTCCATTTGCGGCATGCAGTCTCCAGGAGGGCCAGGAGATGCTGCTCCCGGTGGATGACGGTGCTCCTGGGGGCGATGTCGAGCCCGAAGACCCTGATGGAGGTGGTCGACCAGGAGGCGCCGAGAGGGGAGTCGCCGCGGTTGCGCCAGGCGCCGCACCAGAGGCCAGCGCTCTTCCCGAGGTTCACGCCGATTCCGGAGGCCTGCCTGTAATCTTCGAAAACGGTCGCCACCCGCTCGAAGTCTCCGTCGCGATGGAATAGGAGGACGATGTCGTCGGCGTAGGCGATGACATTGCCCATGCCGAGGGTCAACTCCAGGCGACGTAGCAGCGGCCCCGTGGCTATGCTGAAGAGTGCGGCGCTTACGGCGCAACCCTGCCTGAGGCCGTTGAGAAGGGGGAAGGCTGTTGTATGAAAGCCTCCGACCCGGATGGTGGCGTCCGCCCCGGCGTAGAGGATGTTAATCCAGGCCATGAAGGCCGGCGGGAGGCGGAGGGATGTAAGCAGGGACTCCAGGAAGCCGCGGTCCAATGAGTCAAAGGCGGACTCTAGGTCGACGCCCATGACGGCCAGCGGCGAGCCCAGGGCGGTGGCCTCCTCGATGGCGTCCGTCACCATGGCGATGTTCCATGACGGGGACCTCCCGGGGACGGCGTAGGTCTGGCATTCCGGCACAAGGGTCCGCAGGTGGGGCTTGAGGCGCCGGTGAAGGATGGCAGCCAGGACCCTGTAGTCGGCCGAGGGCAGCGCGACGGGCCTGTGGCCATCAAGGCCGCGACCTCCGCGGGCCTTGGGCACGAGGCAGATGGAGCTGCGCCGCGTCGACGGAGGCAGGGCACCTCGGAGCCGTGATGCCGCGAACACCCGGGCCAGAGCTTCCGCGAAGAAGTCCTCGCTGAAGGCGACGAGGAGCTCGCACGGCAAGCCATCCCAGCCGGGGGCCTTTCCGCGAGGGAGGTGCTCGATAGCGTTGGCGATCTCGCTGGGGCTGATGTCCGGCCGGTGAAGCGGGTCCTCCTCACTCAGCTCGCGGGTGGTGGTGGGCGCGCTGCTAGCGATGAAGGCAGCTCCCGCAGCTGGATCGCTGGTGGGACGGGCGAAGCGGGGCTGGAAGGTCGCGAATGCCCTCCGCCGAAGCTCGGGGCCCTCGATGATGTTATCCTGCTCGTCCCTGATGACGCTGACCGGGCGTCGGAGGCGGATGGCGCGTGCTAGGTCCGGCAGCGATGGGTAGTCGGCCCGGATGGAGGAGGCCTCGAGCTGCGCCGCGATGTAACGTCTCGCCCTGTAGACGTAGCTGTCGCTGGCAGCGTGGCGCGGGTCGTGCAGGGATCTGGCCTCCGCCAGCAGCCCCGCCTTGATGGAGGTCCACCTATCCCAGAAGGTCCCGTCGTCGTCATCGTGCGCTGTGTCTTCCTCCAACTCCCGGATGTAACCAGCCAGATGTTCGAGAGCAAGGCCCGAGCGGAGCATCGCGGCCAAGCGAGGCTGGGTAAGGGAGGAGACGGCGGTGGTGGGCGGGCCCACCTGGAGCAGCACGAGGCGGTGGTCCGAGAGGTGGTAGTGGCTGGTCGCGTAGATGGACACGCGATCCAGGACTCCAGCAGGGACGAGGATCCGGTCCAGGCGGTTGGATTCGACTTGGTCGCCGTGCATGGAGACTCTGGTGGGCAGGTGGGCGGCGTCGAACTGGGTGGCCACGTCGACCAGCGCGGCCAGGTCCAGAAGAGCGGCGAGGGCATCCGATGATGATGATGATGAGGGGCCCCGATCCCTGATGTTAAAGTCGCCGATGATCCAACAGGCCCCCTCCTCTTCCTGTGCCGCTGTCGCCGCCAGGAGCTCCAGTTGTCGGTTTCTCTCCCGGGGTTCATGCGCCAGATGAACGGCGATGGCCGTCATTTCCTCGCCGTGGACATCTATTGTTGCCAAGGCGATGTGGCCCGGCCACAGGATACGCTGTTGTAGCACGGCTACGCCTGGTCCGAAGACGCAGGCGAGTCCGGATCCCGAGATGGCTACGGGATGGGCCAACACAACAGCACTGTAGCCGAGGCAGAGGTCTTGGCCGCTGCCCGGATGAAATGCGTTTGTCTCCTGGACAAACGCGATGTCCACGTGATGTTGCCTGAGGAGATGACAAAGGGCAAGGCTCCTCCTCCGAGTGGCGAGCCCTCGCGCGTTGATGGTGGCGACGCGGTAACTTATTGGGGCCGTCCTTCACGCAGCACCTTCCTGGTCTTCTGGAGGGTTTTGCGGATGGTGGAGTTGGAGTCTGGGCACAAGGCCTTGATGGTTTCGTGCAATTTTTCGAGGGCGGTGAACTGTTCCTCTGTTAGCGTGGGCGCTCGCCTCTTCATGGTGGTCTCAGAGGTGAGGAGCTTCTGAGCCTCCTCGCAGTTCAGGTCGGGCAGCTTGTCCCAGTCGATGGAGGGGTTGGGGGACTTCCCGAGGTGCTCCAGCAGCTGTTCGAGTGCGGCCTTTCCCCGGGCAGGCGTGGCGGGAGGTGAGGACAGCTTCTCCACCGACATCTCCTGGTCGAGCGGAGGGATGCGAGGCTCGGGGGGCCGCAGGGCAGCCAGGGGAGCAGGGTTGGCAGCAGGGGCGGGGTGGGTGAGATCAATTTGTTCGGCAGGCTGGTGTGCCGAGGGGATCGCCTGAGCCTCGGCCGAAGTCTTCGCCGGTTGGACAGGGGACGCCGGTGTTGCGGGCGCAGGTGCCGGCTTCCTTGGTCGCTGAGGAGGAGGGAGGGGGGGCCTTGCGTCGGTGGGAGACGCTGCTTGCCTGGGGCTGCCGTTCCCTTGCCTGGCGAGCGCTGGACAGTTGGCTCTGCGGTGGCCCTGTTTACCGCATTTGGAACACTTGATTCCAAAGGAGAGGAAGGCCGACAGGGTGTCTCCCTTGGAGTGGATGGTCAGACGGGTGGGCAGCGTCTCCAGCCTTACGCCCTCGCGGAGCAGGATGAACGCCTCCCGGCGGCCGTCGCTGAAGGCGAACTCCCCCATTTTGATCATGATGGGGGCGATGGAGGTGATGTCTCCGTATTCACGCAGGGCCTGCACGATGGTGGCGTCCTCTACAAAGCCGGGGAGATTGGCCACGATGATCCTTTCGGCCCTCTTGCGGAAGGGGAAGACCTTGAGGAGTGTTCCCTCGATGTTCAGGCCCTCCTCCACCAAACGGCTCGCAAGGTTCTTGCTCGCGAGGCCCACGATGTAGTGGCCGTTCATCCTGCCAAAGTGGGCGATGTTTTTGGGCCCTCCGACCAGGTCGCCGATTGCCCGGAGGTAGGAGTAGTCCGGGATGTCTGGGCACAGCTCCACGAAGACGTAGTTCTCATGGTTGGTATTGGCCTGCCTCGCCCTGGCGTCGGCGATGTTGGCGCGCGTCGCCTTGATTTCCTGGGGCGGCATTGACCTCGGCCCTGTTGTCCGCTTCTGCTGCTGGGGGCCGCGTTTCTCAGCAGGCCTGCTTGCCTGCTTTGCGGCCTGCTCAGGTGTTGAAGAGAGGCGCCTTTTCTTGCTCTTCACAACGGTGTAGTCGTCGTTGGCGTCGACCTCCGCCATCTCGCTGTCGGCCCAGTTGAGCGAGGCCGGGTCGGCTAAATTCTCGCTGGAAGAAGCAGCAGTCGGCGGCGCCGTGACGTCACCCCGCGCGGCAGCCAGCGTTCCATGCGCCTCGCGCGCCGGCGGGCTTGCATGTGTTCGATATTCCATAGAAAATTCTAGAGAAGAATTCTCTATGATTCCTTTTTTCGGCGATAACTCCTCGCCTGGTTGAGATCCAGTGCTGGGGCTTTCAGGCACTTGTTCAGCGGATCGAGAGGGTTCTTCTGGTACCAAACTCGTGATGGTAAGCGCCTTTTACACACACTCCAGAGGCGAAAATGGCGGAGCCCGCAAAAGCGTGGCCGCACGCTCGAGTGTGTGTGTGTGTGTGTATATTCAAAAGCCATATAAAACAAGAGCCATTCCATTTTTCTCTCCACTAAATCCTTTGAACTGTTTATAGTTGATTATTTATATTTATTCAATTATGTAAATTTCTTTAAGAGATATTTTTGTACTATATTTACATAGATTCCTCTTTAAAAACGATATATAATCTCTCTCTCGTTTGTCTTGTTTGTACACTATAGTTAGCAGAAGAAGGGCTTGCCCGAAAGCTTCCTTTAATCGCGTTAATAAAAAAGAGTTGCGGCGATATATGATCCCCTCTTTCTAAATTGTCGAAATCCGCAATCCGTTTACCATGAATATCTTAAATTTGGAGAACATGGCATCTGCCCGATAAGCAGAACACTGTGGGTTCGATTCCCATCCCTGGACACTTTAATTTTTCCGTTTATCATTACCCTTCACAATTCATCCTTTCATACTTCATCCCTAAGGTTGGAAATGGTCGTTATTTCTCTTTAAAATAAGTTTCGATTTTTCGTTCAAAAGAAACACATGCGGGATATTTTCAAATATACAATCATAAGCCGCATTATCTATATATATAAAAATGAATGTATGTGTGTTTGTGTGTGTGTGTCCTTTATGCCTGACCAAACCACTCATTGGAACGCCATGAAACTTTGGGAAGTTATTTACTATAGTACTGGGAAGGTTTCTAGCAAATAAAATTTTTGAAATAACTTTTCGCCTAAAAATAATCAAGATAAATATTCTAATTTATCTGTTATAATACAACAATCTGCTCTAAATATTATCATGATGATACGATGATTTTGTAATGTAGAAAATTAGGGAAAACAAAATTCAGGATGACACGGCAATTTATTTGAGACAAGAATAATGATACAATTCCAAGGCAAGATACTATTCCTTTAACTTCCAATTACCGAGAGAACCAATTAATATTGATTTTATTCAACTTATCGAGTATTTTTCAAGGGACCGGGGAAAAATGTTCACTTTATCGAGAGATTCGTTAGACAAACCTTTACTCGGGTAAAACCCGGGTAAGCCGGGTACATCCGCTAGTATTGTATAATAATCAATTTATGAACATTTTTATTTCTTGTTATTAGTACAATATCAGTAAAATATAAATAAAAGACAATTTGCTGAGGGAATCAACGAATTGTCTTTTTTTTATGTATATCTACTGTTCTTGAAGCTCATGACCGTATTTCATTTAAATTTCCTTTTCCGGGAGATCAGCTTCAGTATCAGTATGAAAACAAAACAGATCACTACAATATTACAGCGGTATGAGGAGCCAGTATGTTAACTACTGATGAGCCAAGCTCTTCCATTAAAATATCATTGTAGTAAGGAGAAGAAAAACAATTCAGGTACCCGTATAAGGGCGTCTTGCCCGTAAAGTTGTGTGATCATTATATATACAGTTACGAGCGTCATGCGTTCTTAATTCTTAATTCTTCATTTTTCATCTCTGTCACCGTTTGCTTTTTTTTTTTTTTTTGGAATGGCGCTCTCCTATTGGTTGGCTACGATCACGCCACCTTTGACCCCCCCCACTCGCTTTTTGGTTTCTGTAACTATTGTGTTGGAGAGGGTCGCTCCTTAAATAATCTATTGTTAACAATACCTCATTATAGGTCCGCAAATATCGAAAGTATAGGTATGTAGCTTTTGTACTATTAAGGTGTATATATATATACACCTACTTATGTACATATGTAAGTACTATTATCATTAGGGATATATATGTCACATAAATGAAGATATTATATATACAGTTACGAGCGTCATGCGTTCTTAATTCTTCAGTACACGGGCGTTGCCCGGGGGTCATTCGGCTAGTCCTCTTATAAAAAGAAGTTCATCTCTCTGACTTGTGTTTTCTTTTTATATAGCAAATAGGAAGATTGCCGTTGTATTAATTGCCGAAAAAAGTTGTTTTATTTTGAAAAGAATCATAAGCGTCAAAAAAAAGTTCAAATTCCCTTCATATTGCTGCATCGTCCTGGGAAAGGTTGGTTTCATGTCAATATTTGATTAGTCCATATCATGATTATAAATCTCTCTCGAGAAATCCACACTAAACCACCCCTGGTACACCCTCATTCCTTACGAATCTTCTTTCCACACCCTTACTAGGGTAGAACTAACGGTGGTTTCAAGATTACCAACAGGACATCTTAGAATGCTCAAATTTAATGAAAATATATTATATAATATTTACATGCCCAGCAATGTCCGTAGCCTTGCAGAAAATTGACATGGACCCAGAGCAGCAGCTTTAAACACCTGTAGGCGCCATCCCGACCAGAGAGCCACAGATAAACAAATTATAAACGCACAGAATATAGAATCCGAGCTCCCCAGTAGAAGGAATACCCGGAAGACGACGGTACTCTCTGTTATATGTGTTGTTCACTATTATGATTTTGTTTTAATAAACGCTACTAAATTATTTCATTGGATCCTCTCTTTCTTTTCCCAGTAAGAAACGCCTACGGAAGCCAACAGAAATTCAGAAGTGGGATAGTCCTGAAGAAAATTGAAGATTAACTGGAATAATTTGGAAACGAGAAGGACGTGGCGCGGTGACCGATCAACGTAAGAGGAGTTGCATGGTATGTACGAAATTTAATTACCTATTCCTAAAAGTATTATCGCAAAGTATCGCGGTAAAAGTATTATTACAAGTCACCTCGACAAAAGTATTATCGCAAAGTATCGCGGTAAAAGTATTATTGCAAGTCATCTCGATAAAAGTATTATCGCAAAGTATCGCGGTAAAAGTATTATTGCAAAATCATCTCGATAAAAAGTATTATCGCAAAGTATCGCGGTAAAAAGAAAAAAAAAAGTATTGTTTCAAAATTACTAAAGAAAAGTTGATTTCGTTTAAAGAAATAATTGAAACAGTACGTATCTGGTTTAGTCAGTTTTATTTGTTTATTTTAAAATTTTTTTTGCTTTGTTTATTTTTCCTTTTGAAAAACATGACTTATTTAGCGAAAGTAAGGAAATGCGATTTGAGCAAGTTGGCGTATGAACTCGGCGAGGTAGTACCGCCAGAGAGCAGGATCGTCGACTTAAAACACCTTATTTTGAATAGCCAATCTTACGAAGAAGAGTTCGCAAAGCAACTGTTGGAGACTCTGATCGAGGATCGGGAACGAATCGAGGAGCGGGAACGAATCGAGGATCGGAAACGAATCGAGGATCGGGAACGAATCGAACGGGAACGAAAAGAACAAATGGTAATGGAATTCGAGCTTGAGAAGCTGCGCATCCAGACTACACGCGGAAACAACGATACGTCTCGAAGTACCAGCAATGACGCACATTACGAGATACGTAAACTGATGCCCAAGTACGAGTCGAAGGACAATGATTTGAGTTTTTACCTAATTCTTTTCGAAAGACAGGCAAAGCGACTAGGATTGGATGAAGACCAATGGGCGTTCAGCCTCCTAGGATTGCTACCTTACGAAATGACTCAATTAATCGCTCGGGAGACAGAAGAACAAAGCGGCGATTATAGGTTCGTGAAAAGGTTGCTCCTAAAATGGTACAAGTTGAGCCCCGAACAATTCAGACAAAAATTCGAGAAGCACGAGAGATCTCAAAAGGGTTCCTGGAGAGACTTCGCTTTCGAATTGCGAGGATATTTCAACGAATGGATCGAAGGAATGAACGTGGAAAATTTCGACGCCCTAAAGGATTTGTCCGTCACTAACCAGCTAAAGAAAAAGGTTCCAAATGTGCTGCGTAATCATCTCATTGACGATTGGACCAAGTTAAACGACCCAGATGAGTTGGCGGATAAACTGGACGAGTACGAAAATGTTCGCACCGAGATGGGACCTCCGCATTGGAATGCGAAACACCTCATACCACCGTCGTTTCAGCAGAAATCTGCGAGATTCCCCAACCAAAGCGAAGTTAAAGAGACTAAACAAGGAACGAATGTTTCGGGTCAAGACGCTGCAAGGAACGAAATCAGTGAAACGTACCCTAACACCTTGAGGAGAATGGTCAACCGTACGATCAGAAACGACAAGGGAGAACCGAAGTGCTTCAACTGCAATCAGTTTGGACACATTGCCAGAGACTGCCCAGCACCCAGGACTACGTTGACATGCCGAGGATGCGGTCAAACGGGACACAAGGAAAGGAATTGCACAAGACCCAAAGAAGGACTAAAAGTAGCCAACCTGGAAGTCGAAGGACTGGAAACTGTCCCGCCAGATGTATATTTGAAGGATGTCAAGATCGACAACAAGGAAACCGTGAAGGCAATGATAGACACCGGGAGCAGCAGTTGTCTAATGAGAGAATCGGTCGCAAGGAGGATCAGCGTCGACATCGAACCAGACTCGACTAGTCTGTACGGCATCGGTAACCAGACTGCACCAGCTGCCAGGACCGTTGGGAAGACGACAGTCGACCTGGAGATTGATGGCATCGTCGGAAGGGAAATCACTGTATTCATTGTCAACGATGATGCCCAACCCTATGACCTATTAATTGGAAGAACATGGACAGATCTGCCCTACGTATCCTTCGCCAGAATTGGTAAAAACTTGCATATTGGCTATTCATCCGAATTTCCGTTTGCTAATCTGCAAGAAGAAATCAAGTCGCGTCGCATCGAACTGAGAGCAACCGAAACTGTTCAGTTGGAGAGCGACTCCATTAACTTTACAAGTGCAATCACAGACGAGGTAAAGGACGGATATGTATTGTTCACAGGAGTAGATGACGCCTGTGTCGATTCCCTATTGGAAGTGGTCGATGGAAAGACGACCGTACCCATCATCTCAGCTGGCAAGGGCAAGTTGAGAGTAAGGAAGAACCAATGTGTAGGGCGAGTTGAACTACTGAACCTTGATGATATTGTTGTTAACCTGGACGTCACAGAGGATTTCAGACTAAAAATGAAGAGAAGAGGGAAGGACAAGACCAAATGAAACGTAAGCGCCCCATACTGCCTGAGGACATCAACGTCAATCATTCTCTGACTTCGAAAGAGAGACAAGAAATCCTAGATGTAGTAAACGAGTATAGAGACTGTTTCGCTCTTGGCATGGAGGAATTAGGGTGCACCGATGTCACCAAGATGGACATTAAGGAGGTTGATGGAAGCAAGCCAGTCTGTCTGAGACCGTACAAGACGACTGCAAGTGAACGCGAAGCAATCAGGGAGATTGTCAGAGAGTGGAAGGACAATGGAATAGTCACGGAAACTAGATCACCCTACGCTAGTCCCGTCCTACTTGTGAGGAAGAAAACTGGAGATCATCGTCTGGTGGTAGATTATAGGAGACTCAACACTCAAACAGTTAAGGACAACTTCCCATTACCAAGGATAGACGACCTTCTGGAAGGCCTAAGGAATGCGAAATTCTTCACCACTCTGGATCTGGCGCATGGATATCTGCAGATACCACTGACCGATAAGGCAAAATTAAAGACAGCATTCATCACCCCAGATGATACAGGTCAATTCGAAAGGATGATTTTTGGACTCGCCAACGCACCAGCTGAATTCCAAAGACTGATGCACACTGTCCTAGGTCCGCTGCTGAACAAGAAGGCATTCTGCTATCTCGACGACGTGATTATCCCGGCAAAGGATTGGCGGGAGATGATCGAAAGGTTGAGGGAAGTCCTCGAAAGAATAAGATCAGCGAAGTTGACACTGAAACCCTCCAAATGTGAGTTCGGAAGGAGGGAAGTTGAGTTCTTAGGGTATGTCATCAGTACAGGCGGACTTAAGCCAGGCCCAAGAAAGATCAAGGCGATAGAAGAATTTCCAGAACCCAAGAATGTCCACGACATACGACGCTTTCTGGGACTGACGAACTTCTTCAGACGATTTGTAAAGGACTTCGCGAGGAAAGCAGAACCGCTAAGCAGACTTACGAAGAAAGGTTCAAAATTTGAATGGAAGGAAGAACAGCGAAGGTCATTTGGAGGACTACGAAAGGATCTGGTCGAATATCCGGTACTAGCTCATTACAACCCTGAACTCAAGACAGAAGTACATTGCGATGCGAGTGCTGAGGGATTAGCAGGAATGGTGCTACAGATGGACGAAGACGGCAAATGGCGCTTTGTCTACTGTGTGAGCAAGAAGACAACAGAGGCCGAGAAGATGTACCACTCAAGCAAATTGGAGCTGATGGCGATAGTGTGGACCTTGGATCGACTACGTCAGTTCCTCGTAGGAATCAAGTTTACAGTGGTTACAGATTGCCAAGCACTGGTCTACATGAACGCGAAGAAGACTACAAATCCTCAGATAGCGCGATGGTACAATCTGATTCAGGAATACGATTTCGAAATTCGACATAAACCAGGGGAGAAGATGGCCCACGTAGACGGAATGAGTAGAGCTCCAGTCGACGACCCTAGAGACACGATGGAGGAAATCGTGGAGAAAAACCTTGAAGTGTGCCTCACAATCACACTGGAAGAACAAATCTTGATGATTCAGCATTCCGACCCTGAATTGAGAGACCTGATCCAGATCTTTCGAAAGGACCCGTGTGATAGGACAGTAGGAGAACAAAATAGAATTAACGACTACAGCTACAAAGGAGGCAGACTTTTCCGCATGGTGAAAAATGGAGAAGAGGAACGAGCCCTGTATGTTATACCCAAAAGTATGAGGAAAAGCTTAGTTGTCAAATTCCATGATCTAATGGGACATTTTGCGACTGATAGGACTGTCAACAAAATTAAGGAATTGTACTGGTTTCCTTCAATGAAGAGGTACGTTCGACGCCATGTGGCTATGTGTCTCGAGTGTCTATTTAACAAAGTTCCCGGTGGAAAACAACAAGGCTTCCTACATCCCATTAAGTCAGGCAAGAGACCGTTTTCCATCGTACACATGGACCACGTAGGCCCCTTCGTGAGAAGTACAAAAGGTAACCAGGAACTTTTAGTGATTGTCGATAATCTGACAAGATTTGTCCGATTAAGCCCTGTAAGGAATACATCGACGCAGAACGTCCTGAAGGTAATGAAAAGTTTTGTGAATGATTTCGGACTACCCGACAAGATCATCAGCGACAGAGGGTCATGTTTTACCTCAAGGCAATTTGAAGAATTCTGTCGAGGAAATGGAATACATCATACTCTGAACTCTACGAAACATCCGCAGGGGAACGGGATGGTCGAAAGAGTGAACCGAACAGTATTGTCCACTATAGCAACCAGTATCGAGGATCCGCGACGGAAGGATTGGGACCTGAAGATCAAGGAGGTAGAGCGAGACCTGAACAATGCGGTGAACAAGACGACGAATAAAACACCGTTCGAAACACTCCACGGCTATTCCCCTCGATTCCACGATGGGATACTTAGAAGATTAGCCGACAAAGACGTGGACCCATGGACCGAGCCGGATAGAATTCAAGAGAGTGTGAGAACCCAAATTGAGAAGAAACAAGAAATTATGAAGACATACTACGATAAGAAGAAGTGCCGTACAATCCAATTCGAAGTAGGAGAAATTGTAGTGATGAGGCATGTACCCAAAACGACGGGTGAACCAACCAAGGCACAACCCAAATATCGAGGACCTTTGATAATTACCGAGGTTCTGCCAAGCGACACGTATAGAGTGACTCAGTTAAGCGAAAGAACCAGTGGACGGTTCTACACGACAACGGCCCATATCAGTCAACTGAAGTCTTGGCACAGTGAAGAAGATGATTCAGCTACAGAAGAAAGTCCGGACGAGGAGCCAGAAGTAGAAGATACCCCCCGACGCAACCCACGACGTTCCTGCAACGCAAGGTTCAATCGAGGACGATTGAAATCCAGGAATGGCCGAATGTAGGCGCCATCCCGACCAGAGAGCCACAGATAAACAGATTATAAACGCACAGAATATAGAATCCGAGCTCCCCAGTAGAAGGAATACCCGGAAGACGACGGTACTCTCTGTTATATGTGTTGTTCACTATTATGATTTTGTTTTAATAAACGCTACTAAATTATTTCATTGGATCCTCTCTTTCTTTTCCCAGCAAGAAACGCCTACGGAAGCCAACACACCCAAGATAGAGGACAATGCTGCTGCTGTGATAGAGATGTATGGAGACATTTGAGGCTCTTCATTGGACACGACAACAACTAGGGAAGAACAAACGACGATTTCAAAATTACAAACAGGACATCTTAGAATGCTCAAATTTAATGGAAAAATCAAAACATTCCCGAAATACCCCAAATGCGATTCCCAGCCTGCAAGTCCTGAACATCTATTGAATTGTATCAAATCCTTCAAAAAATACCTCTGGGAAAACCCCAGTACTATAATAGAAAAGCTGAGACAATGGAACCTAATGGAGATCGTTTAAACGACTTGAGGAATAAGCAACAACAACATAAGTAAGACCAGAACGAGTGTAATCATAAAACAAATTCATTCTAACAAGGAAAGTATTCACATATATTTCCAATCTCAAAAAAACTACTGAGAAATATACAAACAAAATATTTATAAATAAAACTAGCGGACGTACCCGGCTTCGCCCGGGTTTTACCCGAATAAAGGTTTGTCTAACGAATCTCTCGATAAAGTGAACATTTTTTCCCGGTCCCTTGAAAATACTCGATAAGTTGAATAAAATCAATATTAATTGGTTCCCTCGGTAATTGGAAGTTAAAGGAATAGTATCTTGCCTTGGAATTGTATCATTATTCTTGTATGGACGTACCCGGCTTCGCCCGGGTTTTACCTGAGTAAAGGTTTGTCTAACGAATCTCTCAATAAAGTGAACATTTTTTCCCGGTCCCTTGAAAAATACTCGATAAGTTGAATAAAATCAATATTAATTGGTTCCCTCGGTAATTGGAAGTTAAAAGAATAGTATCTTGCCTTGGAATTGTATCATTATTCTTGTCTCAAATAAATTGCCGTGTCATCCTGAATTTTGTCTTTCCTAATTTTCTACATTACAAAATCATCGTATCATCATGATAATATTTAGAGCAGATTGTTGAATTATAACAGATAAATTATAATATTTATCTTGATTATTTTAAAGCGAAAAGTTATTTCAAAAATTTTATTTGCTAGAAACCTTCCCAGTACTATACTAAATAACTTCCCAAAGTTTCATGGCGTTCCAATGAGTGGTTTGGTCAGGCATAAAGGACAAACAAACAGACATACATTCATTTTTATATATATAAGATGCTGATGTCACGTGACTGAGGATGATGATGATGATAAACCGCGTAGGCCACCACAGAATATTCTGTGATAATATATTGCCACGTGGAAAATTAAGGAAGACAAACTTCAGGATGACACAGCAATTTATTTCAGGAAAGAACAAACTATGAAGGATAAACAAAAGATAAGGAATGAGGGAAGTTTACAGAATAGTGTAAAATATAAACATAAAAATTTATACTCTGTTAATACTAAGGTAAAATAATAAATAATTCGCTACATAGCTCCTTCCCTATGAGCTATAAACCTGAGCTGTGTTATTTCAGATACTGACATGGATCTGATGTGCTTCTGCCAAGGATTCCATCGAAGTCTTGGAACTTTGTCCCTAGTACTTTTGCGTCCTTTTTTCTTGCGGGGTGAAGAGTGGCTTTGTCGTCGTATCGTCTATAGGGATATCGGCATCTTGGAGAGAAGTCTTGGCTTTGACATGGCGGTGGAATCCTGGAGCCAGTCTTCGAAAATGTAGATCACAGCACCCATGGCTTCAAAGTCTTCTCGGCGATCTTCAATTTGTTTTCCCTAACTTACGCAGCATCTCCACCAAAATGCCACGTGGAAAATTAGGGAGGGCAAACTTCAGGATGAGACAGCAATTTATTTCAGGCAAGAACAAACTATAAAAGTTAAAAAAAAAAAGATAAGGAATTAGGGAAGTTTAAAGAGTAGTAAAATATAAACATAAAAAAATGATACTCTGTTAATACAAGTATAAAATAATAAATGCTTGTGTAAAATAATAAATCCTTTGCTACCATATGTTCATATGTAATAATAAGACCAATCAGATGGAATTCTGTACAGAAGAAACAACAGTACGACACAATATAGCAGTCTTACAAAAGAATCTTTCAGAAAAGCAGAATCTAATTATTGTGTCGAATTAACTTATGTACATAAAGCGTTCCAAATTTAATTACCAACTTACAATGGCCACACACTGGGCCCTAATTAGATCAATATTAGATTCTCATTTAAATATCTAAATATTATGTTTAGGATTAGTGAATAAACACTTCAAGTACCATTCTGTGTTGGTCCAAATAGGATTGTATAAAAATATGAATCCTTTCGTGCAATATATTTTGTTTATTAACTTTATAAAGACCCTTTGCAGAGCTGACTGCTATAGGGTGCGTCCCCAGGTGGGAGATAGGGGAACGACCTTCAGATATGAAAGCCAGCTGTAAAACAAGCAGAATAACTCTGATGAATAAGCAGTCGCGGACCAACAGCAGTATTGTTAGAAGAGGAGAAAGACCTCTTTAAAAAACCTGAGTTCAACTGACCCAGTTGATAGACCTCAGCAAGGGTCCCTCTCCAGGGATATGGAGGAGCTGTGTCTGTACTCATGTTAGAGTCGGCAGCAAAGGCGTCTGCTTCCATGTTAGGAACAACCTCAAATTACAGGCAAAGTCACACTTTCACCAAAGTGTGCCTGGATCATGGTGCCATGATCAATGAAAGCTGGACCCCTACACCTCATTCTAAGCTCGAGGAGCATGACCTCATGGAATTCGTGTAATATTTACACAAGGGGATAAGAAACAACAACAACTTTATAAAAATGGATGAAATGTATTGAAAAATAATTTGTCAATATTTACCAGGTTCATAATTTCAGTCCAGCTAACTACGTTCTCGACCGTGACAAGCTGGAAATTAGTCGTGTGTTAAACAAGATGAAATACGAAATCTACAAGTATTTTATAGATATCGATTTTAATTGTACCCCCTCCCCACTAACAATAGAGCTGTAACGAAGTTTTTGACTGAATTAAGATATTTTTTTTATATAAGAGCATTAAGCCTCCAGGGAAAAAGTTTCTTTTAAAAATATTTTTTATTTTTATTTTATTTAAAAAATCTTTCAAGCTTTCGGACAAGAAAGCCCTTCTATAGGAGAAAATATCTTACATCATTAAAACACCAATAAAATAAGATTTAAAATCAAATAAAGTTCTTCGGTTGTTTACCTTTGTTTCAATGTAGAATCAACGCAGGCTTCTGTTGCGTGTGATTTCGAGTTTGCTATTCCAAGGCAATATCTTCACTTGGGGGTTATGGGGTGTGTTCAGGGAATATTATGTTATAAATTTCCGTAATATCTATTCTTCGGTTAATGCTATTGTGCTTTCTGGATATGATGGATTCTATGATAAGTCTCTGTAGTCTATTGGGGATGTTGGAGTAGAGTTTATTTTTACATTCTTAATTAATTTTAGATATGTTTATACTGTAACTAGATTTGCATAATCTTCCGACAAAAAAAAAGGACAAACGAGGCAAAATACTATTTTACATATTTCCCTTACCGCCCCAATACAATCATCACGCGTCCTGGTGGTAGTTGATTTATGCTATCAACCCCGTCCTAGTTTCTATGAATACAACAACAACAACAACAAAAACCTTTACTAAGACACTATTGTCTTACAAGGGGATTCCCCTAAAAGGTTATATATGTACATGAGTGAGGAAGAAAAGCAATTTAGAGGGGAGGGGGAGCAATCAGCCGTTGTCTGTGGAGTTGAGCACTTCTTCCCTCATTTTATCTATCGCCTTGAAAATTTTTAAATATTTATAAACAAATGTTTTATCCAGCAGGAGAGTAGTAAATATTTTATATACATGTTGTTCATTATAGTGAGTTAGCCTCGAAATTTCGTGAATTTCCAGTCTCTTTTCCTGTAGAAATGGGCAATGGAATAGATAATGGACCAAATTGTCTTGGATGACAGCATTGCAGAAGTAGCAATTTAAAGGGTCGCTTTCCCAAAATCCCGTGATATCCTCGGGGGAAAATAGCCATAGAATCCTTTGACGGGCTATACATCGTTTAATTTCAAAGAGTGGTTTGATAGTAAGTAGTCCTCCGGTTTCTATGAATACTATACTACTAAAGATAAACTAAAAGAAACTAACCACATAGAATTATGTATAAAACTTTTCGAAACTTCCTTTCTAACAACATACCAAAATATTTCCGACCGAACTTTCATAATTCTCAATTCCTTTCTAATCAAGGAAATTTCAGAAGCTTTTTAAAAAGAATTAAAGCAGTGGAAAACTCGAGTTGTTTTTGTGGACATGAGGAACAAACCTCAATACATCTTTTACTGGATTGTCCTGTTTTTCAAGACTACAGAATCGACAATAATTTAATAGTAACAGATCAAAGTATTTTTATTTCCAGTGAATAAATGTATATTAAATTCAATACCTTGGGTAGATATATTTTAAATTATATAGCAACAAATATCTTTTAAGAAACTGATAATTTATATTATGCTGATTGTACATATTGCCAGACATTTCTTTCTTTTGTACACAGTTCTTTTTTCTCGTTTTTTTCTCTCTTTCTCATTGTTAATATCATATGACTATTCTATTCACGGTCTAAATTTATTGTATATATATTGGTAGGTAGAAAAAAGGGCGCATTCCCGAATAGAATGTTTTAGAACGTTCAAGAAAAATGTAGAAAAATCGGAAAACAACTGATTGGTCAATCTAAAGTGATTGCGCAAGGCTTAGCGCTGGCGGCTTTCTGATTGGATAACCAATTATGACCGTTCTGGGAAGATCTACTCCAGGATATATAGGGATGAGGAGCTCATACCTAGGAGAAGAAGAACGAAGCTACGTGGTGGACTCCAAGCAAGCTGCTGTCTCAAGAGGTCGAACTGCTTCTTACAGCCGACGCCAGGTACTTCGTGGAAGATTCTAGAAGGTTCTACGAACTTCTGTCTCCTGTTCTGCTCCTGCTTTCCTTCACTGTGCTATAGTTGGTGAGTTTGTAACTGCTGTTTTCTTTGTTGTTGTTTTATTTTGTAATCTTCTGTAATTATTTTATTGTTTAGGTTTAAATAAAGTCCTAAAGATCCTTTGAACCCACGGAAGTTATTCATTGTCAATGTACAACGGAACGCCAGGTACTTCGTGGAAGATTCTAGAAGGTTCTACCAACTTCTGTCTCCTGTTCTGCTCCTGCTTTCCTTCACCGTGCTGCAGTTGGTGAGTTTGTAACTGCTGTTTTATTTATTGTTCTTTTGTTTTTGCATTCTTCTGTAATTAGTTTATCGATTAGGCTTAAATAAAGTCCATAAGATCCTTTGTAACCACGGGAGTTATTCTTTGTCAATGAACATAGCAACAATATGTATAGACAAATGTAAAGGCATACATGCATGACAGCGTAAGTGTCCTTAGGGAGACATAGCGGTTTAAATTGAAATAAAATTTAAAAAGTGTAGGATTATTGATAGTTCATCCCCAGCTCACCTGTCGAAAGCCAGAAAGAATCAATAGACAAAAACTTGGAGGAAGTTATAGATCCGTGGAGAAAGTCCAATAAAAATAAATAGGAGAAGGATTGTATTTCTAATGATTAATTGGGATGATATTTTCTCAAATAATCGATCCCAAGCTGAGAGTTGAATTGGTAAAAGATTGTTGGTAGAAATTGCCACACGGAAAATATCATTTAGGCATCTCTTGGAAAACTCTATATAAGATACATGTGCGAGTGTTACACTTGATAAGTAAATATTTATCTTTTTTTATTTAAATATATTATCCCTAAACATTTTCTCGATAAATCATGTTTATTTGGATAGATGGCGCACGCCATTAGCAATCCTTAGTCGTGTTGTCAAAAGATATGTTTTTTTAAAAATCATTTTACCTTCCTGATAGTCTTCTTTCTTCGTTTTCTGATAGCTTATATAGTAATTGATATTGGCTACTTTACATTATGTACAAAAGCTAAGGAATTTTTTTTCTTACCCCTAGTACACGTGGTACAGGCCACGATAATCATGGTGGGTAGAAGTAGGCGACTGTTTTTACTGTAAGTGCACCACATGTCTTCACATGTGAAAAACAGTTTTACTTATCCCTAGTACACGTGGTACAGGCCACGATAATCATTGTGGGCAAAGGAAGGCGACTGTTTTTACTGTAAGTGCCCTACATGTTTACATATGTAAAAAGCAGTTCGACTTTGCACTTACAAATGTGTCAGACCCCCGTTTGGCTACTTGCACTCGCTGGTGTAGTTGGACTTTTGCAAGAATCGGGGACCATTGTAGCATTTTTTAAATCAGAAAAAAGTCCCGATACGGGAATCGAACTCGGGTCGTAGCGATCGAAAATCTACGGTTTAGACCATCCTTCCAACGACCCCTTATTGTAAGAGATATCTACAACTAATACTTATATGTTTTATATTATTGCTTCAACGAATTTTTAAATATTCGTTTTGTTATAACAATAGTTTTCTAATTTTATGTTTAAACACAGTAAAACCAGTAAATTATATACGCACCACTAAAGTTTGAATTATATTTATGTCTCCAAAAACCACACACACAACACAAGCACGCAAAAGTTATATTATGTTAAATGTATGCCTTTATTTAGAATAATATATGCAATTGCAAACAAAAGCTTTTATTAGGGTGCAATCATAATCAAACGGGGCTCTGACACATTTGTAAGTGCAAAGTCAAACTTCTTTCCACATGTGTAGACGTATGGTGTACTTACAGTAAAAGCAGTCGCCTACTTCTACCCACCATGGTTATTATGGCTTGTACCACGTGTACTAGGGATAAGCAAAAAAAGTGCATTGAAATAATCGCCACCTTTACATTCGGATGATAAAAAATATATTATATTGTCAAGAAGCTCCATCCAGATGGGACACCTGTCAATCATCCCTGGACCCCGGGGGGGACCACAGGTGTGAGGGGTTCTCGGAAGCTGATCTGTAAATAAGGAAAACGAGACGGTGGCTGACGCCGCTCATTATTATTATCTTTACCTGGGAATAAGTTGTTATGTTATCTGACTCTCTCTCCCTATAAATACCTCTTGTATATAATTTTATTGGAGAACTAGAAGGTAAATACCCACCTTTATAATAAATTGATTATCCTCAAATTTACCCTTGTTTTATTTATCTCCGCGACAATATTTTAAAAATTATTGAACATGTATATATTTACAATTTTCGATAATGTAATATATCCCTAATATGTAAATATTCATAGAATTAAAGAACTACTCTGTGAATTAAAAAGATAAACGAATGACCAACAAGAGAAAACAAGAAATCTTTGTACCTTTATCATGATAAAAAAAGTATTTAATCCTAAACTTGTTATGAATCATTAAAATATGAAACATATAAGGCTAGATAATGAATTATAAACTGAGAAAAGTTGGAATATATGAAAATATTTAAGGGAAAATTTGCATAGCGACCAGAAGGTAGCAGACGACCGATTCAGCAGGGTGCCTAGGTGTATGCGTGTTGGTTGGTCTATAGTATTGAACGGTTTCCACTTCCGGAGCCTCACTTCCGCATCTGCGCACTGTGATACCTCACTAAGTCCCTTCTTACCTTCTTTTTTCATGATTTCCACTTTGTTTCATAATTTCAATGAAATACTGTCGATAGTAATCTATATAATACAATTATATAGAAAGGAGAAGGATTTTCAATTTAAAAAAAAAATCATAGCGATTTTCAATAATAAAAGATTTTTTTTTATTTGGTGACAAGAAGCGCAGAAGGTGGAGAGATTTGTCTGTGGGGGGACTGTTACCATGGCAACAATGTAAACATTGCAGACGACCCCTTGTCTTTCCCACCAAACGATCATTATTCTGAAAGGTAGTTTGACATAGGGGTCGAAGATAGACCAACTTTCTGTTAAACTTACCTCATTGGAACATTTTTTTTTTGTTATCCCTTGTATACATGGTACAGGTCATAATAATAATGGTGGGTAGAAGTAGGCGACTGCTTTTATTGTAAGTGCACCACATGTCTACATATGTGAAAAGCAGTTTTGCTTATCCCTAGTACACGTGGTACAGGCCATGATAATCATGGTGGGTAGAAGTAGGTGAATGCTATCACTGTAAGTGCACCACATGTCTACACATGTGTAAAGCAGTTTTGCTTATCCCTAATACACGTGGTATAAGCCATAATAATCATGGTGGGTAGAAGTAGGCGACTGCTTTTACTATAAGTGTACCACATGTTTACACATGTGAAAAGCAGTTTTGATTATCCCTAATACACGTGGTACAGGCCATAATAATCATGGTGGGTAGAAGTAGGCGACAGCTTTTACAATAAGTACACCACATGTCTACACATGTGAAAAACAGTTCGATATTTGCACTTACAAATGTGCCAGAACCACATTTGGTTACTTGCACTCGCTGGTGGGTTTGGACTTTTGCAAGAATCGGAAGCTATTGGAGCATTTTTTAATCAGAAAAAAAAGTGCCCAATGCGGGAATCGAACCCGGGTCGTAGCTGTCGAAACCCAATGGTTTAGACCATCCTTCCACCAACACCCATTGAAACAATGAAGAGGCTCAGTTTAAATTTATAGTAGCTATAAATTCTTCAACAATACTTTTATATGGTTTTTGTTTTATCATTTAATGCCACATTTATTTTAACAATTCACTTCATTAACGTTATTATAAACTAGTGTACAAATTCTAAACTATTATAGACGCGTATGATTCTCTTTAAAATTAAACAATTTCTACTGTCCTTACTGCAATGGAAAAATTAATAGGAGGGCCTAGCTCATCAGTGGTGAACCCTCCCAGCGGTTTCACCAGTTTAATCTACCATACCGCTGTTATATTGCATTTTTCGATATTTCTTTTATAGTGATACTGATGCTAGACTCTTGGAATGGGTATTTTAGATGGACTATGGACATAAGCTTTGAGGACAGTAGAATTACATACAATTATAAATATATAATATGCTTCGAGCAATCGCTTTTCCGCAAATATCAATTTGTGTCTTTCATTATAGCAATTATATTATGATGCATTAAGGTAAGGACAGTAGAATTTGTTTATTTTAAAAATAATCATACACGTTTATAATAGTTTCGAATTTTGATAACAGATGGCGACTAATGCATCATAAACTGGTGTGCATAAGGTTCAGAAATAAATAATAAATTAATTATTCAGATTGAAATTATTGTAAGAATATTATTAAAAGCAAATTTGCATAAATATATATATATATGAAAAAACAATAGAAAAAATAAAAGATAAGTGGGTCAGGTGTTGATATTAAAAATAAAGAAGGCATCTCCTGACCACGAGCACATGTGATTTTTTAGATGGCAGAGCGCCATTTAGTGGAGCAAATATAAGCTAAATAAATTATTGATTTATCAAGAAATTGGGTTGGCTAAATATCACGGAGCAAGCTAAATAAACGTTCAGTTTATTTTTTCTCCACTAGATAGCACATATGCTCGTGGTCAGGAGATGCCTTCTTTATTTTTAATATATGTATATGTCATAATTTGTATAGTTAATGCCAAAAGAGATAATTTATTTCCGTCAAACTAAGTATGTAAATATGTTACCATTGTGTTAAAATGTAAATATGTAAATTCATCCATGTATAAAGGCGGTACAAAAATTAAAGGTGGCAGACATCGCGGGTGCGCTGCTCGCTAGGCATAACGACTGCGCCTCTTCATTTAGCTACGACATATATATTTTCTATAGACCCCCCCCCCCCCCCCATAACCACCACTAAAGATTAAATGAAACTTTTGGAATTTTCGAAAGAGGTGTTTAACTGGTAGAGTTGCTAGGCCAAATCTATGACCAAAATATAGATGGAAATTTTATGCCATATATGGCCATATAAAAAGTTGCAAAAATATTTAAAATTTTATTTAAAACTGTATAATATTACCGTTATTATTTTTATAATTATAATTTACGCCAAATCACTTTTTAAACTAGTATACAATCCATATTTAATGCATTAAATAATAAATGGTCTTATTGTGTATCACTAATAATTTATTAAATGTCAATATTTTTCAAAGACATTATTCCCTATATATATATATATGAAAAAACGAAATTAAAAAAAAATAAAAGATAAAAAGATCAGGTGTTGAAATCAATATTAAAAATGGCATATCCTGACCAGGAGCACATGTGCTTTACAGAAGGCAAAGCGCCATCTGGTGGAACAGAAATCAACTAAACATTGATTTAGCCTGTTCCCTGAAATTTGGCCAATCTGGGAACAGGCTAAATCAATGTTTAGTTGATTTCTGTTCCACCAGATGGCGTTCTGCCTTCTGTAAAGCACATGTGCTCCTGGTCAGGATATGCCATTTTCAATATATATAAGTCAGTGTATAACGAAAATTGAAATTATACCGCGAATGTTTCTTTTATAAAAATCGAATTTCTCTTTGAAAATAAATTTCGATTTTTATAAAAGAAACATTCGCGGTATAATTTCAATTTTCGTTTTACAATCATCAGCCGCGTTATATTGTATTTTAAAAGTCAGTGTATGTTTGTCAGCTAAACAATATGTACAATACAATACAATACGTAACTAACCTACCTTGTCTCCAGGAAGCTGGCTGAGGGCATCGGTGGAAAGGAAGGCCTTGACAATGTCCTCATCCGCGGTTTCCGCCTCCACGTTGAAGAGGCAGATTCTTGGGAGGAATTGCCTCAGTTCCCGGACTTTCAGGCCTTGGAGCTTGTTGTTCAGGGCAGAGCTGACGGCAGGAATGGCCTCTGGAGTATTGGAGTGCAGCACCAGTTTTCCCCTGGTGCGCAGAGACGCCCAGACGCCTTGGGGCAGAGTGTGGGCAGCGCGGACAGCTTTGAGGATGTCCCGTGGGTGAGCCTGCGGGTTATCTGCAATAACCACGATGTGGGCCGCAGATTTCTCCCCATTGAGGGTGCAACGGCAGGCATGGGGGCGCGGGAAGATGCAGGCTTGGCTTGAACCAGTGGTTTGCTCCACTTAGCGGGCGGGTTTGACGCCTCTGGCTACTTCCTCTTGGTTAGAGCAGGATCTGGCTTCTTGGGAGCAGGTGCTGCCACAGGGACAGCAGCTGGAGCGGGGGTGGCAGGCTTGATGAGCTCGGTCTGAGCGTTAGAGTCCTTGCAGGTGGGAGCAGGGCTAGTTTGAGTGGTGTGGCAGGTTTTCTTGGGCATTTGGGCATCCATGATTTCATCCAGCTCCATGAAGTCATTCACGGTGCCCGCGAGGTTCTTCACATCCCTAACTAGGCACTTGGTTATTTCCGTTCGCTGCTCAAAGAAGCGGACAAGGTCCAGGTGAAGAGCTGCTAGGGAGGGCTGGCCGAGGGATTGCAGGATTTGGTAGTGGCGGGAGATGACCATGTTGTCTTCTTCAACAAGAGCCGCGATGTCGACCGAGGGTTGAGAGGGCTTGTTGGCTTTCTTCTTCTTCTTCTTGCAGGAATCCATGGCGGGAGAGCGTCGGAGCGTTGAATAAGAACGGACAAAATGCCAGGTCGAATGAGAAATTGCCAACGGGAAACAACAACAATGGGTTTATATAGGGAAAGCCACGACATCTGGCGGTCGACTTTACAGAGTAATTTGATCTGGGAATTATAATTTTAAAATAAAATAACATTTTTATATAATATATATACAATCTACTGGTTATTGTACTGCAATGAATAATAATTGTAAAAAAACGAGGGCATGGCTCATCATTGGTAAACCCTTCCAACGGATTCATCACTGTTGAACCATGCCCCCTCCCTCTTTCAATTTAATTCATTGCAATACAAAGACAATAGAATTATTATTTTTAATTACACTCATGGAATGATGAAACTATCCTTAGGCCCCTATATAACCGAGGGACGACCATTAATGTTGTCGCGTATGTGGTCCTGTACCCCCATCTTAGGGAGAGTTTCCTCGCGGATACCTTACCTAAACACATTCTTGTCAAGTTCCTCAACACAGTCATCGCTGGGGACACGGATTCCATAACTCGCAAGTCTGAACTCAAGACGATTCTAAGCTCCTGATAGGATCCAGACGTACCTTCGGAGAAGGCCTCGTCTGGTGTATATATTTTCTCTAATATTTTAAACTCCGTAAACTCTCTCTTTGACTGTTGACTAGATGTCAATAAACTATTTTAAATTGTCAATTGTCATGTAAAAAATGGAAGTGGAAAGTATTTGATGTCACCAGTCGTCGTAGAATGAAGCAAAAATAAATTAATATATTTATATCAAGCAA
Source organism: Cordylochernes scorpioides (assembly GCA_030710605.1). Classification (NCBI taxonomy): domain Eukaryota; kingdom Metazoa; phylum Arthropoda; class Arachnida; order Pseudoscorpiones; family Chernetidae; genus Cordylochernes; species Cordylochernes scorpioides. The sequence continues at coordinate 146,870,389 of CP092864.1, forward strand.
TGCATTTCCAAGAACATTTTCTAAACTCCATCTAAGCATAAATTAAACAAAATTCGAAACTTTCATAGACTCGTATGATTCTTTTTTAAAATAAACAATTTCTACTGCCCTTACTGCAATGGAAAAATTAATTAGAGGGCCTGGCTCATCAGTGGTAAATATTAATATTTCCATCGCAGTAGGGGCAGTAGATATTGTTTATTTTAAAAAAGAATCATACGCGTCTATAATAGCTTCGAATTTTGATAACAGATGGCGCGCTAGTGCATCATAATAAATTAAACAAAATACAATAACCTGTCATATACACATCTCTATGAAAAAAACATTAGAAAAATATTTCAAGAAGCCACTGCGACCAAAAATATGTTTTGGTCGCAGTGGTACACCCTACTCCACGCTGACGAGCGCCAACAGCGCGAAACGCGTTCGTGAATGGCTTTTCTTGATTTATCAAGAAATTGGGTTGGCCAGATATCAGGAAACAGGTTAAATCAATGTTTAGTTGATTTCTGTTCCACTAGATGGCGCTCTGCCTTCTGTAAAGCACATGTGCTCCTGGTCAGGATATGCTTTTATTTTTTATTTTTAATACATCTCTATAAAAAAAAAACAAAGTTAAACTATTAAAAACAATTATTTATTTCTTTAATATTATTTCGAAATAATTCCTGTCTAATATGTTTATTTCGTTCATAAAGATGGCTATTAAGTTCTACAGAATTTATATTGGACCACTTGCAATGTTGAACAATTCTATTACTCTAGCGGAAATAACATTTTTATATCCCATAAGATACTAGAGAAAGAACATGAAACTTGAATAGACCAAATGATTAAAAAATGTGCACGAATTTAATTATTTTTAGACGTGTTGCGCTTCTGAAATTTATTCATAAATTACACGCCACATGAAGTTAATTTGACCCAAATTGTCTGTTTCTTTCATTTAATCCATTCTGGGTTTAACACTTTTATTTCTGCTTATGTATTTTTGTTATTTTAGATGTGTTATGATAGTTATTTAGGAGTTCCAATATGAACTGGTCTTTTTTTTTTAAATAATATTCAGAGAAAATGTTGTTATGTGCAATGAAGAGCCTCAGATGTCTCTGTACATCTTTATCACAGCAGCAGCAATGTCCACAATCTTGGGTGTGTATACTGTATTGTTGTTGTCATGTCCAATGAAGAGCCTCAGATGTCTCCATACATCTCTATCACAGCAGTCACAATGTCCACTATCTTGGGTGTGTATACTGTATTGTTGTTGATGTGTCCATGAAGAGCCTCAGATGTCTCCATACATCTCTATCACAGCAGTCACAATGTCCACTATCTTGGGTGTGTATACTGCATTGTTGTTGTTGTGTCCAATGAAGAGCCTCAGATGTCTCCATTTATCTCTATCACAGCAGTCGCAATGTCCTCTATCTTGGGTGTGTATACTGTATTGTTGTTGTCGTGTCCAATGAAGAGCCTCAGATGTCTCCATGCATCTCTATCACCGCAGTCACAATGTCCACTATCTTGGGTGTGTATACTGTATTGTTGTTGTTGTGTCCAATGAAGAGCCTCAGATGTCTCCATTTATCTCTATCACGGCAGTCGTTCTCTATCTTGGGTGTGTATACTGTATTGTTGTTGTTGTGTCCAATGAAGAGCCTCAGATGTTGGTTTTTGACTGCTACGACCTGAAATCAAATCCCGCATTGAGTTCTTTTTTTTAATTAAAGAAAATGCTCCAATGGTACCCGATTCTTGCAAAAGTCTAACCCCACCAGCGAGTACAAGTAACCAAACGGGGCTCTGACACATTTGCAAGTGCAAATTCGAACTGCTTTCACATGTGTAGACATGTGGTGTACTTATAGTAAAATCAGTTGCCTACTTCTACCCAACATGATTTATCATGGCCTGTACCACGTGTACTAGGGATAAGCAAAAAAAAACTTAAAGTGATCGTTGAAGTTTCTTAAATGAATGAACAGCGCAAAAAAAATCCAAGTGTTATTATCACATACACACACAAAAGCCTTTATTAGGGACTTGGCTCATACAGATTCTCCCAATTGGGTAAGGTAATAATCATCTTTTGTTATTTACATAGAAATTGAACTGGCTTTATTCTTCATCTCAAAGTCATTCACTTGTTGACTGGTCCTTACATAATGATGATCTAAAAAATGTATAGTAAGCAATTGCCTTAGATTTGTTTGCTGATATTTTTGAAAGCAATACGTAGGGCGAAAAATGTTGGTACATTCAATTTTTTTATATAGGGCCTTCCTCTCTGCATCAAAGGCTGTACAATTGAGCAGGTAATGGGGGAGTTCTTCAGTAATTTCCTTGTTACACAGTGTACATATTAAGTTTTTGTCCTCAAACGTCAGAACCGGTTTTTTTTTTTAAGACTGTAAATAGTATTCTCGATTGAGCTATACAACGTTTGACTGGTAAAGGGAAATCATCGGTTAGGTAGCATTCTGTTTCTATTGAGAAGTGTTATTTTCCTATTTTGTGTGAATTTAAGTCGATTTAGAAAAGTGCATTAGAAGTAAAGGTAGACAATATATATATATATAGTGGATTATCATCAATTTTATTATAAAGTTCTTTGCTTAGCTAAGTGGTGTCATTCTAAAAACAGCCGGCTGCTTCCTGGCGACTGATTGGCTGATAGTATTTTATTTGATCGCCGTATTGTGGGAGCCAATAAAACACTAATTTGGTGTCGCTTCTGGACAGCGGTCGGCCGTTTTTAGCCAATGACAGCCTTTGTTTTCATAGCGCAATTCTGAAAGTCCTTGGGCTAGTTAAGGTAAATACCATACTTGACTGATACATGGTATATACAAACCTCCCAATAAAATGAATATTCAATCGTTGAGTAGTAGATTAAATGTTGTTTAGAATTCGTTCAAATGCTTCTAGATCTTCTTGGCTAGAGTGTCTAGCCTTGATATGGTCTAGTAGGCGTCTTCTAGCGTGTTCCAAACTTCGATGATGCTTGACAAATTCAAACAGACTATTGAATTCTATATGACCAGAGCAGCATTCGCATCCTGTTCTCCAATCACCGCTTGTTTCATCTGTATTCCCAGGATCTGCTGTGAGTATCGATTGATCGTCCTTCTTTTCCGAGAGTTTTGCCACTTCGTTCTCTATATGCTGCGCCACTCGTTCCAGAATCATCTTGGCTTCCATCGGATTCGATGGTATCTTAGGATTTGTAATCGGTACTTGGCTTTCTGCCTCTTTCTTTTTCATATTCTTTGCGTGGCTCTTCCCTTCCATATGTTCCAAGTATGGTATGGGTCCGCTGAACTTCTTATTGCATGCCCAGCATTCGATGATGTTGAAGTCTTTTATTGAAGAAGACACGGTTGTATCAGTTTCGGTACATTCTTCTTTTCTTGCGGCTGGCGTTCCTGCTTCGACTTCTTCTACAGTCGCGTCAGCATTTTGGGTTGATGATGGCTCTTCGCTGGATTTTGCTTGTTCCGGCGAAAGCTGGTTCACAGGGGAATATCGCTGTAACAGCTCTTTCTTCCTCAGCTGTTTGGCGTGTTGGCGGCCGGTCATATGCTGGTAAAACGGTATTGGGCCGCTGAAATCCTTCTGACAGACAGAGCACGTTTTGCTGTTCATCTCTTCGGTCGATAAAAAGTCGCTCAAAACTGGCGATAGTTTGAGAATGTTTTCTAAATTTTCTTTGCAGGGTGATAGCTTATCGACGGGCAAAGAAAAGCTTTCCTTATTAGTTGACAAATGCAAATCAAAGAGTTTGGTATGTTCTTGGTTATCTTCACCGATTTCCTTTGTTTTGGGCAGTACGTCCTTTTTCTGGACGCTAGCTTCAGAAAACAGCGGATTACACGATTGTACTTCATCTTTAAGCCAACGTATGTATTTCATAGTATCTTTATCCTCTCCATTTTGGGATTTCAAATGGCATTGAAATTGTTCTTGATCAGAAGTAGCTAAAGAACAATTTCGATTACCGTCAGAACTTTCCTTAAATCTGGGCATCTTCATTGAACGATAACAGTCCTTATAGCCTTTTCTATAGGCAAATCGGGATGAATTTCTTACATCGTGCCATCTGGAGTGAATCTTGAAGGATGGACCTTTGAAATTATTTGGATTAGGGATCCAAATATTGACTCGTTCCTTACAATTTCCATTAAGATGTTGATCATAATAGTCTGGATACTTGTTTGAAGGATTACCTAATGGATAATAGGGCAGTCTAAAATGTTGATGGACAAAGTTTGGAATGCTAGGACGCTGTCGATAGAGTAGTTGACTATTATCGGAGTAGCACTCAATGTTTGAAAGAGGATTTCGACCTCTTCTGTCAAAATGGAAGTTGTCCTGACGGAGCTGAGAGATGTTTTTCTTGATTTCCTCTTTATAGCGGCCTCCCATCTGCATGCACGTTTCCGTGTGAGCGCGCGTGGCGTACCTATACCCATGGTATCTTCGGCCTTTCAAATCCCCAAAGTTGGGGCAAGAGTAAGATTGTCTACCTCCGTATGATACTATAAGCATTATTTCATCCGAAATAGCCCCTATATAGTTTTTTGATTTGAAACCGAATAAAGAATTATTTTGATAGTTGTTTGGGAGAACTGCCTTACTTTGTATATCAAACTGCATTTTGTTATGAATTTGACTTAGAGCAAAGCGTCGGTTGAAATTAGTATTGAAAAAATCATTCGAATATCGAAATGATCTTTTGGAATCTTCTTGATGGTAAATTCTTTGTCTTCGAGAGTTAAATCCGCATGGTTTCCAACTATAAATCTTTCTTATTTCTAAGTTTTCATTTTTAATAGCATTATCTACTGAATTATTTAATAATAACTTGTTGTTTTTATCTTTATAGTACATTTGTTTAGGATTCCTATCTAAATTGGATGTCTTGTGATTGACTTCTTTATTCAAATCGCATTGGCTAGACATATTTCCATTCTTTACTTCATTTGAAATATTACTATTGCATTTATTGGTAGATTCTTTTGAATTTTCAGTTGAATAATTTTCTACGTTTGGATTATTCAGATCTATTTTGATGTTTTTACCATTTTCAACAAAATTAATAAAATGGTTATCTCTCTGTGAAGTCATTTTTAAAATCTCTTCAATAGATTTTTCGATATTTTGTAATTTTTCATTTTGTTTCGTGATATTATTTGATTTGATTTGTTCATTATTTTGGAGTAGTTCCTGTTTCACAGCTTGTTTCTTGTGCATTCGGCTGATCAGATGCTGAGCAAAAGGTACAGGACCGCTAAATTTCTTGTAACAGATATTACAAAAAGAAAAAGGATGATTTGATGCATACGTATTGTTTTCTGGATTTTTCATGAAATTTTCTATTTCATATTTCTTTCTATGTTGAATACTTTCATAATGTTGTTTTAAAGGAATTGGCCCAGAAAAGAATTTGTGACAAATCTCACAAGAATTAATTGAAGCATCCATTTTCACTTTAAAATACTTAGCACAAATTATCGTCTGATAAATTATCAGTATCAATATCCATGTTCTAACAAAATACATCAAATTCTTGAAGAAAAACAGCAATCAATGCATCAATTTTTTAATCTACATTTTTCACCAAAAAAACAAATCACTGCGTATTTTTTAAATTTATAATATTAATAACTTTTATATTACACTTATTGATAGATGAATTCAATTTAAAATATTTTCGCAGCTATTTTTAGCTGAATAAACGAAGTTTATCACGCTCAAAGTAAACATCTGTTTATAAAAGAACCTATGCACGCGGTGACCTTCAACACTTCTCATCTTAGCAACCCTGCATTCACAGAATAAACCATTTATCCATAATTTAAAAATAATATGAATGTTTTTTTTTTTATTTATCTCCAAAAGTTTTTGCAATCAATATTGAATAATCAAAATATAAAAAATGAATTTTACCATTAAATTCTACATGCATTTCTTTTCTAATGTGAATATTTTCATAAAATAATTCATTAGTGTAATTTAGGTCTACAGTAGTTGAAATATACTCTGCAGAATTTGTTAAATTTTCTATATTTATTTATATGTAGTATATATCGTTTTGAAAACAGAGCAATCCATAAATAAATCTTCAATTAAAAGGCATATATTGAATCAAAATATCATTTATTTTACCAATATTTCAGTTGGCTGAACGCCAACCTTTATCAAGGTATTATAACATATTAATGTATGTCAACAACAAACTCAGCGTCACATTTGTTGTTGACACATATTAATATGTTATAATACCTTGATAAAGGTTAGCGTTCAGCCAACTGAAATATTGGTAAAATAAATGATATTTTGATCCAATATATGCCTTTTTATTTAAATTATATATAAATATTATCACATATGCGTGTAAAATCAAATGCAGGAATTGTTAATTTCTCTTAAAATGGGTCGAAAAATTAAAAATCCTTCTAATTTATTATTAATGAATTCATTTTGAAAGCGTGCGGCGTCATGTTATTTTTTAATAAAAATGCAAATTAAATTAGGTAATCAAGATAGATTTTTGAGAGACCATCAATTCAAATGTTTTAACTAATTTAAATAGATATTAATGTGACCCATGATTATTAAATTAGTTACAAGCCTTAGCGATTATATTACCATTTTATAAAAACTTTCACTCAAAGGTTGAATGATCTATTTAATTATTTATTGTTTTTTAAATATGTTAAAAAATATTGCATATCGTATTTTATTTATATAATAATATATTATCACGCCATCTGTTATCAAAATTCGAAACTATTATAGACGCGTATGATTCTTTTTTAAAATTAAACAATTACTATTGTTCTTACTGCAATAGAAAAATTAATGGGAGGTCCTGGCTCATCAGTGGTAAACCCTAATTATATATTTATGATTGTATGTAGTTCTGCTGTCCTCAAAGCATATATTCAATTGAATATAAGCAAAAATATTTTTGAAAATTAATTCTATTGACGTTTTGTGGCGCTGAGTTTGTTGTTGACACACATTAATATAATATAATACACTGAGGCCTGTGATTGTAAAGCAACACTTGAAGTTACACCGCATAAGTTTCTTTTCAACGAAAAATCAAGATTTTATTTCAAGGTGAAATATTGACTATTTCTAACCTTTTTGGATGAGGTATGAAAGGGTTAATTATGAAGAGTAATGATGAACGGAAAAATAAAAGTTAATAAGTGAGCAACAATTACCCAGAAATTATATGAAAAAGTAAAAATAAAATCAGGTAAAAATTTCTTTTAATTTTAAATTTGCAAGCTTTCAAGCAAATATACTGTTCTCTTCAACGGGCTGATACTCTATGCACAATCTCTTAATAATCTTTATATAAAATAATTGAAAACTTTTGTTATTGGTATGTGCTCTCGTGGGTGTGCAACACCGATAAGTCCTGGAAGCACTGGTATCATAAAAAATAAATAGCATCAATAGAAAAATTGACCTCCCAACCCAATAAAACAATATCCCTGACAAATTATCTAAATATTAATAATTATTCCGTGTTTATATATATACTAGACGAATGACCCGGGCAACGCCCGTGTTTTACCCGATTGAATGTTTTTATTCAAATACTATTTGTTACAATTATAAATTGGAACCGTGGATGTCACTCTTGTGAAACGTCCCGCTCCAAACTTTACATGTACATTAGGTCAGCTGGTATTACCCCTCATTTTCACCGCTAGAGGCGCGAGCGAATTGACTTTTGTTAATATACATAATTATAAAGATAGAAGCTTCTATAGAAGATAATGATCATAATGATGATGCGCGCGCATCCGTGACAGCGATGAGGAATTGAGGAAAGACGGTCGTGACTATATATTAATGACGAATGACCCGGGCAACGCCCGGGTTTTACCCGATTAAATGTTTTTATTCAAATACTATTCGTTACAATTATAAATTGGCGCCGTGGATGTCACACTTGTGAAACGTCCCGCTGCAAACTTTGTGTCTGAGAAGCGATATTTTTATAGAAAGATGATCTGGCTTTTGTTTTCTGCTCGAATGAATGTTTTTCTGTTAGAATTTTGTTCCTGCGTACAAAATAATGAACTGGTTTCACCCGTGGTCTCTGCTTTTTGGAATTTTTCCCGATATAATTTTGTATCTGATAATCAAACATGATACAGCAATATCGTCATCATCATTTTCTGACTAAAAATATATAGTTTTAATAATTGATTTATATATTTTTTAAAATAGCCTATCGTCTTCCCCGTATTTATTTACCTATGTATGGACATTTTGGTTTGAATTAGTGAACTACTGCGAATTTGTATACCGGACATACAAACAAACATACAAACAGACAAACATACAAACATTCATTTTTATATATATAGAGATTTACTCTTCATTGTTGGCTTTTTATATTATATTTACTCTTCATTGTTGGCTTTTTATCTTACATTCACTCTTCATTGTTGGCTTTTTATATTATATTTACTCTTCATTGTTGGCTTTTTATCTTACATTCATTCTTCATTGTTGGCTTTTTATATTACATTTACTATTCATTGTTGGCTTTTTATCTTACATTCACTCTGTTGGCTTTTTATATTACATTTACTCTTCATTGTTGGCTTTTTATCTTACATTCACTCTTCATTGTTGGCTTTTTATATTATATTTACTCTTCATTGTTGGCTTTTTATCTTACATTTATTCTTCATTGTTGGCTTTTTATATTACATTTACTCTTCATTGTTGGCTTTTTATCTTACATTCATTCTTCATTGTTGGCTTTTTATATCATATTTACTCTTAATTGTTGGCTTTTTATCCTACATTCATTCTTCATTGTTGGCTTTTTATATTATATTTACTCTTCATTGTTGGCTTTTTATCTTACATTTATTCTTCATTGTTGGCTTTTTATATTATATTTACTCTTCATTGTTGGCTTTTTATCTTGCATTTATTCTTCATTGTTGGCTTTTTATATTACATTTACTCTTTATTGTTGGCTTTTTATCTTACATTCATTCTTCATTGTTGGCTTTTTATCTTACATTTATTCTTCATTGTTGGCTTTTTATATTACATTCACTCTTCATTGTTGGCTTTTTATCTTACATGCAATCTTCATTGTTGGCTTTTTATATCATATTTACTCTTCATTGTTGGCTTTTTATCTTACATTCATTCTTCATTGTTGGCTTTTTATATTATACTAATGATGATGTGCGCGCATCCGTGACAGCGATGAGGAATTGAGGAAAGACGGTCGTGACTATATATGTTGATAATCCAAATTGTACCTTATCATTAGATTTGGTCTTATTACCTTCTGCTTCTAATCTATATTCCAAATTGTACCTTATCAGTAGATTTGGTCTTATTACCTTCTAATCTATAATCCAAATTATTTGGATAATGATAATGATCATAATGATGATGCGCGCGCATCCGTGACAGAACCGGCCGGCCGGCCCGCCCGCCCGCCCGCCCATGACGGTCGTGACTATATATGTTGATATACAAGTATATACTTGTATTTCATCCCATTATAATATATATTAATTTAGCTGTAAACAGTCTGATGCACTCCCACACATGCCAATAACAAAGGTTTTCCAATTATTTTATATAAATATTATTTAGAGATTGTACATAGAGTATTAGCCTTCGAAATTATTTTAAAGGCGTAAGATTCTTTTTGAAAATAAACAATTTCTACTGCTCTTACTGCAATGGTAAAATTAATGGGAATTCGCCAGTTGGCGAAACCGCTGGGAGGGCTCACCACTAATGAGCCAGGCCCTCCCATTAATTTTTCCATTGCAGTAAGGGCAGTAGAAATTGTTTATTTTCAAAAAGAATCATACGCCTTTAAAATAATTTCGAATTTTGATAACAGATGGCGCTAGTGCATCAGAGTATTAGCCCGTTGAAGAGCAGTATATTTGCTTGAAAACTTGCAAATACAAAATTAAAAGAAACTTTTTACCTGATTTTTATTTTTACTTTTTCAAACACATTAATATGTTATAATACCTTGATAAAGGTTGGCGTTCAGCCAACTGAAATATTGGTAAATTATATTTTGATCCAATATATGCCTTTTTAATTAAAAATTTATTAATGGATCTCAGTTTGCCAAATCAGGTGTTATGGCTTTGTCACCGATAGATGGGGTTTAGTTTTGACGTTAAATTTGACGGGAGAGGCGCCCTATGCTTTTATATAAATATATATTAAAAATATAAAAAGATCAGGTGTTGATATTAAAAATAAAAAGGCATATCTTGACCAGGATCACATGAGCATTTCTAGATGGCAGAGCGCCATCTAGTGGAACAAAAATAAACTAAACGTTTATTTAACTTGTTCCGTGATATTTGGCCAACCCAATTTCTTGATAAATCAAGAAAAGTCAACCACGAACACGTTTCTGGCTGTTGGCCCTCGTCAGCGTGGTACAGACTGTACCTCTACGACCAAAATATTTGATCCCAGAGGCTTCCTGAGAAATCAAGAAATGGGTATTAAAGGCCAAGTGGCCAAATATTAATAATATTACCATCAACAACTGACATTTAAAAAAATAATTTCTATTAATTTTCACATATTGTTGCATTGATTTTAATGCTTCCTACATTTATTAGAAAAATCTATGATATTTAATATTTATTTAAAACAGATTATATACAAGGGTATCATTCCTTTTTATAGTTTTATTCCTTTTGTAGTATTGCTATTGTACATATCTTGATTGTTTATTGGAGAGAGAGGACTTAGACGAAGACTGAGGATCACGACCTACGAGGAAGACAACAAATAAATAAAAACAATAAATTTAAAAGGTAATTTATTTTTATTTACTTTTTTTTATTTGCTTTGAGTATGGAAACCCGCTCGGTGTATAATACCAAGAAGGAGAAAACCAGAGTCGATGACCCAGAAAAGCTGCAACTTGGTGCAACAATAAACTAAATAATAAAAAACTAAAGTTTAGTTTCATATACACCTATCCCCCGATTTACACGGTAGATACGTTCCTGAGAAAAACGTGTAAATCGAGAAAAAAAAATGTCTTATTTTAAATCTTTCAAACCAGCCATGACTTGCCAAAAAAATTTGGCTTATTTTCAGTTGAAGAAGAAGATGTGGCAATTGCTCTACAATTTTTTCGTATAGTATTTCGTTAGTATAGTGCGATACAAAAAAATAAAAACTTATTTGGAAAACCGTGTAAAAGCGAAAACGTGTAAAACAAGTACAGTGTAAATCGGGGGATAGGTGTATTTGTATGACAGCCTGTTGATGGAGGTAATTGTCCGATGGCTCGCTAAACTTTTACCTTTTTAATAAAGAATCTCTTGTGTGGCCGTTAACTTTTATTTCTTCTTAGAAGTGACTTAATGATAACAGAAATTTGGTCTCTATTCATGATAAATTTGTGAAAACATTTTAAAATTACAGAATATTTTCTCACAATGAGTTTCTTTTTATTACAAAACGCTATCTTTCAAGTGATAATCGCTCTTCAACGGGCTTAATAAAAAGCATTGACTATATTGTTAGCGAAGCATTGATTATTTTACACTAGTATTAACAGAGTATCATTTTTTATGTTTATATTTTACTACTCTGTAAACTTCCCTCATTCCTTATCTTTTGTTTATCCTTCATAGTTTGTTCTTTTCTTAAATAAATTGCTGTGTCATCCTGAAGTTTGTCTTTCCTAATTTTCCACGTGGCAATATCCAACAAAAAATAATTTTTGAAAAAGAATACGCAGGCAGCGTGGATATTCACAACTGAAATTTTAAATTCATATGTAATTTAACAATGTTATGGAATATGTCTATTTACATGTTTAGGGCATCCAGAACCTATAAAATTGATCTATTGCTTTCTTCTAAGATATCTAAGGTATTGTGATGCTCTCTGTTATATTCATTGGAAATGAGAGATTCAAAAAGTAACCGTTGATATTGGTTCTTAATGTTTTTGTAGTGATATTTGGTATCTGTTATTTTTTATTATTATTTTAGATATTTTTTATTAAGCTCGTTGAAGAGCCATTATCACTTGAAAGCTAAAATAAAAAGAAACTCATTGTGGGAAAATATTTCGTAATTTTAAAATAAATTTGGTTTGATAACTCTGTGGTGTGAGGGTATTTGCCCGATGATTGGTTGTATACTGTTCACGTGACCTTAATAAACCAATCAGCGTTAAGTAAAGAGAGCATGTAACCTTAGGTTAGTATTTCTGTAGTTCTTTTGAACGTGCATGAATGCTCAAATGTAATTCATAATTATTATAAAATAGATGAAGCTTCCAGGGTTAAGTTTCTTGTGCAACTTTTTATTTTCAAGCTTTCGAACTTGTCAGTCCTTCAACAGGATTATCACGTTAACAATTTAATAATAAATACTATTTTTATATACACATTATTATATACATGTTTTAAATACTTATTATATATTGAGAGAAAAATATACACCAATACCTCGCTTTGCGTCGTTTCGTTTTGCGTTTTTTTCAAAGTTGCGTCGCTGCTTAATTTTTACTGATTTTCACTGTGCGTCGTTAGATTTTCGAAGTTGCGTTGTTTTGGATTCGAGTCTTTAATTTTTTTTTTTTTTTTTTGAATTTTTTTTTTCCTAAAATATGGCAACACCTTTGTTTTTGATTTCGCCTTCACATATTTTCACTTTGCGTCGTGTTTTTTTGGAACGTAACCCCGACCCAAAGCGAGGTATGGGTGTACTTCATTATTTCTGTTTTAAAATCATTTTTTTTAATATATGTGCGTTGTGGATGAATGATACGTGCTGGTTGAATGATATCTCGATATTTCATAATTAGCAAATATTCATTAATTACTATTAATATTGTAATAAAAGGCTAAAAACAGGAATTAAATGAAATCAGACGATCGAAAAAGACATTGCAGCAGAGGATTGCCTTGTGCTGACTCGGTAGACAAAAGAAATAACTAGGAAAATCATACAGAGAGGCTAAAAGACAGATGAGAAAGGCAAAAGGTTAAGAAATAGAAGAAACAAGACATATAAGTTGAACAAACTTGCAATAAAAGGCAACCAAACAGACAATAAGGATGTCGCCATGCCTGTATAGTCAGAAAAATCAATTTCACTGCAGAAGGCAGGCTGACTTTGCACTTCGTCGCATCCAATGCTGAGTTCAACTATTGCACCTATCACGCTGACGTTGTCTATTTCTCGTCTGCTTTTCAATTGTTCTTCCGTTTGATACATATGTAGCGGCTCCCAAATATTAACTTTTCCTATTTTAATCATAAGTTTTAATTTGTTTAATAACTATTTAATTCAAATATTAAATTAAAATATTCATCTTATAGATATATAATGCTCATAAAATATACTTTATTAAAATTATATAAATTAACATTAATATTTCATTAATTGTTGTCATAATAATATATTTAAAATATTATACATCATTCTAAATATAAATCATATATAAATCATATAATATTTATACTATAATATATCAAACACATATATCTAACATTTTATAATATTGAAATGATATTTGACCACTACAGAAGAAAAAAAGAACATCAACATGTAGTATACAACAATACTTCTGATAATTTGTATTAAATAAATGTAATTAAAAGTTGATTTTACGAAAAATAATTTGTTGTCTGACTCCGCTTGGAATTTCATACAAACCAACAACACATATGGAAGATGCATGCTAGTCTATAATACACAGTATCCATGATACGCACCTAACAAACACAAAATAAACACATAAAACGCGCATAATGCCCACAAATAGCTCATAATACACACATTTAATACATAATGCCCACAAAAATATTTTAAAATTATTTTATAATTACTTTTTCTTATGATATTTACAAATATTTATATTAAAAAAATAGACACTTCGGCCAGTTGGAGTTTTTTTATTTTCTCAACGTTTCGACAAAAATCTTTTGTCTTCGTCAGGAGAAGTAAATGAAAATAAAGCATTTGGTAAGGCGTTAAAAATTGTTCTGAGGTTGCAAAGGCGTTCTCATAATAAAAAACTCCAACTGGCCGAAGTATCTATTTTTTATATAAATATGAATGCCGTTCAGGCAGCCTCTACCTTTACGATTTTACAAATAATTCATTAAAAAAACTTTTATATACAAAATTGCCAAACCATTTTCAAAATGTATGTCAAACTAGATGAAAATTTGATATTTTTATTTCAATTGGATCAGTCAAGAAGTATCTGGAATTCTGAATATTTCCTTTATTCTCGAATTGAAAAGAAACATGTTGGAGAAATGGTACAGTAGAATTTTCTAGAAGTTGATAAATTGTTTAGATAATGACGTTGTGTCTCTTAACGCTTTATCGTTCGTCTGGTATCAATCAAGTCCAACTTTCGTCTGTTTCAATTATATTTACAGCCAATTAACACTCTCACGCTGTGATTGGCCATCTTTATCTAGAGCCTGATTGGTCGATTTTCATTCCGAGGATAAAAAGCGAATATTGCAGACGACCATTTATACATTACAAAAACGATATTTCTATGAAAAATAGACACATCGGACAGTTAGAGTTTTTTATTTTCTCAAAGTTTCGACAAAATATATTTTGTCTTCGTCAGGAGAAACAAATTAAAATAAAGCATTTGGCAAGGCGTTAAAAATTGTTCTGAGGTTGCAAGGGTGTTCTCACGTGATTTTTCGAATTTAGTACAACATCTAAAATCAAAATCAAATATTAAACTCGTCAAAGACTATGATCTTGGAAATAAATAAATATATTGTTGCGGATGTATATAAGTTTTTCTTTTTTAGCTATTTTTAATGTAAAGGAAATAAATAATCAAGAATGTATGTCTCGTTAGTTTTTTATTTTTAACCAACGTCTGCCATTTTACAAAGTCCTCGTGTAAACAATGCTAAGTGATGATGATTATTGGAATAAAGTTCTATGAAAAGTTAAATATGAGAATAATAATTTTGAGATATTTACAGCACGTATCATTTACCCCCGCTTTGATGCATTTATTCACGGAGAATAAATGACTTTAATTGAGAGATGTGAGCCTTTATAGTATCTCCTGTGGGATTTCTTGGTGGGTTGTCTTGATCCGTTGTAGAGAGTTCGTAAGTCACTTTAGACAATCTTCTCAAAACTTGGAATGGTCCTTCGTATTTGGGAGCTGTTTTAATTAGCCTCGGATCATTGTAGGGAATTCTTTTAAGAACGAGATCTCCAACTTTAAATTCAATGTCGGGATGTCTTGAATCATGTCTTCTTTTAGAAATCTCACGATGATGTTGAGTTCTTTTTACAGCCAGTTTTCTAGCATCTTCTACCGAGGTTGAGGGGTTATCAGCAAATTGTGGCTGCACATTGTAACCAAAAAGTAGAAAAGATGGCGGAAAACCTGTTACGTCATGAGGGGTGTTGTTGTAGTCAGTAATGACCTTGGGCAAAAGTGTGCTCCATTTCACTTTCGGTTTATCAAGCAAGGCCGTTCTTAATTTGGTCATGATTGTTCCGTTAACCTTTTCGCACATTCCATTACTCTGGGGGTGGTATGGTGTGGTGAAAGTTTGTTTGATGTTATGAACTTTCAAACACCTTTTGAATTCCTTGGAATTAAAGTTCTTTCCGTTGTCAGTGATAATATGTTTTATGGGTAGCGAGACTTGAAGGATTCTGTTGAAACATTGTAGCGTTGCTTGAGCTGTGTTTTTGATAGTGGGAAATGCCCAAACATATCTTGTAAGATGATCAATGAACACTTGGATGTACTTGTGCTTTGTCTTTTCAGCTGCTGTTCCCATAACTATTGTATCTGCACTTATTACTTGAGCTGGTTGTAGTTCTGTGTCTGGAATTATTAGTTGTCCAAGAGTTGGTTGGTTAGATGATTTAGTCAGTTGACATGTCTTGCATGATCTCACATAAGATTTAATTTCCTGTACCATGTCTGACCACCAAAATAAAGGAACTATTAATTTGACTGTCTTGTTCATGGATGGGTGACTCATGTTATCATGATATTCCTTCAGAACATGTTCTTTAAAAGAAGCAGGCACCACAGCCCTGAGTAGTCCTCTCTTCTTGACCATCACTGTGTTTTAATGATCTTGAGGGTCTTCAATGAAGCTGAGATCTGCCTGTCTTTGATGTTGTTGTCTCTGCTGCTGTTGCATCTGGTGTTGTTGCTGGAGCTGATGCTGCTGTTGTTGCTGGGTCTGGTTTTGTTGCTGTTGGACCTGGTTTTGTTGCTGTTGTTGGAGCTGGTTCTGTTGTTGTTGAATCTGGTTCTGTTGTTGTTGCTGTTGGATCTGGTTTTGTTGTTGTTGTTGCAACTGATTACAGGTTGTGCAAACAAGTGCCATTTCTGCTGATTGCTTAGTGTAGACTGTTTTATCTTTAGTGTCAACAATAAGTTCAAAGTCTTCTGCAATATCCAAGCCAATGAGTAGCTGGAATTTTAAATTAGGTATTACATGAAGTTTGACCTTTCTAGTTTTATTATGAATTTGCAAATTTACATGAACATATCCCAAAGTTTTGGTTAATGAGTTAGCTTGTTGAATTTGCATGGGAGAATCTATTAAAGGATGTAAATTCAAACTTTTTATTAAATTTTGACTTATTAAAGATATGGTAGCACCTGTGTCCATGAAGGCTTGTAAAGGATGTTTGTTGACACAAATTTTAAAGTCTATCAATTTATAAGGAGGATTGTTAGTTGATAAGCAAGTTACTTTGTTTGTTTCATTACTTGTGGTTGATTCAGTGACTGTTGTAATGAATTGGTTTGGTTGGGTATTTTTAGATGATCTCTCTGTTTTATAATTTGGGTCATAATCAGGACATTCATTCAACCAATGTTTCACTTTAATTCTTTTCTTCATGCAAATTGGGCAGAAAAATGGGCAATTTGAAGCTGATCTTTCCTGTTGAGATAGAGTGCATACCTTGGGTTTAAACAAATTTCTTAGCTTACTTTGTTGCCTGTTATGCTCAACAGAAAGTGCAACTTGTATCCATTTGGTTGGATCTGCAGGTTGTGCTGCTGCAAACACATCCCTCCAATTCAAAGGTAGCCCATCTGTTAGTAGCTGTATTTTCTCTTCCTTTTTCAAGGATGTTTGATTCAGTAAGTCCATTTTTTCTTTAAAATAAGTCTCCACAGTTTCACTTGCAAGGAGCTTTCTTCTAGATGCTAATACAATGGGACTATATATGCAAGGCTTAAATCTGGCAATGAGTTTATCTTTTACAGTTTCCCATTTTTTTATATGTGCATTTGTAAGTATTTCATCAGCAAAAAATTCTAAGGCTTCATCTGCTAAATAGTAGATGAGATTGTGTATTTTTTCTTCATCGTTTGCTTTTAAATTTTCTACTTCATACAACTTGATCCAACTTTCAATTTTTATATTATTCTTACTGCCAGAATATTTTTCAAATCTATGTATATTTTTATATTATAAAAATAAAGATGTTTCTAAATGAGTTATTTAAATTTGAAATATATAATCTTTTGATTCAAAATTTACCTTTTTAATTTTCTTTCGTATCCTTTTCGACTGCGCCAAGTATGTTGCGGATGTATATAAGTTTTTCTTTTTTAGCTATTTTTAATGTAAAGGAAATAAATAATCAAGAATGTATGTCTCGTTAGTTTTTTATTTTTAACCAACGTCTGCCATTTTACAAAGTCCTCGTGTAAACAATGCTAAGTGATGATGATTATTGGAATAAAGTTCTATGAAAAGTTAAATATGAGAATAATAATTTTGAGATATTTACAGCACGTATCAATATAATAATAAAATTATAATTCAAAATAAATAAATAAAGTAATATAATAATCACAAAGATGACATATTATTTTATAAATTTCTAACTATTATGTACAATTTATATCTAACTTTTAACTACTTTTTCGAATTTTTAAATTAAACCTATTGTTGCGGAATATCTTCAAATGTATTTCTAGTTCTTGTCCCCATTTCTCGTGATACCCAGCCCTCTAATAAATAATCTTTCCGTTTCCAATTTTTAATGCCTTGCCAAATGCTTTATTTTTATTTACTTCTTCTGACGAAGATAAAATATTTTTGTCGAAACGTTGAGAAAATAACAGAAAAAAAAAACTCTAACTGGCCGAAGTGTCTATTTTTTATAGAAATATGAATGCCGGCCAGGCAACTTCTATCTTTCGATAAGAACTATCTTGGAATTGTGGTAGGCATTTTGGTTACTATAACCTAAATACACATGGGTCATCACACTATGGGTCTATACGTCTCCATGGTTGGTATAAAGACCTACTGTTTGGCTATGCACTACATGAAGATAACAGTCAGATTTTGATCAGACTTCAGACATTTATTTATTTATTTCAACACACAAACGCGATATCCCGGCTAGGGATAATTGCGTCGATTTACATTTTTTAAACAGAAACAGTTATAAAATTTTTACAAAAAAAAAAAGTAATCGAAATAAAAAGAGAAAAAAAAATATATATATATATATATTAGGAAACTGAACCTTTCAGGTTTGAAAGAAAATCATGAATATATTTACAAAAATAATTAAACTTATGATAATTCTCTCTGCTATTTACAAATTGATATAGATCTACAACATTATTTATTGTCTGTTGTCTAGCGGTGAAGAAGAGTGGACATTCCAGCAGTAGGTGTCTCGATTACTGGAATTCGTTGCCACAATGACAGCTAGAGTCTTCACTCGCGCCAATTTTTGATAAAAATCCCTTAAAATTTCCATGGTTCGTTATAAATTGTGAATTATAATAGTTTGGTCGAAAATATTTCGGAATTGCATAAGGAAAGAAACTTTGAAATGTTTGATTAGTATTCTTTTTCAGTGAATTAATACTTGATATAATGAAATCTTTGAGTATACCTGGAATATACAAATCATAAAATTGTTTATCTTCTGTTGATAAATTAATTGTTGACTTCAGACATGATACAGGAATTCAACTTTCAGTTGCACGATAAGGATATGCCTTTTTTCATAATTTATTCACCTTATCCCATTACAATATCACATTTGTACTATATTTTGTCACATTGTGTCGCGGGCTCACGCAAATTCTGGCCTTAACTAGCCGTTTCATGATTTTTCAGGATACCTGAATGACCAGTTTTTTCGGTCGTTGAGGTACAGCTTGCACCACGCTGATGAGGACCAACAGCCCAAAACGCGTATGTGGCTAGCTTTTCTTGATTAATCAAGAATGGGTATTTGGATAATTCTGGAATAATTAAAAATCAGCGAGAATAGTTGATATTTATTCCGATAGATGGCGTAAGCCATCAGTAACTTTCAGTTGCGCGATAAGGATATGCCTTTTTCATACTATATGTTCATTATTGAGCGATTACAGATTTTGACAAATTACAAAATACAAACATCATATAACCTCGTAACTATTTTTAATTCACCTGATCAAAGATCAAAATACATTTTACGACAAGACTTAAAGAAGTTATACCTTTTATCATGTATATATCGGGATTCAGATAATAACTCTGAAAATTATTTGATACATTGTCTCCTTTATTGAAGACACAAGAAATAACCAAGTGTGAACATAATTGCTTCTGTCTTCTTCAAAAAACAGACGGCCGGCTAAATAAAATAATTTCAACTTCCTTCAGTAATGTCTATGAGTGTTTTCAAGTAGCTCTACAACCACAGGAAGCTCCAAGGGACACCTGTCAATCATCACTGGACACCGGGGGGACAGGTGTGAGGGGTTCTCGGAATCTTATCTGCAAATAAGGAAAGCGGGACGGTGGCTGACCACTCTCTTGTTATTATTTTTACCTTGGGATATGTTGTTCTCCCTATAAATACCTCTTGTATATAATTTTATTGTATTATAAAAGGTATATATCCACCTTTATAATAAATTATTTATTCCCAAATTTGCCCTTGCTTTATTTATCTCCGCACGACATTATATTCATATATTTAAAAAGGTATTCGATAATAAAAAAGTCATATATTGGATTTTCAAAATAGAGCAATCCATGAATAAATATTTAATTAAAAAGACATATACGAGGTGTGTTCAAAAAGTATCGCGACTTTTGTGTTTTTTCAAATATTATTTATTTATTCATGAATACCTATTTTGTCCCCTTCAAAGTAATCCCCATGAGATATTATACACTTGTGCCAACGGTTTTTCCAATCTTCGAAGCACTTCAAAAAATCATTTTTTAAAATCTTTTGCAGCTCCTCCTTCGATGCCGTCTTTATCTCGTCAAGCGTAGCGTAACGTCGTCCTTTCATGGGTCTCTTCAGTTTAGGGAACAAGAAAAAGTCACAGGGGGCCAGATCTGGGGAATACGGTGGCTGCGGCATCATTAGTGTGTTGTTTTTGGCCAAAAAGTCGCGCACAAGCAACGATGTGTGAGCAGGGGCGTTATCGTGGTGCAAAAGCCAATTTTTGTTCTTCCACAAATCCGAGTGTTTCTGGCGGATTGCTTCGCGCAAATTGCGCATAACTTGCAGGTAATATTCCTTATTGATCGTTCTACCCTGTGGCAAGAACTCATGATGCACCACGCCCCTGCAATCGAAGAAAACTGTCAGCAAAACTTTCACATTCGACCGAACTTGGCGCGCTTTTTTCGGTCTTGGTTCGTGCGGCAGCTTCCATTGAGATGATTGAGCTTTGGTTTCCACGTCATAACCATAAACCCACGCTTCGTCACCAGTTATGACCCTCTGGAGCAAATTTGGGTCGTCGCGGACAGAGTCCAACATCTCATTAGCAATGTTCATGCGATGCTGTTTTTGGTCGCAATTGAGCAATTTTGGTACGAATTTCGCGGCGACCCGTCTCATGCCCAAATCATTGATAAAAATCGAATGGCACGAGCCAATCGATATGTTTAGGTCCTCAACAACTTCTCTAACGGTGATTCGACGATTGGCCAATATAATTTTCTCCACTTCATTAATTTTTTCGCCTGTTGTTGAAGTGCTCGGGCGTCCGGCACACTGTTCGTCGTTCGCATCTTCTCGGCCTTCTGAGAACATTTTGTACCACCGATAAACGTTGCTTCAGTCCAAGGTAGCTTCTCCGTATGCCACAGTCAACATTCGGAATGCATCCGCGCACTTAATTTCGTTTTTCACACAAAATTTGATACAGCTTCTTTGATCCATTTTTTTTTTAATAGGTAAAAATCGAAGACGATCCAAAACACCTGAAAGCAAAGCAACTGTCAACAATTAAGTGAACATTCAAAATGGCCGAGCTTGTCGGCATAAGTGAGAGACATGAGTACCAACATAAAGCCACAAAAAGATCGAAATTCGAATATACGTAACCCGCGAAAATTCAAAAGTAAGGATACCTTTTGAACACACCTCGTATTTGATCAAAATATCATTTATTTTACCAATATTTCAGTTGGCTGACGCCAACCTTTATCAAGGTATTATAACATATTAATGTGTTTCAAAAACAAACTCAGCGCCACATAACCTTAACAGATTTAATTTTCAAAAATATGCTTGCTCATATTCAAAACTTTTAAAACGTAATTCTATTGACGTTATGTGGCGCTGAGTTTGTTGTTGACACGCATTTATATGTTATAATACCTTGATAAAGGTTGGCGTTCAGCCAACTGAAATATTGGTAAAATAAATGATATTTTGATCCAATATATGCCTTTTTAATTATAGAAAAGGTATTAGATAATAAAAAGGCATATATTGGATATTAAAAAAAATATTTATTTGCCAATATTTCGGTTGACTGAACGCCAAACCTCTATCAAGACATTACATTTTTATATAAATAAACTCAGCGAAAAAGGTATACATGGATTATTTTCCCCAAACTCCTATTCCATAATAAATATTTGATGCTTACCCTTCAAGGCCTCCATTAAAAAGATTAATAAGATTTTAAGCCTCTTAGAAAATACCATAGGAAGCATCATTATGGATAGCCACTTAATGCACATCATTAGATCAAAATCAAATTCAGCCTAAATTATAAACTTAGAACTTCAAGTAATTTAAAAAGCAGAAGATCATCAAAATTCCGGTGTTATTCAATCACTGAGAATATTGAAATCGTTTTTTTTTAACATTCTATATTAATTATGAAAAAGGCATCTCCTTATCGTGCAACTGAAAGTTACTGATGGCTTGCGCTATCTATCGGAATAAATATCAACTATTCTCGTTGATTTTTAATTATTCCAGAATTGACTAAATACCCATTCTTGATTAATTTGACCAATTCTGGAATAATAAAAAATCAACTAGAATAATTGATATTAATTCCGATAGATGGCGCAAGCCATCAGCAACTTTCAGTTGCACGATAAGGAGATGCCTTTTTCATAATTTATGCCCATTATCCCAGTACAATATCACATCTGTACTATTTTTTCACATTCTATATTAAATAACATTTGTGAAAATAAAGAAAAATGAAGCTCCTTCTTCTTTTTTCTTATCTCCACTCAATCATATCAGTGTATCAAGCTGGTAAAGCTTGTTGATAGTGTCTGCTGGGGATGTGTCTTCTTCTTTCTTATCTCCACTCAATCATATCAGGGTAGCAAGCTTGTAAAGCATGTTGATGGTGTCTGCCAGGGAAGAGTAGAGCTCATCAATGGATGAGTCAATACAGTCAATAATATGTCTTGAGGTTGCAGGTTGACACTTGGTACATAGTGGGAAAACCTTGTATATCATATCATCCTACAATAGGAGTTATGCAATTAATAGAATTTACCAAACAAGTGTTTAAACTGGTGAAGTACCAGGGCCGATTTTTAGGTTTGAATACAACATAGAGTTGCGGTAGTAAATATCCATTTACCAAAGGAACCACTTGTCTCTTCAAATGTGCATGAATAGGGGGTCGGTGGAAGGATGGTGTAAACCGTTGGTTTTTTGGCCGCTACGGTTCGATTCCAGCATTGAGCACTTTTTTCTGATTAAAAAAAATGCCCCAATGGCCCCCGATTTTTACAAAGGTCCAACCCTACCAGCGAGTGCAAGTAACCAAACAGAGCTCTGGTACATTAGTAAGTAAAAAATTCGAACTGCTTTTCATATGTGTAGACATGTGGTGCACTTACAGTAAAAGCAGTCGCCTTCTTCTACCCACCATGATTATCATGGCTTGTACTACGTGTACTAGGGATAAGCAAAAAAAAGTGCATTGAAACAATCGCTACCTTTACATTCTGTACTTGGATGATAAAAAAAAGATTATATTTGAAAATGTATTATATCCCGTTGTAGAATTATACAAAGTCATGGAAAATGAGTTCGATGTTTAAATTTATAATATTGGAAAGAGAGAGGTTGAAATATAGGTCCTGTCTTGAGGCTCCCATACATTCCAAGATGTGGTCTGATGAGGTTTCTTTGGTACTGCAGATGGTGCATTGTGTCTTTACACCATCCTGGAAAAGGAGCGGTCTTGGAAATACAGGTTGCTTGTCTGTCGATTCATCCCACATTCCAGAATAAGCTCCAGGCTTTTTTATTTAGATAACATTGTTTTAATGCATATTATAAAAGGGAGAGGTTCCTCTTTTGGTACATGCATATTATCCTACCGAAAATGTATGTTATATATAAGAGAAGCATTTTTATGTTTGCTTATCCCTAGTACACATGGTACAAGCTATGATAATCGTGGTGGGTAGAAGTAGGTGACTGCTTTTACTGTAAGTGCACCACATGTCTACATATTAGAAAAGCAGTTTTGCTTATCCCTAGTACACGTGGTACAGGCTATGATAATCATTGTTGGTAGAAGTAGGAGACTGCTTTTACTGTAAGTACACCACATGTCTACACATGTGAAAAGCAGTTCGACTTTGCACTTACAAATGTGCCAGAGCACCGTTACTAGCAATCGCTGATGGGGTTGGAATTTTGAAAGAATCGGGAGCTATTGGAGCATTTTCTTTTTAATCAGAAAAAAGTGCCCAATGAGGGAATCGAACCCGGGTTGTAGCGGTTCAAAACCAACGGTTTAGACCATCTTTCCACCGACCCCCTATTAATGCACATTTAAAAAAAGAAGTGGTTCCTTTGGTAAATGGATATTATCCTTCCGCAACTCAATGTTGTATTCTAGCCTTTAAATCGGCCCTGGTATTTACCAGCTTAAACATCTGTTTGGTAAATTCGATTGATTTCACAATTGCTATCGTAGGATGCTATGAAATTGAAGCCTCCCTGTACTGATGAGAGCAATAGCTCAACACCATGGTATATGGGTTGGAATTTTTTCTGAAATTCCCAAAACTGGTTTTGTAGCTTAATATAAAATTATTTGCGTTTTTTAATGGGGTGATAAAAAAATGCATGGTTTTAATGGCGGTGGTATCTTGTCCATCCAAGGAAAGGGGAGGTACCATTGCTCCATTAGTCAGCCATATTTCAGAGTTTCCTGTTCACGGTTACCGTGGCGGCTCACGACACCGTACTACAGGGCAGTCCCTTACTTGTGTTGCTCCATGGAATGCCATTGCCCCGTTAGTCAGCCACATTTCAGAGTTCCCTGTTCACGGTTACCGTAGCGGCTCACGACACCGTACTACAGGACAGTCCCTTACTTGTGCTGCCCCATGGAAAGGGGGGTGCCATTGCCCCGTTAGTCAGCCACACTTCAGAGATCCCTGTTCACGGTTTGGGAAATGGATTTGTATCTATCTCTAATCAATTCACACCCATTCTAACAAGCGTGGAACCTCCCATCTCCGTGCTTACGTTTTCTTTCAGGGGCAACGCCTCAAAAATATCGACCTGAAAAAGCTTGCCGGTTTTATGTTCAATCGAATGAGAGCGGGGTTTTAACTCAGCATTTCCTACTTCAAGGGCAAATAAATATTTTCACAAAGTATTTATTAATTTTATTATTTTTATTAACAGAGTGGTCATTTTTATGTTTATATTTTGCTTCTCTGTAAATTTCCCTCGTGGCTTATCTTTTGTTTACCATTCATAGTTTGTTCTTGCCTGAAATAAATTGTTGTCTCCTCCTGAAGTTTTTGTCTTCCCTAATTTTCCACGTGGCAATATATACCCTTGCTAATAAATCTGAAATGAGTATTTATGGATATATATTTAGCAAGGATATTTATTAGAGAAATATTTACAAAATGATTGCAATTTTTCATCTTATTAGAGATTCAGTGTTTGTACAATATACTTTCATAGACAAAACTGAGGAATTAAGAAAAGCCATCTCCTGATCATGCAACTAAAATTTGCTAACGGCTTGTGCCATCTATCGGAATAAAAATTCAATTATAAAAGGTATGATCATAAAATTCGGGGGATTGGGTCATAAATATTTATTAGATGAAAATATACAAAAAAAAAGGTTAATATTCCTCAAAATACTGTTCGAGGGAATCTATACAGCGTTTCATTCTTTTTTCCCAGTTCCGGAAGCACCCAGAAAATTCGTCAGAAGTAATGCCCCTCAAAACGCTCAGCGATTTTTCCTTTATGGCATTAACGGTATCAAATCTATGTCCTTTTAGAACTGACTTCATTCTAGGTGCTTGCGCCTAGCTATACAAAATAACTTGCCAGGTTGCATTGTGTTCTATAATTATGTATAGTTTTATTTCTTCTAATTTATGTGAATATATATATCGTATATTTTAAAACTTATAATAATGACACTTTTAGTATATGTCACATATCTTCCAATTAGTTAGAGCCGATTACTTAAAAGATCCTAGCCTTCTATTAAAATGTACACCGTTTCTATTTGCTACCACCCCCATATTTAGTATATATGATATTTCTTTATTAATAATACCTGTAAACTCCTATTTGTATGTAACACTAAAAATGTTGACGTCAAAATAAAGATCGAAAGAGTGTTCGGTCAGCTGGTGGCAGGGACAGAGGGGAGAAAAAAGGCAACGCCCAGCCCATGTGGGGTCCCGAGGGACATTTCTATAGGCGACCCCTGTAAACAGGACAGGTTTTGGCAGGGGGTCAGCAGATGGTTGTAGGGTGTGTTTCTCGGTAGATCACTACAGGCTCTCTCTCCATGTCTCGGTGTTAGGCATCCAAGTTTGTGTCATGGCCTCTACCTCTGTCCCGTGGACTGTACCCGATTACTATCGGTGCTAACATCTATCCCTGCCTCTGCTTCTTGTTGTCCGCGCGTGGGAAGAACATCAACACTCGCCTCACGTACACGACAACCAGCTTATCCATACGTCGACATTTGCAACAATATTACATATATGTATATTAAAAGAGTGAAAGAGATAATAAAGTTAAGTCAGTCAGCTAAAACCAGTGTTTGGTTATTCAAACAGCTTGCTGCTACATCGCACCTAGAAAAGTCTCAGTAGTCAGGTCTGGTGTACAGTCTGTCAGATATCCTCAACATCTAAGACTACACAAAAGGCTAAGAGGCTAGACGGAAGTCCGAGCTAATCTTGTTAGGATCCAAGCTTCAACACTAGGAAAGAGAAAGAAGTCATTTGGTGCTAAATCAGGCGAGTAAGGGGGATGAGGCATTGTCAACATGCTATTTTTAGTCAAAAAAGCTAAAAATAGTATAGCTTGTATAGCTAAAAAATCCACAAATGCTTGTATATGTTCTAATAATATGTTTGTAGTTTAAAGCCTTTTTATTGATCGAACAAAACATTCATAAAAATTCCAATTGTTTGAGACAAGCATCTTTCATTAGTTCTTCCACTTTCTCGAGGCCATTGCCGTCATAAAAAAGACCATAATCATAAAAAGAGAAGTTCCCATGCATGAAAATCGAATCAAAAAAAGAAACAAGTTGTAAAATATCCTTTTAGAGAATCAAAATCTACAATAGTACATTGATTAGCACATAAACAATATGTGAAAATGATAAATTGGTGTATTAGCGTGCCATCTGTTATCAAAATTCCAAACTATTATAGACACGTATGATTCTTTTTATAAATACATAATTTCTACTGTCCTTACTTCAATGGAAAAATTAATGGGAGGACCTGTCTCATCAGTGGTGAACTCTCACATTAATTTTTCCATTACAATAAGGGCAGTAGAAATTGTTTATTTATAAAAAGAATCATACGTGTCTATAATATTATGAAAAAGGCATCTCCTTATCGTGCAAATGAAAGTTACTGATGGCTTGCGCCATCTATCGGAATCAATTTTAACTATTCTCGTTGATTTCTAATTATTCCAGAATTGGCCAAATACCCATTCTTGATTAAACAAGAAAAGCTAGCCACGTACGCGTTTCGGGCTGTTGGCCCTCATCAGCGTGGTGCAAACTGTACCTCAACGACTAAAGAAACTGGTCCTTCAGGCATCTTGAAAAATCATGAAACGGGTAGTTAAGGCCAGAAATTGCGTGAGACCGCGACACAATGTGAAAAAAATAGTACAAATGTAACATTGTACTGGGATAAGGTGAATAAATTAGGAAAAAGGCATCTCTTTAACCATGCAACTGAAATCATAATTAGAAATCAACGAGAATAGTTGATATTTATTCCGAAAGATGGCGCAAGTCATCAGCAATTTTCAGTTTCAGGATAAGGAGATTCCTTTTTCATAATTTATGCACCTTATCCCAGTACAATATCACATTTGTACTATTTTTTCACATTAGGTCGATAATATTTTCGAATTTTGATAAATTGGTGTTAAAATGGGTTACTTACGTTTGAAAATCAAAGTTTTTTGGGCTCACAATACAATAAATTAATCTCTTCTTTAAATATTAGGGTGAAAACATTAGACTTCCAGTGATAAATTTCTTTTAAATATTTTAAATCATATCTCTTGTGTATGTGTACTTTCGCGAATGAAAGCTAGAGGAATGAATTTGTGGGATGATTGCGTGCGTGTTGGTGTAGCTTGTGGAAAGGCCGCTGATAAGATTGTAATTAATTTTTATAAAATAAATTTATTTATTTAAAGCCAAAAATATATAAAGAGAAAAGAAGTAACGGCCGTTGGAAGCAAGCCTTGTTGTTTATCACGCGAGTGGCCAGAAAGTCCCGGATGACGCCCGCGCATGCGTATTGACGTGTTCTGCCAGCTTGCGCTTGCCGAGGCATAGTGTGGTCGCCACACTACTGCCCGTATGTGTATTAAAGCCTTGTCCGCCCTCGCTTAGGCAAAATGTGGAGCCACAAATTAAAATTCTTTGAAAGAAAATTATGCCTTAAAACCTGATGTTTTCCTTCTAAATTTATTTTATTCTGATAGGAAATGAAGCCATTAATGCACAAATGTTTATTTTAGACAAAAAAAAAATTATACCGTCCTTTCTGCGATGAAAAAATATTGAAAGGGCTTGCTTCATCAGATCGGTTTCAAAATCACTTTATTAGGTACCGCTTAACAAGAACAACCTAGTTTATGATAATTGAAACAATGAATACTATGTGAAGGTTATTCACATATTAAACAAAATGTTAACGTGGGATTCAATCCCGGTTCATGACTGTCAGGAATCGAGGGTGTTACCTACTTGTCCACCGACTATTGTTTGCTTCATCAGTGGTGAACCCTCCCAGCGGTTCCGTCAATATAATCTACCAGAATGCTTCTTAGAGCTCTAATACTGTATTGGATGATATATATCCATGATTTAATACTTTCATTTCCTATGTATAGATGGCGTGTTATTGGTTTATATTAATTTTTTTGTTGTTATGGAATTGTGGTCAAAATTCATTATTTCTTTAATGACTTTCAAACGC
Source organism: Cordylochernes scorpioides (assembly GCA_030710605.1). Lineage (NCBI taxonomy): Eukaryota > Metazoa > Arthropoda > Arachnida > Pseudoscorpiones > Chernetidae > Cordylochernes > Cordylochernes scorpioides. The sequence continues at coordinate 146,899,214 of CP092864.1, forward strand.
ATTCTACTTCACCCAATCATGATGGTTGTCAACAGACACTATCAAAAGTCTCAAGCTTTACAAGCTTGACACCCTAATATGATTGAGTGGAGATAAGAAAGAAGAAGGTTTTGAAGCGAAGCTATGATATTAATGCTCCGTCAGTCTATAGTGGTCTTTATTTAATGACCTGAGTCAGCTAGTTTGCAGTGACAGTCAATAGATGACTCTCAGTCTTAGCGTCATTTTTCCAGGAAAGGCGACCTTCATTTTTCATGGATCAATTTTCATCTGGAAAATTTTATATTTTCTTTTTCGTTTTTATATCCACTCAATCATATTAGGGTATCAAGTTGTGACCTTTGATGGTGTCTGTTTGACAACCATCATGACTGGGTGAAGTAGAATGCGTCTGCCTTTGTCATTAAGACTGGGAGCACTACTCAGTGGCTGGCCAAATTAGCTCAAAAATAAATGGCTGCCTCTGACATGAGGAACAGACGCCATGTTTAGCCGCTCCTAACATGGAGTACAAACACTGCTCATACTGTATCCCTGAATTAGGAGTCCTTACAGGGTACTATCAGCCAGGCCAGCTGAGTCCAGGTTTTTTAGTAGGCTTGTTACTGCTCCCCCTCCTCCTTTTTCATCCGGGCTTGGGACCGGCAAAGGCGGAGTTTCTATTTATAGGTAACATTTGGCATTTGGAGTGAAAGGCAGTTGCTAACCATCATTACCATGGCCTGTACCATGTATACTTGGGATAAGTAAAAAGAGAGAGATTGGAGAAATAAGAACCAGGGCATCGACTTGTTGGTCCTTGCAACAAGAATAATCGATCAAGATATCTAGAAATACTTGCCTTGCCGCCATATTGATTCGCCTTCAACATAAAAACTTTCCCTTTAGGAAAACTCTCAAATTTAAATTCCATTCTCGGGTCTAAATGTTAATTAATTGTTAAGGAAAACATTCTCCTTTTGAGAATTTCCTCCTTTATTTACGATATAAAGGCAGTTGAAGCAATTTTCAAAATTGATTAAGTATAACTGCCTTTTATAAGGCTGGGTTGATTTTAAATAACTAATGTCAAAATACAGTTTAACCTGTCTATAGCGCCCCCTCTTGGGACTCACCAAAATAGGGTGCTATAGAGAAGGGGTGCAATAGACAGGTCACTTATAATGTAAATCGCATCGTACTACGTATTTAAAATCGGGCGCTATAGAGAGGGAGGCGCTATTTAGAGGAGGCCCTATAGAGAGATTTAAATGTAACAAACTTTGAAAATAGGGCTATATGTACAAGTATAAGGTGATATTTTCTCAGTTTAACAATGTAAGACTCTGATTTTAAGATTTAAAAAACTTTTATTTTTCTACAAAATTCACCTTGACTTCAACATACTTGGTCTAGCGTTTCTCCAATATCAATATTCTTTCCCTGAAATGAGAGTTTTGAAGGCTGTTGAAATATTAATCTACAGTTATCTCAACTTCTTCATTGGACGTGAAGCGCTTTACAGAAGCAAATTTCTTCAGGTGTGGTAAGAGATGGAAGTCTTAGGGTGCCAAATTAGGAAAATAGGGGAAATGGCAGAGCAAATCTATCTCAAATCGCTCAGTTTTTCTCATTGGTAGCAAATATTAGTGAGTAGATGCATTGTCCTATAGTGAAATATGATATTTTCTTCTTTCTCTAGCTAAATTCTCGAGAATTTGTTCTCGCTTTTTTTCCCAGGGTGGTTTTTGGATCTTGTTTTTCCTCTCTGATCTACTCCTTTACGGGTTTTTACTTCTGGATACTGCTTCCCGTATCCTTACCACTTGTTTGAGAACCTAGGCCTGTTCGTAAATCACCACAAAACTACATATAGCCGCCAGGATGAACAAGGAAATCAGGAGCCAGACCCTATCAGAGGTAGACTAGGTCGTCCAGAAAGTGGAATTCCCATCCGCCCCAATCACTCTGGAAAACCTAGCAACCCGGCTTACAATGATCTTGGAAAAACCTCTGAGTTTATTGATAATCGCTTCAATATTCAAACCTCAACTTACAACAGATTCCAATTTAAAAACCATGCATTATCAACAGATATCGTATTTTTATTCTGTAAATTTTTGGACACGGTAAGAAAAAAAACTCTGGGCTCAACAAAAAAATGAATAAAAGAAAATCATATGCAACTACAGAACCTATATTCACGTTTTTCCCTTAAATAAATTCCGTGTCATCCTGAAGTTTGTCTTTCTTAATTTTCTATGTTACATTTGATGGAGATTATGGGTAGTTTAGGGAAGACAAACTAAGGATCGCCAAGAACCCATTGAGGCCTTGGTTGCTGTGATCTACATTTTCCAAGACTGGCTCCAGGATTCCACCGCCGTGTCAAAGCCAAGGCTTCCCTCCAAGATGACGATGTCCCTATTGACGATACGATGCCGAAGCCGCTCTTCACGCCGCAAGAGAAAAGATGCCTAGCTTCTAAGGACAACGTTTCAAGACTTAGGAAATCCTTGACAGAAGCACGTTAGATCCATGTCAGTATCTATAATACTTACAAGTTGTAGGTCACAGCTCCCATAGGGAAGGAGCTATGTAGCAAAGTATTTTTTATATTTTATATACGGATTATTAATTTTAGATATTTATAATATTTATATTTTGCTACTCTCTCTGGAAACTTCCCTCATTGCTTATCTTGTATCTTATAAATGTTGATTTTGTTCTTGTCTTAAATAATTTGCCGTGTCATTCTGAAGTTTGTCTTTCCTAAATATGTACGTTACAATATTTATTCTATTTCAACACACAAAAAGCGATTTCCCGGCTAGGGATAACTGCATTGATTTACATTTTTCAAACAGAAACAGTTATAAACATATTATACAAGAAAAAATTAACTAAAAATTTAAAAAGAGAAACAATAATATATATTAGGAACCTGAACCTTTCAGGTTAGAAAGGTAATCATAAATATATTTACAAAAATAGTTAAATCAGTGACAATTATCTCTGCTATCTACAAATTGATATAGATCTACAACATTATTTATTGTCTGTTGTCTAGCGATAAAGAAGAGTGGGCATTCCAGCAGTAGGTGTCTCGAGTCCTGGATTTCCTTGTCACAGTGACAGCTAGAGTTCTCAACCGCTCCAATTGTTGATAGAAATCCCTTAAAATTTTCATGGTTCGTTGTAAACTGTATTTTATAAAAATTGGAACGGAAAAATGTTGGATTTCCAAACGGAAAAAGATTTTGTATGTTTCATTTGTTTTTAGAAATAATTCATCCATTTTTGCACTTTAAAATAATCTAATTATACTTGCAGCATGTGGTCTAAAAGCATTTTGATCCTCTATAGAAAGATGAGCCAAATCATATTTAATTATTTTAGATTAAGTATAATCTGTGAGAAAGGGGATGTTCGCAAGACTATGGAGACAGTTGGAAGATGTAGTTTTGTAGGCTCTGCTCACCCAAAGAAGAATTTGATATTGAATAGAATTCAATTTTTTTTTTGCATCGATTATTTATAAATTTGTACTAAATTTCTGAACCATACGTAAGAACTGGCCTGATAATTGTTTATCAAAATTCGAAACTATTATAGACACGTATGATCCTTTTTAAAATAAAACAATTTCTACTGCCCTTACTGCAATGGAAAAATTAATGGGAGGGCTTGGCTTATCAGCGGTGAACCCTACCAGCGGTTTCGCCAGTTTAATCTACCATACCGCTGTTATATTGCATTCTATCTTTTTAAGAAATTGTCTCATTTTAAAAAGAATCATACGCGTCTATAATAGTTTCGAATTTTGATAACAGATGGCGCGCTAATGCATCATAATATATTTGTTTTATACAAAATTATTCTTTTTTTAGTATTTATTTCCCATATTTTCCACAAATTGGAAATATTATATATATGATGTTTACTACTTTTTACAATACACGAAAACAAATATTTATCTAATAAAAAATCAAATTAGTTGTTATTTTAAACAACACTAGTCGCCATGGCAACACAGGTGAAATATCGATTCATTAACACCGACTACCAATTTGCGGGTGTATACCATCAAAATATAACAGCCTTTGTGTAAATGGCGTATATAAAATAAATCATTAGACACAACTCGATGCAAATATAGAGGTTGAATTAGTGTCGTTTGAAAGCTTTTAAAAACGTTTACTTTTTACCAACCTATTATAAAGAGATAAAAAAAATGACAACGTACATTAATTTTAATATTTTGTTACTTTGCAAATTTTTCACATTTCCTGTCTGTTTTTTTTTATGTAAATAGGGTATATATATACAGTTAAACCTTTCTATAGCGCCTCCTCTTAATAGTGCCTCCCTCTCTATAGCACCCGATTTTAAATACGTAGTACGATGCGATTTACATTAAAAGTGACCTGTCTATAGCACCCCCTCTAAATAACACCTTCCTCTCTATAGCACCTGATTTTAAATACGTAGTACGATGCGATTTACATTAAAAGTGACCTGTCTATTGCACCCTATTTTGGTGAGTCCCAAGAGGGGAGTTATAGACAGGTTTAACTGTATATAATGGTTTAATTTTGGCGATATATTATTTGCATATTATAAACATAAAATTTTATCTTTGAGAGAATCGTTTTAATTAACATCTATTGTTGGCTGTAGCAAGATTACTATTCGAATATGGTAAATGCCTTTGTGCATATGTTTTTGGATACATAAATAGATTCTCTCTCTCTCTCTTGTATTGCTTTTACTTCGGGCGCCAGTGTCCTTGGCGGGACATCGCGCTTTGTATTTATAGTTGAATAGAGTTGAATAAAGATTACTAAAGCAGTTATGCAAATAATATTGAATAATTTCTATCAATATAAATTATCATCCTGATTATTTTACTTTGACTAATTTGTCTACGCGACTATATTGTAGATTAAATCTTGAAATGTCAAAGATAATTAGCTTGTAGGATAAATAGTTTCTAAAACTGTACATAGATGGCGCTGTTAAAACAAACTTAGCTAATTGGATATTATGCTTATTTATTCCCAAACCTTTTTATGTTTATATTGTTGCATCATGGCTAATGAACCTATTTTATTTTAATTTGTAATATTATTTTTCATATATATTAAATTCAAATTTATATTTTATATTTATTTATTTTATTAAACAGAATATATGTATTATAGAATCATCATCTGAATTTATGTACACTGTGTGACTTCACTGCTCTCTTTGATGTGAGAAATAAATAAAGGATTCTGGAGGCTACTTAAAGTAGAGTTATCTCCACTTATATAAATTTGTAGCATGGTTGAAACACGCTCTGGTAAGATGCAAGACCCGGCACAGGAGAGAATCAAGGTTGAAGAGTCTGCCAATAAATAATTATGGAGACTACTTAAAGTAGAGTTATCTCCACTTATATAAATTTGTAGGATGGTTGAAACACGCTCTGGTAAGATGCAAGACCCGGCACAGGAGAGAATCAAGGTTGAAGAGTCTGCCAATAAATAATTATGGAGTCTACTTAAAGTAGAGTTATCTCCACTTATATAAATTGGTAGGATGGTTGAAACACGCTCTGGTAAGATACAAGACCCGGCACAGGAGAGAGTCAAGGTTGAAGAGTCTGCCAAGCCGCAACCTGGTGCAACAATTGGTCGAGATGCAAGTTCCGACCCAGTTGTCCTGAATCCCAACATCAATATCCCCAAGTATGATGGAACAGAAAACCCTCGCCCATGGATTGAATCTCTTGAAGAAATTGGCTTCCTGTTCCATTGGGCAGACTACATTATCTCTCGTTATGCTGCCATGAATATGATTGGTAGCGCCAAAACCTGGCTTAACCTACACAAGATAAGTTTCACCAGCTGGGAAAATTTCAAGAGCCGCCCAATTGAGGATTTTGCCTCAGACGCCAACAAAGAAGAAATGAAGATGAGACTAAACAGGATGCAACAGTGGAATGAACCTGCAATCAGGTTCGCAGAGGATATCCTTGTACTGTGCAGCAAGGTCGACCCCCAAATGGAAGAAGAGACTAAAATAAACTGGGTTATTGGAGGTTTAAAGAAAGAATACTCTTTTGCCCTTCACCTAAACCCTCCTAAAAATACCAATGAACTTCTTGAAATTTGTAAAAAGCTGTATTTGTTTGAAAATAATTACCAAGAACGTGTAGAAAAGTCAAAAGCTCTATATAATGGACCACGCTCTCCTCGTCCCCATCATCAAGAGCAATGGAAGAACGCTCCGTCGTTCAGAAGACCATACCAGAACACCTCAAAGCCCCAGGCCCCCACTCCGAGGTACTACCAGAACAAGTCTCTGCCCCAGGTATCTGCCCCTAGACGATCTTACACTCCCAATCCTGAGCCAAAACCGGTCTACCCAAGTAAAACATACAATAAGAGTCCAGATTCAAACAGGAATAGGACAGAAGACGGGAGACCAATATGTTTCAAGTGTTACAAGCCAGGACACGTAGCGCGGTATTGCAGAGTCAGGTTTGTAAGAATTGTGGAAGAGGACCCCATAGTTACACAAGACAAGGTCGAAGAAGAAATCCGAATGGATAATGGAACTGAGAAGTCGAGACCTCTGCTCTACGCTGACATAAGTAATAACACGTACTCAAGTATCCCTACAAGGAATAGATATGCCGCGTTGGAAGATTTAAACTAAGCATCGCGCCTGAGTCCGTTAATCAAAGCAAGTCGATAATAAATGGAATTAAAAAGTTAGATCCAAAATATAAAATGAGCATTAACGTGGATAGAATCGGTATCTGCGAAGCTTTGATTGATACAGGCGCCAATCTTTCAGTGGTCGACCTTAGTACAGCTCTTAATACAGGTCTTGAAATAATAAATCCTGATAAAATGTGCTCCGGGCCCGATGGCAAAGAATTAGATATCGTAGGAAATATTGTTTTAAATATAAAATTTGATGACAAAAAGATTACATATCAATTTGTGATAATGAGAACACATTTGCGAATATTTATACTTGGACGAGATTTTCTCAAGAAAATGAACGCATAAATTGATTGTCAGCGTGAAATAATCAAATATGACTTGACAGGAAATCGTGACGTAATCAAATATCAACAGAAGAAAATAAAAAGTGCAAAGGATGCCATTGTACCAGAACTTTCTATTAAATTGATTAAGGCATTCGTAGAAGCAGAGGATGGCGAATACATCATCGAGGAGAACCATAAAATGTTTCAAACAAATGGACTTCGACTAGCGAGAAGCTTAATAAATGTTGCGAATAAGGAAACATATATCTGGATAACAAACCCTTACCCTCGACCATTCAAAATATTAAAAAACCAAACATTGTGCTTTGGAAGCCAGCCAGCCGAAGTGAATCTTATGGAAGAAAGTGAACAAAAGGAGCATGAAGAACCTCAATTTCAGATAAACGAAAATTTGTCATATAATGAAAAGGAGCAATTAAAACAAGTTTTGGAAAGGTACGCGGATTTGTTTTCGTCTGGATTAGGAAGATCCAACTTAGCGAAACATCGGATTGATACAGAAGGCGCGAAACCGATCAAACACAAGCCGTATAGGGTGAGCGCGAAAGAGCGAGAAATCATAAAAGAGCAAATTGATGAAATGCTCTGAGACGGCATAATTAGACCATCCTCGAGTTCATGGTCCTTCCCCGTAATATTGGTCAAGAAGCGATATGGTAAGTACAGATACTGTGTTAACTACAGAAAATTGAATGATGTAACAGTGAAGGATGTTTACCCAATTCCTAGAATTGATGAAGTATTGGACACACTTCAAGGATCCAAATACTTTTCAGTAATTGACCTTAAATCAGAATATTGGCAAGTAGAGGTTGAGGAGAAAGATAAGGAAAAGACAGCCTTCACTACAGCACATGGCCTATATGAGTTCAACGTAATGCCCTTTGGACTATGCAATGCCCCTGCTACATTTAAGAGGAACATGGAAAATATGCTTGGTAATCTTAGATGGCAAATTTGCTTATGTTATCTAGATGACGTAATCATATATAGCTCGGATTTTTCAACACATCTCAAAAGAATAGAAGCTGTTTTAAGATGTTTTCGCGAAGCCAATTTAAAATTGAACAACAAAAATTGCCAATTTGCTTTCGAAGAACTGGAGATTCTTGGCCATATAACTAATCAACATGGTATAAAACCAGCGGAGCATAATATCAAGGCTATTAGAGATTTTCCTCGACCCAAAAAGATAAAAGAAGTTCAATCATTTTTAGGAATGCGTTCATATTATAGAAAATTTATCAAAGGTTTTTCAAAAATTGCCGATCCATTAACCAGTCATATAAAAAGAATGTACCTTTTATCTGGACAGAAAATCAAGAAAAATCATTTCAAACCCTTAAAGTAGCATTGATAAATCCCCCAATATTAGGGCACTTCGATCTGAATGCAACTACTTACATTCATTATAAAGGACTGCGGCGAGTGATTATAAACAATACTTAAAGTTACACCGCATAAGTTTCTTTTTTGTGAAAAATCAATATTTATTTCAAAGAGAAATATTTACTATTTCTAACTTTTTGAATGAAGTATGAGAGGGTGAAAATATGAAGAGTAATGGCGAAAAAAAAGTTAGAAATAGTAAATATTTCTCTTTGAAATAAATATTGATTTTTCACAAAAAATAAACTTATGCGGTGTAACTTTAAGTATTGTTTATACTTACATTCATACTGACGCATCTAACATCGGCTTGGGTGCAACATTAGTCCAAAGGTTCGGCGATAAAGAAAAGGTTATCTCATATTTAAGTCGAACACTGATCAAACCTGAGCAAAATTATTCGACTACCGAAAAATAATGTCTAGCTGTTGTGTGGTCAATGTCCAAGTTACGACCCTACCTATATGGAAGGCACTTCAAAATCATAACTGATCATCATGCACTATGCTGGCTTAAGAATCTGAAAGATCCGACCGGCCGATTACCACGATGGGCACTGAAGATTCAGGAATATAATTTCGAAATTATACACAAATCGGGTAAAAAACATCTGGACGCTGATGGTCTATCTAAAGGACCCTTACCGGAAAACGAATGGGACGAAGATTATGAAAGACTATTTCTGAATCAAATAATAGACGAAAAGGATGATTTTATTGAGAATATTAAGGAGAACCTTAGGGGAAACAAGCGTTCAATTACACACAACTTTAAAGAAGAAAATGGGTGTCTCTACAAGAAAAATCCAAATCCTGAAGGTAGGGCATGGTTGCTGGTAGTGCCAAAAAAAAAGGAAGGAAATCATGAGTGAATACCACAATCATATGCTGAATGGCCATCTGGGCGTCGCCAGAACCACTTACCGATTGAAGAATAAATACTATTGAACTTCCATGCTGAAAGATGTTTCCGAATTTGTAAAGACGTGCCACCTTTGCCAAAGTCGGAAAGGTTCAAATTACTTGCCTTCTGGACTTTTACAACCTATCCCCCCTGCTAACTACCCTTTTGAAAGAATCGGAATCGACTTTGTTGGCCCCTTGCCATCAACGAAAAGAAGAAGGAACTGGATAATTGTGTTGACTGATCATTATACCAAGTATGCTGAAACAAAGGCAATATTATAAGCAACTGTGAAAGAAGTCTACATTTTTAATCGAACATATTATTTTACGTCACGGTGCCCCAAGATTTCTTATTAGCGATAGAGGTTCACAATTCACTAGCAACTTGATGAAGGAGGTAATGAAAATGTGCAAAGTTAAACACTGCTTCACGACGAGCTACCATCCCCAGACTAATGGAATAACGGAACGGCTAAATAGAACTTTAATCAATCTGATCAGCATGTATGTGAACAGAGACCAGAAGAACTGGGACGAAATCCTCCCTTTTATCACCCACGCGTATAATACCACGATTCAAGAAACCACAGGCTACTCTCCATTTTTCCTGTTGTTTGGGAGGGAACCCATGTCCCTCTTAGACGACGAGAATATCCCAACGGACAGTAACATGGATGATTACGACGAATATATAGAAAACTACTTAGATATAAAATTGCAAGGACGAGACAGGTAGTCATTAACAACACAGAGAAGACTCAGGAAATAATGAAAAGAAACTATGATAAAAAACACAATGAGAAAATCTATGACCGGGACATTTAGTGGCAGTTTGGACACCAGTCAGGAAAATCGGAAAATGTGAAAACTATTGAGAAAATATTTTGGCCTATATCGAATATTAAAGAAGCTGTCTAACGTAAATTACTTAATTGAGCCGAAAGATAATCCTGGCCAAGACCCTTTGATTGTCCATGTCTCAAGACTGAAACCCTATTTTGAGAGAATTGATAAGGTAACTCACGAGGACGTGACGACCTCTGGAGAGGGGGAAGTGTTGCATCATGGCTAACGAACCTATTTTATTTTAATTTGTGATATAATTTTTCATATATATTAAATTCAAATTTATATTTTATATTTATTTATTTTATTAAACATAAAATATGTATTATAAACAGAATATATGTATTATAGAATCATCATTTGTATTTAGGTACACTGTGTGACTTCACTGCTCTCTTTGATGTGAAAAATAAATAAAGGATTCTGGAGGCTACTTAAAGTAGAGTTATCTCCACTTATATAAATTTGTAGGATGGTTGAAACACGCTCTGGTAAGATACAAGACCCAGCACAGGAGAGAATCAAGGTTGAAGAGTCTGCCAAGCCGCAACCTGGTGCAACAATATTTATATATACATTTTTCTATTCCTAAAACTATATTTAGTTCTTAATTTAATTATTTTTCTCTTTACTACCCACTTACTTATATTTCAAAAGAATATGTACTTTGACTAGAAATTTAATAAACTAGTCTGTCCGCGTCTGCTACCGCTGCTGTGGCTACGGCCACAACGCCGATAGGTGCACCAAGGCTACGGTCACCTGCTTCCACTGCGCTTCTGGTGACCACCAAGGCCGAAGCTGTCCAACTCTCGCCAACCCGCGCACGGCCAAGGTACGCCAACTGCTCAGCCAAGGGCCTCTCTGCCGACCACGAGGCAAGATCAATGTCTTGCCCAACTGCCAGAGCTAGAGCTGCAAAGTTCTAGTCCTCCCGCCTTCTTCCTGCCTCCTGACCTCCGCGGACCCAATCCGGCCTGAGATCCTGTCCCTAGCCTCCCCAGCCTGGTCATAGTGGCTTTATATATTCCGCTTTACGCGGCCATTGGGGCTCAAAAATCATTTTATTTTGGTTAGCAGCCCCGTAAATAAAGATATTTCCATAATAAACTAGTTATTGTTTGGCGAATCGTGTTTGTAGTCATTTACCATAATATCACAAGTTCTATAAACACACAACAAACGCCGAAGATATTATAAATGCATTTTACCAACACATTGGCTTACCGAATGATAAAAAAATACACTGAAAAACGTACTTATAAGCATTACGTTAATATAAAAAATTATCAAATGACTAGAAAAGAATGGCTTCATTTAACGGTGTAAGAAAATTCATCCAAAAAATACAATAGAGATGAGTCAGGATTAACAATGTGAAGTTCAACCACATGGAATCCAAAATTCATTTTTTAACCAAAAGAAACATTATGAAAATTCGAAACTTTTATAGACGCGTATGATTCTTTTTTAAAATAAACAATTTCTACTGTCCTTACTACAATTGAAAAATTAATGGGAGGACCTTGTTCATCAATGGTGAACCCTCCCAGTGTTTTCGCCAGTTTAATCTACCATACCGCTGTTATTTTGCATTTTTCGATTTTCCTTTTATAGTGATACTGAGAGATGCTAGACTCTTGAAATGTGTATTTTAGATGAACTATGGACATAAGCTTTGAGAACAGCAGAATTACATATAATTATAAATATATAATATGCTTCGAAAAATTGCTCTTTCGGAAACATTAAATTTAGTCTTTTATTGGAACAATTATATTATGATGCATTAGCGCGCCATCTGTTATGAATATTGGTAACCATTATAGACGTCTTTAATAGTTTCGAATTTTCCCAACAGATGGCACGCTAATGCATCAAAAAAGAAACATTAGAAAACGTCTAAGAATAAAACACTACTGATTTATTGTTAACTTTTATAAGCCTCTTGTATAGACTTTGTGTCTTCGTCTCTTTTACTTCTTTCTTATTTCCACTCATTCCTATTAGGTTATCAAGCTTGTAAAGCTTGTTGATGGTGTATGCCGAGGAAGAGTAGAGCTTATCAATGGATGAGTCAATACAGTCAATAATGTCTTCTTCTTTCTTATCTCCACTCAATCATATCAGGGTATCAAGCTTGTAGAGCTTGTTGATGGTATATATATTGCGTATGATATTGTTTTTTACAGCACAATACAACAATGTTGGCAAGTTTCTCTAGAGTGGAATGTCGAGGTGACGAATCCACTCCAGGGCCTCCTCTGTGCACCGGTGGATATCCCCAAGTGTTCCCTGGAAGAATCTTCGAGGACAGTCCCTTAGGATATGGTGCATTGTTTGTATTTGTCCACAGTCGCAGTTCTGGTCTGGACTCATGTTCCACTTATTTAGTAGGTAGTTGCATCTACCAGTAGAGGTCCTGATTCTATTTTTTGTCCGATTCATTAGTGCTGTAAAGACCAGGATATCCTAAAGGATATTTGGTCATCAGTTGGTGATATCTGTCGATCAAAAGATCTAGCCCGAGGGCGCATGCCGGCCATCACCTTCCTCGGAAGAAGCCGCTCCTAACATGGAGGACAGACGCTTCATCAGCCGTTCCTAACATGGATGCAGACGCTGGAGTAGGTGGTGTCTGCTGGGTATGAGTAGAGCTCATCAATGGATGAGTCAATACAGTCAATAATGACTTCTTCTTTCTTATCTCCACTCATTCATATTAGGGTATCAAGCTTGTAGACCTTGTTGATGGTGTCTGCTGGGGATGAGTAGAGCTCATCAATGGATGAATCACTACACTCAATGATGTGTTTTGGGACTACAGGTTGAGAATTGCACTTAGTACATAGTGGCAAAACCTTGCAACCATTCTGTAAAATCATTGTCCGTAGATGACTAAACTTAAGTCTAGAAATAAAAGACTGTTGTTTCCTAGTATACTTTGTGTCTACGACTTTTATGTCTACTGCAATAGACGTCTTAAAACACTTTACACGCAAAAAACTTTTATTAATACAGCTTCTCACATAATAATCTCCTTGAAAATTTATATACAGGGTGTGGTAGATAAGTAATGAGACTCAGTCTAGAAAAACAAATTTATTGATCATATTTGTACAAAACGTTAATATTCCTCAAAGAACTCGCCTTGGGCGTAGACACAACGTTACCAGCGCGTTTTCCAAGCTTCATAAGCCCCACTGTAGTCCGTTGGAGTTATCCCAGTTAGTGCCTTCGTGACAGCACGTTGGATGTTCGGGATATCGAAACGATGACCCTTCAGGCATCTTTTTACCTTCGGAAATAGGAAGAAATCAGGAGGATTCATGTCAGGGCTGTATGGTGGCTGTGGCAGAACTTCAACTCCAATTCGGGTCAAATAGGAGGTCACACAGAGCGTTGTCGTGGGGGAGACGCCAGCGTTGAGCAAGGTCCTGTCGCTTCCGTTTGACGGCTTTGTGCAATCACCGAAGGACTTCTTTGTAGAATTCAACATTAACAGTTTTCCCCTGAGGGACAAACTCTTTGTGAATTAACCCCCGCTTGTCGAAAAACACAATCAGCATTGTCTTGACTCGGGACTTTGACATTCTTGCTTTCTTCGGCCGCGGGGATGCCGGTGTGTGCCACTCCGAGCTCTGGGCTTTCGTCTCCCGGTCGTATTGGAATGTCCACGATTCGTCGCCTGTTACTACGTTGTCTAAAAAGTCTGGATTATTTTCCAATTCATTCAACATCTCACGGCAAACGTCCACTCGTCGTTGCTTTTGTTCGGCGGTGAGCACTCGGGGGCACAAGTGTCACGGGCACACAAACAACGTAATACGCGAAGCTCGACCCTCACTGCACCAAAGCTACGACGCGACTGCGAACCTGTTCTATTGTTAGCTCAGATCCCCCACCACGTGACCTGCAAGTGGAGAACGCACTGCGAGCGACTGGGGCGCCGCGCGGCGGCCAGTCTCATTACTTATCTACCTCACCCTGTATGTAGTAATGGTGTCTATTTTATTTGCACATTGATTGGTTCTCTACTATCATGTGACCTGAATCAGCCAATCAGCATTGAATTCATTAGCATATCAACTGGAGTATTTAAGCGCCACGGTAACTTCTTTCAAGCAATAAAGTTGTATATTAAATATAATATCATGAGTTTGATTCTCGGTAGTTCTATCTTTATATATATATATATATTAAACATACAGGAGGAACTTTCATTATATTCCTTGATTCATTATTTTAAATAAATCTGACTGTGGACCGAATAAAGGAGCACGTGTTTACAATTTGTAAACATTAAGCCTCAAAACTACAAGTATTATTTTCTTGAAGTATTTTATATTCATATAGAAGAAAATATTGTCGCGGAGATAAATGAAGCATGGACAAAATTGGGAATAATCAATTTATTATAAAGGGTATTTACCTTTTAGTTCTCCAATAAAATTATATATAAGAGGTATTTATAGGGAGAACAACTTATCCCAAGGTAAAATAATAATAAGAGTAGTCAGCCACCGTCCCGTTTTCCTTATTTGCCGATAAGATTCCGAGAACCCCTCACACCTGTCCCCCCGGAGTCCAGTGATGATTGGCAGGTGTCCCATGGAGCTTCTTGACAATATATATGTTATATAGAAATATTATTTTATTTAAAATTATATTTAATAGATACAAATACTCTGTTAAATCGACTGCCAGAGGTCACGCTTCCCCTATAAAAACTCATTGTTGTTGTTTCCCGATGGCCGGCTCAACCTTTTGTACATTATGTAAATAAGCTTTTCATTTTTTATTCTTATGCCTTAAGCCAGGCATTACTTTTACCAATATGTTTTTTTTATATATAGTCCTTAAGATCAATTAAAGAATTCACTAATCAAAACTCTTTTAAATATATTTGCCACGACTGCATTACCATAATCTTCAACATGATCTAAATTCAAGCAGAAAATCTCATTTGTTTTTATAACATATATATATATGTCATAATATTTCGAAATACAGCAACAAAAAGCTTCATTAAGACCTTTTAGTCTTATACAGATTCTCCAAGCAGAAATGTAGGATGCATGCAGGAAAAAGGTAATAGTACCTTAATGGTAATATGATATTTATGTACAGGAAAAATTATATAAAGACAATCAAGTTAATAAATAGAATATTTCGAAGATGAAATATCGATTCATTAACACCGGCTACCAATTTGCGGGTGTTTACCATCAAAATATAACAGCCTTTGTGTAAATGGCGTATATAAAATAAATCATTATACACAACTCGATGCAAATATAGAGGTTGAATTAGTGTCGTTTGAAAGCTTTTAAAAACGTTTACTTTTTACCAACCTATTATAAAGAGATAAAAAAATGACACCGTACATTAATTTTAATATTTTGTTACTCTGCAAATTTTTCTCATTTCCTGTCTGTTTTTTATGTAAATAAGGTTTGTGAAAATTAGTAACTATTTTAGACGCTTAAGATTCTTTTTGAAATTAAAAAATGTCTACTGCCCTTACTGCAATGGAAAAATTAATAGGAGGGCCTAGCTCTTCGGTGGTGAACACTCCCAACGATTTCGCCAATTTAATCTACCATACCGCTGTTATATTGCATTTTTTTATCTTCCTTTTATAGTGATACTGTTGCTTGACTCTTGGAATGGGTATTTTAGATGAACTATGGACATAAGCTTTGAGGACAGTAGAATCACATACAATTATAAATATATAATAAAATATATAATATAATTTTTATAAGAGATTACGCGCTAGAGTGCATCATAAGATAAATAAGGTTTATATATAAATACATAATGGTTCAATTTTGGCGATAAATTATTTGCATATCCTGTGTGGAAGTATGTGGAAATAGAAGAGAAAATTCTCTGGTCAGAATAACCCCCTGGGTAACCAAATGTCAATCCTTCTAAAAACAAACATTTCCAGGAGCCCCCTGGGATCACCCGCCTTCCCCTGGGGACTAATTTATCCTACTAAGAAGGTTTTAAAACCATCTGGATTTGATTATCAAGAGAGTTCTCACCGAGATTCCATTCACGTCAGTTGTTCCCAGAGTAGTCATCTGGCTTTTTCTTTCCTCCCCGACCTACTCTCCTCTATGCGTCTTTACCTCTTGCCACATAACTACCACGGCTGCTTCACAAATCACCGTGTATATGTATGAAAAAACAATATAAAAAATAATAATAAAAATTAGATAGGTCAGGTGTTGATACTTAAAAATAAAAAAGGCATATCCTGACCAGGAGTACATGTGCTTTTCAGATGGCAGTGCGCCATCTAGTGGAACGGAAATCAACTAAACATTGATGTAACCTGTTCCTTGATATTCGTGGATGTTTTTTCTTGATTTATCAAGAAATTGGTTTGGCCAAATATCACGGAGCAAGTTAAATAAACGTTTAGTTTAATTTTGCTCCACCAGATGGCGCTCTGCCTTCTATAAAGCACATGTGCTCCTGGTCAGGATGTGCTTTCTTTGTTTTTAATATATATATATTATTCAATCTTACTATATATATATAGTATATCGATTCATTAACACCGGCTACCAATTTGCGGGTGTTTACCATCAAAATATAACAGCCTTTGTGTAAATGGCGTATATAAAATAAATCATTATACACAACTCGATGCAAATATAGAGGTTGAATTAGTGTCGTTTGAAAGCTTTTAAAAACGTTTACTTTTTACCAACCTATTATAAAGAGATAAAAAAATTACACCGTACATTAATTTTAATATTTTGTTACTCTGCAAATTTTTCTCATTTCCTGTCTGTTTTTTATGTAAATAAGGTTTGTGAAAATTAGTAACTATTTTAGACGCTTAAGATATATACTATATATATATATAGTAAGATTGAATATATTTTATATGAAATATAGTTGGTATTAGAAAAGGAGTAATGATAATTAAAAACAAATTAGATAAATATTATTTTTAAAGTAACCAAAAGGTTTTGTATTTGAAGTAACAACATAGGGTTATAACAAGTTCACGCTGTAGCATCGGCAGTTACGTGTCATAGAAGCAGAACATAGGGGGAAATAAAGAAGAATTGAAGGTATTAGGATAAGAAAAAGAGCAAGGACAGAACTATGTTAACATTTTATCAAACTTTTAAAGGTGAAAAGAAAGAAAATCTGAATTTTCGGGAGTCGGTGTAAGGATGCTCTTAACCGTTGGTTTTCGACCGCTACGACTCGGGTTCGATTCCCGCATTGAGCCCTTTTTTATGATTTAAAAAAAAATTGCTCCAATGACCCCCGATTCTTGCAAAATTCCAACTCCACCAGCGAGTGCAAGTAACCAAACGGGGCTCTGACATATTTGTAAGTGTAAAGTCGAACTGCTTTTCACATGTGTAGATATGTGGTGTACTTACAGTAAAAGCAGTCATCTACTTATACCTACCATGATTATCATGGCCTGTACCAGGTGTATTGGGGATAAGCAAAAAAAAATCATTTTTTAAAGTATTTTTTTTTTAATATCATGTTTTTTATGTGTTAATAACACTTTCAATAATTTTATGATCCCTAAAATTATTTACAACGAATATACGTTCGTTTCTGTGTAGAAAATAAAATTCCAGTTACAGAAATGTTAATGCTTCGAAAGGTATTCGGCGAGACAAACCTAAAATCCCCGCAATATATAAATTTATTTATTTCAACACACAAAACGCGATATCCCGGCTAGGGATAATTGCTTCGATTTACATTTTTTAAAACAGAAACAGTTATAAACATATTATACAATAAAAGGTAATTAGAAATAAAAAAGAAGAAACAATAATATATATTAGGAACCTGAACCTTTCAGGTTAGAAAGATGATCATAAATATATCTAAAAAAAGAATTAAATCTGTGATAATTCTATCTGCTATTTACAAATTGATATAGATCGACAACATGATTTATTGTCTGTTGTGTAGCGGTGAAGAAGAGTGGTCATTCCAGCAGTAGGTGTTAAATGGTATAGCCGCTTTAAAATAGATGAAAAGAAAGCTCAATTCAAGATAATCTAAGAGTCGGAAGACTTATAGAGAAAAGAAGGCAACAGAAAAAAAATCAACCAAATATTTAAAAATGGCTGAAAAACGAAATATTGACATACAGGAACTTTGGAGATAACAGGTCTTTCGATGGGTTTAGTTCGTTCCATTATTCACAACAATCTGAAATTGGAAAAAGGTTCGGAAAATTTTGGGTTCCCAACCAACACCAGATTCAACTTGGTTGGTTCTCTTTTAAATATTTGGGTCAAGAAACAGGTTTCTCTATTTCTTAGGCGCTATATTCATCGGATATTGCCCCAAAATATTTCCCCTATACAGTAAAATGAAAATATCTCTTAAAAAGAAGCAATTCGAATCACAAATTGGAAAAAAGGTTCTGCAAATTTTGGGTTCCCAGCCAACGCCAGATTCAATTCGGTTTCTGTTTTTTATATTTGTACCAATGAACAAATTTTCTATATTTCCTTAGGCCTCATATTCATCGGATTTTGTCCCAAAGGATTTCCCCTATACAGTAAAATGCAAATATCTCTTAAAAGGAAGCAATTTGAGTCACGAATATCCATAATAGAAAATTTTCCGGTGTTCCTTAGAGGCTTGAAGAAGACATGAGAGTTAGAGGGTTTTAGAGCCTAGTTGATCTGGCTATAGAAGTTAACACGTCTATAAGGTTATAATACCTATGCAGTTTACTTCAACAAACCTCTCTGTTATCAAATCAAATATATTCTTTGAGCGACGTTTGGCTATTTTACCGCAAATGTTTCTTTTTGAACGAAAAATCGTAATTTAAGGAGAAATAACGACTATTTCTATCCTTAGGTATGAAGTATGGAAGGATGAATTGTGAAAAGTAATGATGAATGGAAAAAAGGTGTTCAGGGATGGTATCCGTTAATCATTACTCTTCACAATTCATCCTTGGTTGTCAAACAAACACCAACAAGGGTAACAACTTGATACCCTGATATGATTGAGTGGAGATAAGGAAGAAGAAGATGGTTGTCAAACAGACACCAACAAGGGTCACAACTTGATACCCTGATATGATTGAGTGGAGATAAGGAAGAAGAAGATGGTTGTCAAACAAACACCAACAAGGGTCACAACTTGATACCCTGATATGATTGAGTGGAGATAAGAAAGAAAAAGAGAAGACAATTCATCCTTTCATACTTCATCCCTAAGGATATAAATATTCGTTATTTCTCTTTGAAATAAAATTACGATTTTTCGTTTAAAAGAAACATTTACGGTAAAATTTGTCAAACTTAGTTCTACAATCATAAGCCGCATTATATTATATTATAAAATAATGAGTATACCTAACCTTGGGGATAGAGCATGGAAGGATGAATTGTGAAGGGTAATGATGAATGGAAAAATAAAATTGTCCAGGGATGGGATCCGTTTATCATTACTCTTCACAATTCATCCTTTCATACTTCATCCCTGAGGTTAGAAATAATCGTTATTTCTCCTTAAAATAAATTACGATTTTTTTCGTTCAAAAGAAACATTTGCGGTAAAATTGTCAAACGTCGTTCTACAATCATAAGCCGCATTATATTGTATTATATATATATTATTTTTTAAATATCGCCTGCATGAGATATTTAAATTCCAACGACTGTGTTTTACAAATATAACGCGGTCAAATTTAAAAGTGTATCATTGATTTATTTTGCAATGGAATTGTTACATAGAATTAATAAAGCGCGCATTCCAGAATAGAATTTTTCAGAACGTTCTAGAATAATGTAGAAAAATCGGAGAACAACTGATTGGTCAATCTAAAGCGATTGCGCAAGGCTTAGTGCTAGCGCGCGGCTTTCTGATATGATGATCAACCATAACCGTTCTGGAAAGATCTACCCCGGGATATATAGGGATGAGGAACTCATGCCAGAAAGAAGAAGGAAGCTACGTAGTGGACTCCAAGCAAGCTGCTGTCTCAAGAGGTTGGACTGCTGCTTACCGCCGACGCGGGTGTACTTCCTGGAAGATTCTAGAAGGTTCTACCAACTTCTGTCTCCTGTTCTGCTCCTGCTTTCCTTCACTGTGCTGCAGTTGGTGAGTTTGTAACTGCTGTTTTATTTATTGTTGTTTTTTATTTTGTACTCTTCTATAATTATTTTATCGATTTGGCTTAAATAAAGACCTAAAGATCCTTTGTACCCACGGAAGTTATTCTTTGTCAACCAACAACGCAACAATATTTATGACTATATACAAATATACAGTAAAAACTTTCTGTAAAGGATAATACCTATTTGAAGAGTTAAATTGTCCTTTAGAGAGATGTTCTATTACCAGAGATATGCTAATTAGTAAAAATGGTAATGTTGGTAATGAAAATGTCATTTGTAGAGATGTCACTTGTATCCTATTGCTAAAGTGTCCTCTCTTGGAGGATGTACTGTACTATTTTAAGAGACACTACAGAGGGTCGATGGAAGAATGGTTTAAGCCGTTGATTTTCGACTGCTACGACCCGAGTTCGATTCCCGTATTGGGCACTTTTTTTCTGATTTAAAATAATATGCTCCGATGTCCCCCGATTCTTTCAAAAGTCCAACCCCACCAGCGAGTGCAAGTAACCAAACGGGCTCTGGCACATTTGTAAGTTCAAAGTCGAACTGCTTTTCATATGTGTAGACATGTGGTGCACTTACAGTAAAAGCAGTCGCCTACTTCTAACCACCATTATAATCATGGCCTGTACCACGTGTACAAGGGATAAGCAAAGAAAAAGAGACACTTCTAGGCCAGTAGAGTTTTAAAAATGAAAACTATCTATTCAGTCCGAAGTGTCTGTTTTTTTTTTCAATAATAATGGATACCAGTCAGGTAACTTCTTACTTCAAGATTTTTAATTTTAAGTTTTAAGAAAACTTTTTTCTAATTTTAAATGGTATTTTATATTTCAATAACGTTTTTTTTAATCTTCAGCGCCTTTTTATTTGGTGTTACTTATTCTTCGTTTATGTGAGAATATTGTGTTCTTTGGATTATTCTATATAATTCAAAACTGGCCATACAAGACCTCTTCCAGGATGGTGTAAAGACACAATACACCATCTGTACGACCAAAGAGGCCTCACCAGACCACCTCTTGGAATGTATGGAAGCCTCAATACAGGACCTATATTCCAACCCTACCAAGATTGTGAATTTGATCAATTAGTCTCTGTGACCTTGTATAATTGTACAATGGGATAATATAAAACAAATTCTATCTAATTGCTTTTTATGAAGCGGGCACAGATTGGAATTTGACCATTGATTTGTTGAGCTATTTTTATAGTTAGGGTGATTCAAGCAATTGAAACATCTCAGCTCTCCATTGCAGCTATGTTCACCCTCTATTCCAGTTTTTACAAACTTCAAATTTGGGACAATCCCTTAATTTATGAGTCGAATTATATTCAAAACAGTTTTGACATTTATATTATGTGCACTAGCGCGCCATCTGTTATGAAAAAAACGAAACTATTTTAGACGCGTAAGATTCTTTTTAAAATTATACAATTTCTACAGCCCTTACTGCAATGGAAAAATTAATGGGAGGGTCTGGCTCATCAGTGGTGAACCCTTCCAGCGGTTTCGCCAGTTTAATCCACCATGCCGCTTCTATATTACATTTTTCTATCTTCCTTTTATAGTGATACTGATGCTAGACTCTTGGAATGGGTATTTTAGATGAACTATGGACATATGCTCTGAGGACAGTAGAATAACATACAATTATAAATATATAATTATAATTGTTTAAAAAAATTTCTATCATGTATTTAACACCGCTCGGATTCAGTGTAAATTATTTTTCATCATTTTACCTCTTCAAGGTGCGTCCGCGAGCGTCTCGTACAGGGCGTGATTTGTTGAAGAGTTTTGTAAGAAACCCAAAGCTTGAGAAGAAAATATGATGAAGAAAGAAAATCATCCTTGAAAGTCATTATTTAATATGTATAGCAGAATATTTTATCCTCCATAGAGACTATTGTTCATAAAATTGTAAAATATATAATATAATAGAACGACATTTGAAAATTATCCCGCAAGTGTTTCTTTAGAACGAAAAATCGAACTTTATTTTTAAGGAGAAATAACGATTATTTCTAAATATAAGGATGAAGTATGAAAGGATGAATTGTGAAGAGTAATGATCAAAGGAAAAATAAAGTGTCCAGGGATGGTCATACTTCATCCTTAAAGTT
The DNA here is from genome assembly GCA_030710605.1 of Cordylochernes scorpioides. Classification (NCBI taxonomy): domain Eukaryota; kingdom Metazoa; phylum Arthropoda; class Arachnida; order Pseudoscorpiones; family Chernetidae; genus Cordylochernes; species Cordylochernes scorpioides. Next base: position 146,921,674 of record CP092864.1, read on the forward strand.
AGAAATAATCGTTATTTCTCCTTAAAATAAATTTCGAGGTTCGGTTCCCATCTCTGGACACTTTATTTTTCCGTTTATCATTACTCTTCACAATTCATCCTTTCATACTTCATCCTTAAGGATAGAAATAATCGTTATTTCTCCTTTAAATAAATTTCGATATCTCATTCAAAAAGAAATTCATGCGGGATAAGTTCAAATGTCGTTCTACAATCATAAGCCGCATTATATTGTATTATATAAGATAATCCTTGCAGAATTGATTATTAAATACTTTTTAGATCATAAAAGACAGAATTAATATCACAAATTAAAATATTCAAATATCCTTTTAACAATTATTAAAGTTAAACTTTTTTATCTGCTCATTAGATAAAAATTTCAATCAATTTAATCAAATAATACATAATTTAATAAAATAACAAGTATCTTGTATCTCGTTGATTTTTTGAAAAAGTGTTTGATTAATTTTTGAAACGTCTTACTACAAAAAAAAAACGATTTTTAAAATATTGAAATTAACAAGTTTTATTTTAAAGTTTGAAAATATTTAACTAAAGAGAGTTTTATTTTAAAAAATAAAAGGTTTAAATGCTCCTAGTTTAAAATATATTCTTAATACCTTAAATCCGATATTTCCTTCTTCTTTCTTATCTCCACTCAATCATATTAGGGTGTCAAGCTTGTAGAGCTTGTTGATGGTGTCTGTTTGACAACCATCATGACTGGGTGGAGTAGAATGCATTTGCCTTTGTCATTAAGACTGGGAGCACTACTCAGTGGCAGGCCGACTTAGCTCCAAGGAGAATGTCCACCTCTGACATGAGGAACAGACGCCATATGAAGCCGCTCCTAACATGGAGTAGAAACATAAAAAGAGAGATTAAGAGGAACGTGGTAAGTTTCTTTATTAAGTGGTATACGAGCTTTCGGACGTCAGACGTGGCTTATCATGTCTGATGCCAATGGAGTAGAAACGCTGTTCATCCTGTATCCCTGGATCAGGAGCCCTTACAGAGTACTATCAGCATGGCCAGCTGAGCCTAGGTTTTTTAGTGAGCTTGTTACTGCTCCCCCTCCTCCTTTTTTATCCGGGCTTGGGACCGGTAAAGGCGGAGTTCTATATTTCCTAAAATATTTCAACAGCCTCTATACAATATAAAAATAGAAGATTCCATTTTTAAAACCCCAAATATCTCTTTTTTATTCGTTTATTTGAACAATACAACTTATATATGGCATATAGTCACCCCTGGATTACCTATATGTCATATATAGCATATTAATGTATTAATATTTAATTAGAGAGGCATATATTGGATCAAAATATCATTTATTTTACCAATATTTAATTTGGCTGAACGTCAACCTTTATCAAGGTATTATAGCATATTAATGTGTGAAAAAATAGTACAAATGTGATAATGTCCTGGGATAAGGTGCATAAATTATTAAAAATGCATCTCTTTATCGTGCAACTGAAAGTTGCTGATGGCTTGCGCCATCTATCGGAATAAATATCAACTATTCTCGTTGATTTTTAATTATTCCAGAATTGGCCAAATACCCATTCTTGATTAATCACGTGATTGACTTTTCTTTGATTAATCAAGAATGGGTATTTGGCCGATTCTGGAATAATTAAAAATCAACGAGAATAGTTTATATTTATTCCGATAGATGGCGCAAGCCATCAGCAACTTTCAGTTGCACGATAAAGAGATGCATTTTTCATTATTTATGCACCTTATCCCAGGACATTATCAAATTTGTATTATTTTTTCACACATTAATATGTTATAATACCTTGATAAAGGTTGGCGTTCAGCCAACTGAAATATTGGTAAAATGAATGTGATATTTTGATCCAATATATACCTTTTTTAATTAAAGAATTATTTATGGATTGATCATTTTAAAAATGTATTAATATAATGCAATGTAAATAAATAAATAAAATATATATTTATAAATATTTTGAATAATTAACGCTTATTTTGGATCAAAAATATTTATTATAACTTCCAATATTTCGATGAGACTGTTCGCCTATCTTCCTCGGGGATTCTAACCCTGTAAACATCCACGTGATGTACGAGTGGTGAAGTTTTGAATAAAGTAGATTGGTGTGGTCAAACTGTTCAATGAAAATATAATTACTTCTTAAATTTTATATTATTAAAATACTATTGTATATATTCTACTAGCCGAATGACCCGGACAACGCCCGTGTTTTAATTTAGACACGTGGAGCTGTTGGATCATTAACGCCCGTGTTTTACCCGATTGAATGTTTTTATTCAAATACTATTTGTTACAATTATAAATTGGCGCCTTAAATAAATGCATATATTAGTTAATAACTATAGCCTATGTGCTTTATCTGTCTATGTACTGTTGGCTTCCGTAGGCGTCTCTTACTGGGAAAAAGAAAGAGAGGATTCCATTTAGTTATTAACTAATATATGCATTTATTTAAGGAGCGACCCTCTCCAACACAATAGTTACAAAAACCAAAAAGCGAGTGGGAGGGGGGGGGGGGTCAAAGTAAAAAAAAAAGTGTCTCGCGCAGTGGCGGCGCCATCGTAGCGAACCAATAGGAGAGCGCCATTCCAAAAAAAAAAAGCAAACGGTGACAGAGATAAAGAACGCATGACGCTCGTAACTGTATATTGAATTGTAGGGTTAAATAATTCCAATTGCCACACCTAGATGGTGCTGTGTTAAACTTTGTGTGTTATAAAAGTTACATTTTGTAAATGTAAATATTTAATTATTCTTTTTTAAATTATTTTATATTTCATTGTAAACAATATGTTATATTTCTTTATTGTTAGAATACCATTTGACTAAAAATTGTATGCCTAAATAAGTCGAGAGACTTTTTGAAATAAAAACAACTTTTAATGGCTAACCGTGTCTGTGGTGATTACTGACCCTACACTATAATTACTATTTCTATATATTGATAAGGCACAATTTGGATTATAGATTATAAACACAAGGTAATAAGACCAAATCCAAATAAATAAATAGTGTATGACGTTTCGGTAACAGCGTTGTTACCGAAACGTCACACACTATTTTTTTATTTGGATTTGGTCTTATTACCTTGTGTTTATTTCTATAGATATATTACTGTAAAATAAAGAAAGCCTATCTTGACCAGGAGCACATGTGCTTTACAGAAAGCAGAGCGCCATCTGGTGGAACAGAAATCAACTAAACATTGATTTAGCCTGTTCCCTTATATTTGGCCAACCCAATTTCTTGATGAATGAAGAAAAGTCATCCACGAACATTTTCGCGCTGTTGACGCTTGTCAGCGTGGAGTAGGCTGTACTACTGCGACCAAAAATAATTTTAGTCCCAGAGGTTTCTTGAGAAACCAAGAAATGGGTATTTAAGGCCAAATTTGCATAAATACGCTTAACACATGAAAAATTAATATATATTATTATCAAAATACGAAACTATTTTAGACACGTATGATTCTTTTAAAAATAAAACAATTTCTACTGCACTTACTGCAGTAAGGACAGTAGAAATTGTTTTATTTTAAAAAGAATCTTACGCGTCTAAAATAGTTTCATATTTTGATAACAGATGGCGCGCTAATGTATCATAATATATTAATATAACATCATATATTACTGTATATATTTAAATATATAGAATTTAGAAAAATAAATAATAAAAGCAATTTATTTTCAAAAAAAGGCACAATTTTAAAATTTCACCAAATAAAATAACTTTAAAAAGAAATCAAAAGAACTCTGCTTGCCAATTAGGTTTCTGGCAGGATGCCTAGTGTCGCCGCCTGGGGGGAACTGCGGGAAACACAAAATACATTCAGATCTGATAGGTTTGTATGGTGCTTTGAAACTTGAGATTGCTTCGACGATAAAAATTTACTGGAGATAAAATTGGCTGCCAACTTTTTTTCTTATTTCTTCAACTTTGTAGAAAACGTACATTTCAAAACACTTCTAGTAGTTTTTTATTTTTATTATAAGAATTTTAAACTTTATGAAAAATTTTCTTTTATATAGAAATAAATGAATTTGTATGTACAGGTATCTTTTGGATAATTAATAAAGAAATTTATAATACAATATAATGTGGCTTATGATTGTAAAACTACGTTGGACAAGTTTTACCGCAAATGTTTCTTTTGAACGAAAAATCGTAATTTATTTTAAGGAGAAATAACGACTATTTCTAACCTTAGGGATGAAGTATGAAAGAATGAATTGTGAAGAGTAATGATGAACTGAAAAATAAAAGTGTCCAGGGATGTATATATATATAATCTAAAATGCAAATATTTTATTTTTAAAAAATGTATTTATTTTCAATCATTGACTATTCTTTTATTTTTGACCATAGATTTAGAACATAACACTTTGAATATATTGTTGTAAATATGTATAGTTGAACCTACCTATTTTTTTAATTCACGAATATAGAGAGAATTCATTTTATAAATTCTATATTACTGTGAAAAATAATTTTATGTGTAATTTGTTTCGAGTAATTCAAAATAAAAACTACTTGAAAGGAAAATAACTATCTTTCCTTTTTCACGACTGCACCTCCAATTCTTTATAATTCCAACATCAAAACATTATAATCATAACATATATATATAATCTTCATAATAAATTCCAAACAAAATTCTTCTGCAAGTTTTATCCCCTTCAAATGCATATAAGAAAAGTCATTAATCTTATCAGAGAGCTTAGCTATGGTTGATCAAAGATAAAAGTTCGGGAGTTTCTTCAGAATAAAATATAAATTCATCTTTTGGAAGCATTTAAAACCTTGCTAGATTTAATTCTTAATCCCAGGCTTTATAAATTGATAATCCAATATCCTAAGTTATGATCCTTTTAAATATAAATACCCCATTTACTTCAAAAACTGCCATTAATTTTCTCTTAATGTATAAAATAGGCTGCTTTCACATCAATTTGGTAGCTTGAATAATTCCTTTATTAAGTAGTTCAATACAATTGTTACGATTTATAGGGAAATTTGTAACCCAAATGGTAATTTAAAGAATTTACACACACAAGCCTTTATTAAGACATTCCGTCTTATACAGACTCCTGTTAGAAATGAATCTAAAAAGAAATGAGAAGCAGGGGAAGAAAATGAATCCTCTCTCAGAAAAGAGAAAAAAATAGTTGAAGGAGATTTTGAATAGAAAAATAAGAAAGGGAAAGAATATATATGTACAAAAGTTGAGACTATATTCATTGTTTTTCGTGCATAGAATACAGTGAATTTAAGGAATTTAATTTATGTGTATACACTCATGGACAACACTTAAGGAAGTTTTACCTTTTAGTAAGTATATCAGGATTCAGACAATAACTCTGAAAGATACACTCATGGACAAAACTTAAGGAGGTTGTACCGTTTAGCATGCATATCGGGATTCAGACAATAACTATGAAAGAAAGATACACTCATGGACAACACTTGAGGAAGTTGTACCTTTTAGCATGTATATCGGGATTCAGACAATAACTCTGAAAGATACACTCAAGGACAACACTTAAGAAAGTTGTACCTTTCAGCATGCATATCGGGATTCAGACAATAACTCTGAAAGATACACTCATGGACAACACTTAAGGAAGTTGTACATTTTAGCATGTATATCGGGATTCAGACAATAACTCTGAAAGATACACTCTGGACAACACTTGAGGAAGTTGTACCTTTTAGCATGTATATCGGGATTCAGACAATAACTCTGAAAGATACACTCATGGACAACACTTAAGAAAGTTGTACCTTTCAGCATGCATATCGGGATTCAGACAATAACTCTGAAAGATACACTCATGGACAACACTTGAGGAAGTTGTACCTTTTAGAATGCATATCGGGATTCAGACAATAACTCTGAAAGATACACTCTGGACAACCCTTAAGGAAGTTGTACTTCTTAGCATGTATATCGGGATTCGTATAATAACTCGAAAAGATACACTCATGGACAACACTTAAGGAAGTTTTACCTTTTAGCATGTATATCGGGATTCATACAATATCTCTGAAAAATACACTCATGGACAACACTTAAGCAAGGTTCATCTTTTAGCATGTATATCGGGATTCATACAATATCTCTGAAAGATACACTCATGGACAACACTTAAGGAAGTTTTACCTTTTAGCATGTATATCGGGATTCATACAATATCTCTGAAAAATACACTCATGGACAACACTTAAGGAAGGTTCATCTTTTAGCATGTATATCGGGATTCATACAATATCTCTGAAAGATACACTCATGGACAACACTTAAGGAAGTTTTACCTTTTAGCATGTATAAACAGCTGGGAGGTTCACCATTGAGGAGCCTCGGGCGTCTATTTTTATCTTCCATATTCTACTATTTCAAAATGATTCCTATTTTAAATATTTTAAATATATTTTCAAATAATTTTCAGGCACAAAAATGTTTCTAAAAATTGGAATTGAATTTCTGAAACGTTTGGTGTTTGGCTTCATTGTAGAATATTTGAATAACAGGAAAGCTAGTTTACAGGCGTTCGAGGATGTCATTTCCACATTTCTTGCTCAAACAATTTCGTACTTATTTTAACAATAAATATACTTTACATACTAATTACATATAGTATATATAGCTGTAAAATGAATGTGATGAGGTGAAGCTATCTCTGGAGATTTGCACACCATTTAGATCTTTTAAAATATCTGTCTAATTATTTAGATTTAATTGATAAATAAAAAAAGATTCTGTGGACGAGTGGGTAACACCCTTGATTCTTCTTGGTTCTTGTTGAGCGGTACCTAATAAAGTGATTTTGGGACAAGAAAAACAAGAATTGTTTAATATTCGTTTTGAATTGACTTATTATATTCTAATTTAAAAGGAGAGGTGTCGTTTTTGTCAAATTTCATGACATTGTTTTATTCATTAATATTTTTCAATTTATTTAATATATATTTATTAAATATATTAATATTTTTGATGTAATGAATTTATATATTTATTGTTGTAATAACCGCAATTTTTAATTAATAGATCTTCAAATAAAAAAAAAACACATATTGGCCAAAAATAATTTATATATTTATATTTCAGTTGGCTGAATGCCAACCTTTTTAAAGTTTGACATAAATACGTTGTAATAACTTGAAAAAGGCTGGCGTTCAGCTGAATTAAATATTGGTAAATAAATAATTTTTATCCAATATATGCCTTTTTAATTTTAAAAAACTGTTATATATACTTTGGCTTGTATCTATTACAGTTACCAATACAGAAGACAACATCAGAGTACTTTTTTTATTATCCCTAGTACACGTGGTTCAACCCATGATAACCATGGTGAGTAGAAGTTGGAGACTGCTTTTACTGTAAGTGCACCATATGTCTAGACATGTGCAAAGCAGTTCGACTTTGCATTTACAAATGTGTCAGATCCCCATTTGGTTATTCGCATTCGTTGGTGGGGTTAGACTTTTGCAATAATCGGTGGCCATTGGAGCATTTTTTTAAATCAGAAAAAAAAGTGTTCAATGCGAAAATATAACTCGGATCGTAGCGGTCGAAAACTAACGGTTTAGACCATCCTTCCACCGACCTTCAGTAAAAAATATAAAATACAGAAGATCAGTATGTACACCCACACAATGACCTGGGTAAATAACACGCCCACATTAGTCACCGTTTCAAAGGTGACATTGCGACAGGTTCACGCACGCTAATTTAGTATTATAGTAAACTAGACGGGTGACCCGGTCTTCGCCCCGGGATTGACCCGTGTGCATATCTACCCGAGTGATATATATTTAGATAAGATTTTTTTTATAATTGTTTGTTATTAGCATTATCTATTTGTTTGCATCAGCATAATTTAATCTAATCTTTGATAGAGGGCGCTGTTCGTGAGCTAAGTAGAATAATTTGAATATATAGTTTTAATAATTGATTTATATATTTTTTAAAAATAGCCTAATGTCTTCCCCGCATTTTTTTACCTATGTATGGAATTTTGGTTTGAATTAGTGAACTACTGCGAATTTGTATACCGGACATACAAACAAACATACAAACATTCATTTTTATATATATAGTAAATATATATATATATCTAGTGTAGTATTAGTGATTCCACCCCCATTGTCTGTACACATACCACGTTCACACTAGTCGCCATTCCAAAAGAGGCATTGCGACTAGTACCTACACTCAGTATTTATAGTAAATAAATCGTGTAGTATTATCCGCACGCATTAGAACATCAGCTTGATATGGGCACACTTCCCTGGATTCTTTTATTTTCCATTCATCATTACTCTTCACAATTCATCCATTCATACTTTATACTTAAGGATAGTAATAGTCGTCATTTCTCCTTAAAATAATTAAAATAACGATTTTTCGTTCAAAAGAAACATTTTCGGTAAAATTTGTTAAACGTCGTACTAACTGATGAGGTTGGACTTTGGCACGAATCAGGCCCATTAGAGTAATTTTTATTCAGAAAAAAAGTGATAAATGCGGGAATTGATCCCGAATCGTGTCTGTCTAAAATCAACGGTTTATACAATCCTCCTCTATCTTGCCTAAACATTAATTTTATGACAGAAAAGGACCCCGAGTAGATTAACAAGATCATTATTCGCCATAAATACACACACAAAGCTTTATTAAGACAATAGGTCTTATACAGATTCACCACAGGAAGAAAGGAATCATAGATGGAGCTCCTGTACTCCAGGCAACACAGCACCCAACAACAGCCTCAAGGGTCTTATACAGATTCACCACAGGAAGAAAGGAATCATAGATGGAGCTCCTGTACTCCAGGCAACACCGCACCCAACAACAGCCTCAAGGGTCTTATACAGATTCACCACAGGAAGAAAGGAATCATAGATGGAGCTCCTGTACTCCAGGCAACACAGCACCCAACAACAGCCTCAAGGGTCTTATACAGATTCACCACAGGAAGAAAGGAATCATAGATGGAGCTCCTGTACTCCAGGCAACACCGCACCCAACAACAGCCTCAAGGGTCTTATACAGATTCACCACAGGAAGAAAGGAATCATAGATGGAGCTCCTGTACTCCAGGCAACACAGCACCCAACAACAGCCTCAAGGGTCTTATACAGATTCACCACAGGAAGAAATAATAGATGGAGCTCCTATACTCCAGGCAGCACAGCACCCAACAACAGCCTCCAGGTCCGACGCATGTCCAATGGTCACACGTTCCTTCATGCATACGTCATGGTTAACGTATCACTGAACAGGCTAGTGTGGAATCAACCGCGTTCTAGTCTTTGCTTTCCTCATCCAAATAGACCACGGCATTCGGTGATTCTATTAATCTTCTCCAAACGATGACTGCGACCTTAGTTCGACATAAAGATACAAGGAGTAGAATCCATAAACAAAGTTGTGTTCATATTATTAATCCTTTCGGTAAAATTATAAATAAAAGAAAATTAGCTGAGGGAAGAGTTCTTTAATAACGGCAATAAAAGCTTTCGGATGTAACAGCCCTTCGACAGGTATAATATATTTATCAAAACTATAGAAACATCATTGTATACAATTCAATAGATTCCTCTAAATCCCTAAATATATAAAGGTCAGTGTATGTATGTATGTAAGTTTGTTTGTCGGCTATACACGTCCACAATACGTAACTAATCTGGCTGAAATTTTAACAGTATATAGAGTTGAATCTGGGAACACTTATAGGCAAATTTTCAGGCTTCTATCTCGAATATCCTTGGAGTTATTAACAAATTATCAACAAATTTTCCCTATTTCACTCGCGACCAGCACCTCACTGCGGTAACTTCGAGAAGTAAAGTTGAGGATGGATGGACCATGTGGGGTGACAGTGACCTTGAGTGACGTAATGAAGAAATCACTTGCTATCATTTTATGTATACATATGTATGTAGGTGTTTTATGTATATATCAAATTTAAAATATATTCATATAAAAATCAAAATAATACAAATATCGTTGTGACACTTACATTTTATTTTTATATTTTAAAAACACAAAGTTTGGAGTGGGACGTTTCACAAGAATGACATCCACGGCACCAATTTATAATTGTAACGAATAGTATTTAAATAAAAACATTTAATCGGGTAAAACCCGGGCGTTGCCCGGGTCATCCGGCTAGTTTAAAATAAAGAGCCACGCACTATACACTTTATATACGGAATAAATAAATGTTTGTAGAATATAAATAAGCAAAAGGTTTACAAATATTTGCATTTTATAAATATATCCGTTGAAATTAACACGTCTTTTAGTGAAATAATTATCAATTGCAAAAAAGGGTGTATGGTTTTCAAAGTTTCATGTATTTAGTTTCTTTAATTGTTATATAACCAATTGTTAAATTACATATCTGTGGCAATATCGTTGCGGGGTTTCTTGTTGTTGGATGCGAATGGTGAGATTTGGTTGAAGCGCAGCCGTTTGAGTGGAAGTTGCAGCATACAGTTAGGAATAATCAGGACACGTGATTGAGTTTGAAAATAAAAGGCAACTGGTTGGAGGGAAGAAAGCTTGAGAAGAGTTGAGCGATTTGACTTATTAATTAGTTGATCACATGGCGATGATGGGATTTAGATGAAATGAGCGGAGAGAGAGAGATCTCTAGAGTAGATGTTACCTTGTTGGAAGCGAAGGAGCCACTGTCCGAACTCGGCGAGAGCCACTGAACAACTGTAGGTGTTGTTCCTATGAGAGCGAAAACGTAACTGACCATTCTTGCTTTCCGATTTAACACCAAGACTCAGTTTCTCTCTGATTGGTTGAGAGATGATCACCTGATCTTTCCCTATTGGTTGACCTATTTAGATGCTATCTTCTGATTGGCCGGCGGCTTCCTTTGGTGTTAGTTACGCCCGGCCTGGGTCAGGAAGTGTCGTGTTTGTTCGACTCTATTTACTTCCGCGGCTATCAAAATACGTCCGGTTCTGTCAGGAAGCATTGGGTGTCTCTCGATTAATATAACTTCTGCGGATACTAGATACGTCCTGTTTTTCCAGGAAGTGTTGGTTTAAACTTAGCTCGCAGGGACCCGGGGTCAGAAGGTTAACTGCGACGTTATTAATAAATATGTTCTCCTCTAGATTTGCTTCCTATGTCTTTTGTTACTTTCTTTCCTCCAGTTACCTTATTCTTTTATTAAATCTTTGAAAATCATACATGGTACATACATAATGGGTCGGGGTTGCATTTAATTATATACAAATTATGACAGATGCACCCCCTACATGTGAAGAATTCAAGAAGGGGTTAGCCTGAGAGAATTCTGTAAAGTGAAAAATAATTTTGTGGGAAAATTAGTTGTGGGTATTGAGGGGCTATATACAAGCATTGCTGGTGACATAAAAGTAAGTTAGAATGGCGTTGATGATATAGGTTGAGTATAATTAATAGAAATCAAAAATTTTTAATTGTAAGAAATCAATGAATGCTATGGTACATAGTGGGCTAAAAAAGGAAAATGTGCCTAAACGAATTCTACTCGAGATAAGAAAGGAGATCGAGGGAGTTCTATTAAGGTTTTTGAAATCAAAATAAAAACAATATAAAAATAGTTGAATGAAATCAAAATTGAATGTTTTTGGTTGAAAAAGAAAAATTATTTTGTTGCATGGTGATAAGGGAAAATGCCTAGTTACTTTTTTGTTCGAATTTGGAAAAGAAATCGAGGGAATTTCATAAGGTCTTTTGAAATCAAAATAAAATAAAATAAAAGTTTTTTGAGCGAAATCAAAGTTGAGTGCTTGGTTGAATGGTGAAAAAAAAAAAGGAAAAATGCCTAACCATATTCTATTCGAGATTGGGAATGAAATCGAAGGAATTCTATTAGGTCTTTTGAGAAATCAAAAATAAAAATAAAATAAAAGTTTTTTGAGCGAAATCAAAGTTGAGTGCTTGGTTGAGTGGTGAGAAAAAAAAAAGAAAGGAAAAATGCCTAACCATTATTCTAGCTCGAGATTGGGAATGGAAACCGAGGGAATTTTATTAGGGCTTGTGAGAAATCAAAATAAAAATAAAAATAAAATTTCATAAGGTATTTTGAAATCAAATAAAAATAAAAGTGGTTGAGCGAAATCAAAGTCGAGTGTTTGGAAAAAGAAAAATGAAAAATAAAAAGGTTTCAACAACAAAGTGTGATTTAATGTTTTTAGTTTAATCGAAAACCAATGAGTTTTCGTTGATGATTGAGTTGTGGCAGTTTAAGCTAAGTGGTAAATAGAATGATAATTGATAAATAAAAATGATAATATAAACTAATTGAAAAAAAAAAAGATAATTAATGATTAAAAGTGGTAATAAGTTGAATAAATTGATAAATTGATTAAATATTTAAATTTTAATTGAGAGAAAATAATGAAAATGATTGATATGAAAAATAAGGTGTATTGGTTGGAACCCTTTGGTATCTACATGCCCTGATCTACATGTATTGGTTGCTCCATTTTGCCCTATAAATGTTTTACTTGCTCAATTATGCCCTATAAATTTTTTGTCTCATCTGTAGTGACACTTAGGTGAAAAACGTGATTCTAGCCCTCAAGTGCGTTTATGCTGTGTGTACAGGAGACATGGAAATCTATATAACCTTTATGTGTAATTTTTTGTCTTTGTGTGTGTGTTGTGAAAAAATGTTAGAAGTCGGTTGTGTAAGAAATGTGTGTGTGAATTCTATGTGTTGTCTCGTGGATGTGGAATTGGGTGGTAAAAATCGATATGTAGACTCGAACTGGAATCAAAAATCGGTGGCATAGCGAGGTTCCCAGTTGACCTCAATAGGGGATCTTCTCATTGTAATTAGAGATACGGAAGTGGGGTGTGTCGGGCAAACGAGAGGGAATGAAATTGGAGATCGGACGAAGGCGCTCCGCTTTGTTTACAGAGGCCGAATTTAACCGCCGCGGACTACACTTCCTGTCGTGGTGTCTCAAAATTCTCATTTCCTGCCGTCTATTTATTTTTGGTGCGGCTCAGATCTTGTTTTTGGAGTACGACTTCTCCGACATTGTTTGGTCATCTTTTCAGTTACTGCTATCTCTTCGGAGTTTATTTAGATTTTCTGCGAAGATGGTTCCTAAAATTATGAGAAGTTTTATAAATTTTTGTCCACAATGAAGAACTGCTTGTCCACAATGAAAAACTACCTCTTGTAGTTCGAAGATTTTCTGAGCGGGCATGGCATAGATAAACAGGTAATTAATGAATAAAATTGGGATACAGTTGTACGGTAGAACTAATAAACAAAGGATAAAAATCAGATGAAAGATAGGATATTGCCCCATGTTCGTCCACATTTTTGTAACTGGGGACTCTGAAATATTTGCTTGAACCTTATGAATTGTAGAATTTGAATGATTGGTAGGTTCGCAGTTCTCTTGTTTGATATCTTTAGGGAGTGGTGTGATATGATTGAGCTGGTTGTCAGGTTTACAGTTCTCCTGTTTGATCGTCAATGGTTTTATTAGAGATATGTCGGCGGTAATTGGTTTAGGTTGAGATGTGTGATCGTTTCTCTGACGTGGGTGTGGTAATTTTGACATTGTTTGTGTTGTGTGTACGCTGTGCTTTATGTACGAATTTTGTTTTGCTTTGGTGCCTGTGTCGATATTTTTACGTGAAGGTTGGTTGTATTCATCGATTCTTCTAGCGAATCGGCAGGTGGGGCAGGTTTTTACCTGTTTTGCGATGTCTTGTGTCATGTTCTGCCAATAATATTGTGATGAGATGAGTCTCGTCATCTTGGAGATGTTTGGATGGTGGTGTTGAGTGTGTACGGACTTAAGGAGTCTGGTTGTAAGTGAACTTGGGACTATAGTTTTAAGTACTCCTTTTCGGGAGACGGTGCGCAGTTTATTGTGATCCATAGTCACGCGAGATTTTCCCGGTGGAGAAGACTGTTGGCTCTGTATGAGTGGCGCATCTAGAAAGCCACAAAATTGGATACGAGTTCCAACGCCCGTTTCATATTGTTGTACTCCATTTATGCTACGGACCTCATATTCGTATCTTGACAGTCTTAACCTCCATCGAAACAATCTGCCTGACGGGGCTTTGATCTCTTTCAACCACTGCAATGCGGGATGGTCAGAAAATATTGTAAACTTTCTGCCATTTAGACAGGTGCGGAAATTATCCACACTTTCCACAATGGCTAGGCATTGTAGTTCCAAGTCTGAATAATTTCGCTCGTGACTACGCAGAGATCGGCTGAAATGTTGAACGGTGTATGTCTTCCCATCAGGGTAGACTTGTTTAAGAACGCCTGTAATGCTGAATGTTGAGGTGTTACAGTACACCTGGCATGGCAGACCTTCCTGGTAAAGGTGTAATGTGGGGTGTGTGGTAAGGTTTTCCTTCAGGTTAGTGAACGCTTTCTGGCATTCGTCATCCCAGACCCACATGACATCCCTTTTTAGAAGGTTGACAAGTGGCGTCCGCAAGCGGGCGTGGTCTGGAATGAACTCTTTATAGGTGTTCACAGCTTTTAGGAAAGATCGCAATGCTTTTCGATTGTGTGGTTGTTTGGTGGCGTGAATTTTTTCTATGTTTTGTGTAGACGGGATGATTGTATTATTCTTAACGGTTGTGCATGCGCTTGTTTGTCGTTGTTGTTGTCTTTTGGCGTGCGTGTTGCGTTTGTTGTGCGGGTTGTGCGTGTTTGTTGCGTGGTGGTGTATGGGTGCGTGTATGTTGTGAGGTATATTTGCGTGGTAAGTGGGTGAGCTGTGTCGGTGTACGGACACTTTTTTGGGCATTATTGGAATTGTAGGTTGAAGTCGTGGTGGCTTTACATGTGGTGGGTATAAAGTATTGGCAATTGGGTTGAGTGAAAAGTTGCGTGGTGTGAGATTAGAATGGTGGCATGTAAATATTTGGGGTTTGGGCAATGAATGCAGGCAAGGGTTTCTATGTGTGAAAGCGTTGGGTGCTGTGCGAGTCCTTTGGGACAGGTTTTGGCCTAGCCCGTGCTTGCATTCATTTGACACATGTTTAAAGTGGTAGATAGTATTAGACAATGGGACGCCAAGTTGGAAAATAGTGCCGCGATTATAATTTAGTTTTAATTTATACTGATAAAGGGTTTTTAAGGTAAGAACTCCAAATGGCAAGGATGCATTTACCACGTGGAAGTTCTCTCTACGGGTTATTTGGCCTATTGTCAGAGGGAAAGTTAAATGTCCTATTATTTTCGTAAAACTATTTAGGGTGGATAGATCAAGGGAAGGTTTTTTAATACTTAAGTTGGGAAGTTGTGCTTTTAATCTATTGTATAAATGATACGGCAATATGTTCGAACCTGCGTCTGGTTCAATTAGAAAGGTACATGGTAGGTCCTGGGTCAGATACAAGTCCAAAGTCAATTTGATGGTGTCATTGGGTGGATTGCCTACCTTAGTCTCGAAAGGTCTCCACTGTGGCGTCTTCGGCTTGGAGTGGCTGGCTTGGAATATCTGTTGGACCGGATCGGGACCTTTTGCACTGTCCGCGCAATTGAAAGGAAAATCTAGTCATTTGTACTGCTTCCATTCGAGTGGATCGCGTTGTCGGTACACTGGGCCCGTGTCGCGTGGCTTGCTTCCGGGTGCACGGGTACGGCATGGCGGGTGGCGACTCCTCGGTGGGCGTCAGGTTGTTCGGACACGTACCGGCGGTGCGGGCGTCGGTTGCCCCGTGGGTGGCGCTCCGGAAGACCGCTTCCAGTTGCGGGGATCTTGCCCCTTGTAGCGCGGCGGTCAGTTCTAAAATTACCGTCGCCAGGGTATGTCTTGTCGCTTCGTTCGTTGTCAGTTTCTTTTCGCTCGTTGCCAGTCTCTTCTCTCTTGGTTTGTCATTGCCTTTTGTTTTGCTGGCGCCTGGACTAATTTCCATCTTTATCCTGATTAAGCTCTATAATCTTTATCCTGTTTAAGCTCCATAATCTTTATCCTGTCGACTCTATGTAATATATTCAAAATAGTTATTACACTGCAATATTTGATGTATTACACTGTTGTAGAATCCTGTCGACTTATGTAATATGGTCCAAAAGTTATTATATCACTGCAATATTTGATGTATTACACTGTTGTAGAATCCTGTCGACTTAACCGTTCTGTGGCAATATCGTTGCGGGGTTTCTTGTTGTTGGATGCGAATGGTGAGATTTGGTTGAAGCGCAGCCGTTTGAGTGGAAGTTGCAGCATACAGTTAGGAATAATCAGGACACGTGATTGAGTTTGAAAATAAAAGGCAACTGGTTGGAGGGAAGAAAGCTTGAGAAGAGTTGAGCGATTTGACTTATTAATTAGTTGATCACATGGCGATGATGGGATTTAGATGAAATGAGCGGAGAGAGAGAGATCTCTAGAGTAGATGTTACCTTGTTGGAAGCGAAGGAGCCACTGTCCGAACTCGGCGAGAGCCACTGAACAACTGTAGGTGTTGTTCCTATGAGAGCGAAAACGTAACTGACCATTCTTGCTTTCCGATTTAACACCAAGACTCAGTTTCTCTCTGATTGGTTGAGAGATGATCACCTGATCTTTCCCTATTGGTTGACCTATTTAGATGCTATCTTCTGATTGGCCGGCGGCTTCCTTTGGTGTTAGTTACGCCCGGCCTGGGTCAGGAAGTGTCGTGTTTGTTCGACTCTATTTACTTCCGCGGCTATCAAAATACGTCCGGTTCTGTCAGGAAGCATTGGGTGTCTCTCGATTAATATAACTTCTGCGGATACTAGATACGTCCTGTTTTTCCAGGAAGTGTTGGTTTAAACTTAGCTCGCAGGGACCCGGGGTCAGAAGGTTAACTGCGACGTTATTAATAAATATGTTCTCCTCTAGATTTGCTTCCTATGTCTTTTGTTACTTTCTTTCCTCCAGTTACCTTATTCTTTTATTAAATCTTTGAAAATCATACATGGTACATACATAATGGGTCGGGGTTGCATTTAATTATATACAAATTATGACATATCAATTTTAAAATTTCAGTTGTTAATATCCAGGCTACGTGCGTATATATTTATAAATAATTCTTTTAAGATATAGTCGATGTTTTTATTAAGCCCGTTGAAGAGCGATTATCAAAGGAAAGCTAGCAATCTAAAGAAACTCATTGTGAGAAAATATTTTATAATTTTAAAACTTAACTCCATCTGAAAGTTTGATGTTTTTGGCCATAATATAAATACAGATGATTAATTATTCAAATTTTTGATAGAGTATATTATTTTTTATTTTAATAGTAATAATAAAGATAATTCATTAAAAATATATTTATATTCTCATTGAAAATATGCGATTTAGTTCGATATTTGTCTAATTTACATAGTACAGGGTCGAAATTATGACAATAAATCCCTTCAGAACTATCTCGATATGTCAAAATCTCAATCAAATAGATAAAATATCATAGGATTGCGGATTCCGGCAAATAAAACCGTTCGGTTACAGAATCACTTTATTAGGTACCGCTCAAAAAGAACAACCTAGTTCATGATAATTGAAACAGTGAATGATATGTGAAGGTTACTCCCATATTAAACAAAATGTTAACGTGGGATTCAATCCCGGTTCATGACTGTCGGGAATCGAGGGTGTTACTCACTCGTCCACCGACTTTTTTGACAAATAAAAAAAAAGCATAAGACGCCCAACTTATTTTATTAATATATATAAAGAGTGAAGGTGTCTTATGCCTTTTTTTTTGTAATTATTGAATATTTATTACGGAAACAAATCATATATGTAGAAAACTATTACAAAAGTTAAATTTGTACATTGGTCAGGTTAATAAATATTGTGACGAAGAAATATAATTTAAATTTATTATTTAATTTAATTATTCAATCAAAATATTTGAAACAGATTTATTAATTTATATTTGTGAAAAAAGGATAAGGAGATGCTTTTTTCTTAATTTATGCACCTTATCCCAGTACAATATCACATTTGTACTATTTTTTCACATTGTGTAGCGGTCTCATGCAATTCTGGCCTTAACTACCAGTTTCGTGATTTTTCAGGATGCCTTAATGACCAATATATTTGGTCGTTGAGGTACAGATTGCCCCACGCTGATGAGGGCCAACAGCCCGAAACGCGTCCGTTGTTAGCTTTTCTTGATTAATCAAGAATGGGTATTTGGTCAATTCTGGAATAATTAAAAAATCAACGAGAATAGTTGATATTTATTCCGATAGATGGCGCAAGCCATCAGCAACTTTCAGTTGCACGATAAGGAGATGCCTTTTTCTTATTTTATATTTGTAAAATCATCGTTTAGTTACCTAGCTTGCTTGCTCGATATTCTCTAGCTGTAGATAGTTTGGTTAATTTGTTAATATTTGTCGACTGGTCGTGGTGACGTCATCAATAAATACTTTCACATCTCCAGATATACAAAGACTTGATTTCTACGCTACAATATTAAGAGATGGACATCTCCTTATCGTGCAACTAAAAGTTACTGATGGCTTACGCCATCTATCGTAATAAACCTCAACTAATCACGCACACACAAAGCTTTATTAATACTGTTTGAAGTTTATATGTTAATTTTGTAATTATTCTTATTTTTTAATTCATAGAAGCATTTTTCTGGCAGACATATTCAATTTTTTTATCATCATCATTTTGGATATTGTTTTTTTTTTTAGTTATCAAATCATTTTCAATTGTAGTTTCTTTTTTGTTGTGTTTCTTTTTAAGCAATAAAATATATAGAACTAAGGTGTAATATTCAATTCAAACATATGGAACCAATATCGATTCATTTTTAAAACAAAGCAAAATCATAAGCTTATACAACTTTTACGTTTTCATGCAAAGACCATCGGTCTTTTACAGAATCACCACAGGAAGAAAGGAAGCATAGATACAGCTCCTATACTCCAGGCAGCGCAGCACCCAACAACAGCCTCCAGGCTTTTATACAGATTCACCACAGGAAGAAAGGAATCATAGATGGAGCTCCTATACTCCAGGCAGCGCAGCACCCAACAACAGTCTCCAGGGTCTTATACAGATTCACCACAGGAAGAAAGGAATCATAGATGGAGCTCCTATACTCCAGGCAGCGCAGCACCCAACAACAGTCTCCAGGGTCTTATACAGATTCACCACAGGAAGAAAGGAATCATAGATGGAGCTCCTATACTCCAGGCAGCGCAGCACCCAACAACAGTCTCCAGGGTCTTATACAGATTCACCACAGGAAGAAAGGAATCATAGATGGAGCTCCTATACTCCAGGCAGCGCAGCACCCAACAACAGTCTCCAGGGTCTTATACAGATTCACCACAGGAAGAAAGGAATCATAGATGGAGCTCCTATACTCCAGGCAGCGCAGCACCCAACAACAGTCTCCAGGGTCTTATACAGATTCACCACAGGAAGAAAGGAATCATAGATGGAGCTCCTATACTCCAGGCAGCGCAGCACCCAACAACAGTCTCCAGGGTCTTATACAGATTCACCACAGGAAGAAAGGAATCATAGATGGAGCTCCTATACTCCAGGCAGCGCAGCACCCAACAACAGTCTCCAGGGTCTTATACAGATTCACCACAGGAAGAAAGGAATCATAGATGGAGCTCCTATACTCCAGGCAGCGCAGCACCCAACAACAGTCTCCAGGGTCTTATACAGATTCACCACAGGAAGAAAGGAATCATAGATGGAGCTCCTATACTCCAGGCAGCGCAGCACCCAACAACAGTCTCCAGGGTCTTATACAGATTCACCACAGGAAGAAAGGAATCATAGATAGAGCTCCTATACTCCAGGCAGCGCAGCACCCAACAACAGTCTCCAGGGTCTTATACAGATTCACCACAGGAAGAAAGGAATCATAGATGGAGCTCCTATACTCCAGGCAGCGCAGCACCCAACAACAGTCTCCAGGGTCTTATACAGATTCACCACAGGAAGAAAGGAATCATAGATAGAGCTCCTATACTCCAGGCAGCGCAGCACCCAACAACAGTCTCCAGGGTCTTATACAGATTCACCACAGGAAGAAAGGAATCATAGATAGAGCTCCTATACTCCAGGCAGCGCAGCACCCAACAACAGTCTCCAGGGTCTTATACAGATTCACCACAGGAAGAAAGGAATCATAGATAGAGCTCCTATACTCCAGGCAGCGCAGCACCCAACAACAGCCTCCAGGGTCTTATACAGATTCACCACAGGAAGAAAGGAATCATAGATAGAGCTCCTATACTCCAGGCAGCGCAGCACCCAACAACAGTCTCCAGGGTCTTATACAGATTCACCACAGGAAGAAAGGAATCATAGATAGAGCTCCTATACTCCAGGCAGCACAGCACCCAACAACAGTCTCCAGGGTCTTATACAGATTCACCACAGGAAGAAAGGAATCATAGATGGAGCTCCTATACTCCAGGCAGCACAGCACCCAACAACAGTCTCCAGGGTCTTATACAGATTCACCACAGGAAGAAAGGAATCATAGATAGAGCTCCTATACTCCAGGCAGCACAGCACCCAACAACAGCCTCCAGGTCCGACGCATGTCCAATGGCCACACGTTCCTTCGTGCATACTTCATCGTTGATTTTTTTAATATTATTCTCGAATTGGCCTAATATAACCCACCCTTTCTTGAGATATCAAAATAAAGCTAAGCAGATACGCGTTTCGGGTTTTTTGGCCCTTATCATGGCCATAAATACCTATTCCTTGATTTTTCAGGATGCCTTAAAGACCAGCTTTTTGGTCGTTTTGTTACAGTTGATGAGAACCAATAGCCAAAAACGCGTACCCACCTTGTTAGCTTTTCTTGATTAATCAATAATTATTTGACTATTTCTGGAATAATAATTTTTAAAAATCAACGATTAATTGATATTTATTCCGATAGATGGCGCAAGCCATCAGCAACTTTTAATTTCACGATCAGAAGATGTCTTTCTCTTAATCAATCTACATACCAAAAGCCTAAAAACCAAGGTATAATGCACTATTTTAATGCGTTTTTAAAGGGAGAAGTTACTTTTTTGGTATAACTTTAGGTTATAAATATATATATATAGACTGGTATATAGAGAGAAAGATACATGATGTCAATAATGTTAAGTAATGATGGTTTTATCACAAAAACTGTAGATAAATATATAATTCATTGCAGCATTACTTGTACAAATCAACTACCTCATATAAAACGCCATTCCACTAATGATGTAAACACTCATTTATTGATAATAAATTAGATAAATGTAAAGTAAAAGTAAATAATGATGAACATAATGTGTATTTACTGCTTAGCCAATGTTTCATTATTTATAAACATGTTGCAGAATTTAATTAATTTAGTTCAATTTCCAATTAAGAGCAGACGATATAAAACTTCCAAAAAAAGGATAATCTAGCAAATTAATTCAGACACACTAGCAATTTATTTTAATCCTTTTAATGGTATTTGTTTTGAATGTTTGAAAAGAAAAATAATATTTCCCTTAAGCCTCTTTTTTTATATAGTTAGGTACATCAAAAGAATAAATGTAAAGTTTATGAAATACCTTATTGACCAGTTAACCAACAGTTAAAAATTGTATATACCTCATGAATTTCAAATCGTTTCCATTTTTGTGTTTATTTTTGATAGAAATAAATAGAAAAAATGGTGAATTGACATGCTATTGACATACACCGCCATCTATGAATGAAATTTAAAACTATTTTGAAATTATTTTTTTTATTTATCGTTGATTTGCAGAAGATTCATAAAGGAAATTGTAAATTTAATATTGATTAGTATTATTTTAAAATATCGTTATATAAAAATTAATTTGCATAATTATGTATATAGGGTAATATGTAAAATTGTATATGCATTTATGATTTAGTTGAATATTATGGATATTTTGTTTGATGTTGGTGAATATAAAAAGTGTTGGAGAATGGAAATGACTTACCTAATGGTGAACATTTAGCTTGTAGGTACATAGACGTTTGAATGGTACAGTAGGGTAGGGCAAGGTAGCGGTAACTGGCACGAAGAGTAGCACAGCGTAGAGTAAAACCAAGAACACCCGATTTTCTCTTCAGCTATGAATATATCCGTTCGGTAGCACTGTATATCCGGTACACAAACTAGGGCTTCTTACGTCCAATATTTTTCGACATGCACAATTCAACCAATCAGGTGCGAGAATTTGTGATGCGCGCGCACATTTCGATCGGCATCACGTGACCCACGCAATATGAATCGGTTTTTCGTGTTTACTTTCTAATATTGTTTTCTCTCCAAAAACTAAAATTTTCAACTACGGTTTACTATTGGAAATACACTTTTGAAAACGTTTTGTTTTCTCTATGTTTAATCTATAGGTAGTAAATAGATTTTTCTCAATGTTTGACAAATTTTACCGCAAATATTTCTTTTGAATGAAAAATCGTATTTTAAGGAGAAATAACGATTATGTCTATCCTTAGGGATGAAGTATGAAAGGATGAATTGTAAAGAGTAATGATAAACGGAAAAATAAAAGTGTCCAGGGATGGGAAACGAACCCACAGTGTTCCGCTTACTGGACAGATGCCATGTCCACTAAGCTACCCTGAACATATTTTTCCGTTTGTAAATATTATATAAAGTTAATTTATATTACAATATAATGCGATTTATTATTGTAGAACGATGTTTGACAATTATACCGCAATTTTTTT
>CP092864.1:146944525-147035555 GCA_030710605.1 Cordylochernes scorpioides
GCTGACGTTGTCTATTTCTCGTCTGCTTTTCAATTGTTCTTCCGTTTGATACATATGTAGCGGCTCCCAAATATTAACTTTTCCTATTTTAATCATAAGTTTTAATTTGTTTAATAACTATTTAATTCAAATATTAAATTAAAATATTCATCTTATAGATATATAATGCTCATAAAATATACTTTATTAAAATTATATAAATTAACATTAATATTTCATTAATTGTTGTCATAATAATATATTTAAAATATTATACATCATTCTAAATATAAATCATATAATATTTATACTATAATATATCAAACACATATATCTAACATTTTATAATATTGAAATGATATTTGACCACTACAGAAGAAAAAAAGAACATCAACATGTAGTATACAACAATACTTCTGATAATTTGTATTAAATAAATGTAATTAAAAGTTGATTTTACGAAAAATAATTTGTTGTCTGACTCCGCTTGGAATTTCATACCGACCAACAACACATATGGAAGATGCATGCTAGTCTATAATACACAGTATCCATGATACGCACCTAACAAACACAAAATAAACACATAAAACGCGCATAATGCCCACAAATAGCTCATAATACACACATTTAATACATAATGCCCACAAAAATATTTTAAAATTATTTTATAATTACTTTTTCTTATGATATTTACAAATATTTATATTAAAAAAATAGACACTTCGGCCAGTTGGAGTTTTTTTATTTTCTCAACGTTTCGACAAAAATCTTTTGTCTTCGTCAGGAGAATTAAATAAAAATAAAGCATTTGGCAAGGCGTTAAAAATTGTTCTGAGGTTGCAAAGGCGTTCTCATAATAAAAAACTCCAACTGGCCGAAGTATCTATTTTTTATATAAATATGAATGCCGTTCAGGCAGCGCCTCTACCTTTACGATTTTACAAATAATTCATTAAAAAAACTTTTATATACAAAATTGCCAAACCATTTTCAAAATGTATGTCAAACTAGATGAAAATTTGATATTTTTATTTCAATTGGATCAGTCAAGAAGTATCTGGAATTCTGAATATTTCCTTTATTCTCGAATTGAAAAGAAACATGTTGGAGAAATGGTACAGTAGAATTTTCTAGAAGTTGATAAATTGTTTAGATAATGACGTTGTGTCTCTTAACGCTTTATCGTTCGTCTGGTATCAATCAAGTCCAACTTTCGTCTGTTTCAATTATATTTACAGCCAGTTAACACTCTCACGCTGTGATTGGCCATCTTTATCTAGAGCCTGATTGGTCGATTTTCATTCCGAGGATAAAAAGCGAATATTGCAGACGACCATTTATACAGTACAAGAACTATCTTTCTATGAAAAATAGACACTTCGGACAGTTAGAGTTTTTTATTTTCTCAACGTTTCGACAAAATATATTTTGTCTTCGTCAGGAGAAACAAATTAAAATAAAGCATTTGGCAAGGCGTTAAAAATTGTTCTGAGGTTGCAAGGGTGTTCTCACGTGATTTTTCGAATTTAGTACAACATCTAAAATCAAAATCAAATATTAAACTCGTCAAAGACTATGATCTTGGAAATAAATAAATATATTGTTGCGGATGTATATAAGTTTTTCTTTTTTAGCTATTTTTAATGTAAAGGAAATAAATAATCAAGAATGTATGTCTCGTTAGTTTTTTATTTTTAACCAACGTCTGCCATTTTACAAAGTCCTCGTGTAAACAATGCTAAGTAATGATGATTATTGGAATAAAGTTCTATGAAAAGTTAAATATGAGAATAATAATTTTGAGATATTTACAGCACGTATCATTTACCCCCGCTTTGATGCATTTATTCACGGAGAATAAATGACTTTAATTGAGAGATGTGAGCCTTTATAGGATCTCCTGTGGGATTTCTTGGTGGGTTGTCTTGATCCGTTGTAGAGAGTTCGTAAGTCACTTTAGACAATCTTCTCAAAACTTGGAATGGTCCTTCGTATTTGGGAGCTGTTTTAATTAGCCTCGGATCATTGTAGGGAATTCTTTTAAGAACGAGATCTCCAACTTTAAATTCAATGTCGGGATGTCTTGAATCATGTCTTCTTTTAGAAATCTCACGATGATGTTGAGTTCTTTTTACAGCCAGTTTTCTAGCATCTTCTACCGAGGTTGAGGGGTTATCAGCAAATTGTGGCTGCACATTGTAACCAAAAAGTAGAAAAGATGGCGGAAAACCTGTTACGTCATGAGGGGTGTTGTTGTAGTCAGTAATGACCTTGGGCAAAAGTGTGCTCCATTTCACTTTCGGTTTATCAAGCAAGGCCGTTCTTAATTTGGTCATGATTGTTCCGTTAACCTTTTCGCACATTCCATTACTCTGGGGGTGGTATGGTGTGGTGAAAGTTTGTTTGATGTTATGAACTTTCAAACACCTTTTGAATTCCTTGGAATTAAAGTTCTTTCCGTTGTCAGTGATAATATGTTTTATGGGTAGCGAGACTTGAAGGATTCTGTTGAAACATTGTAGCGTTGCTTGAGCTGTGTTTTTGATAGTGGGAAATGCCCAAACATATCTTGTAAGATGATCAATGAACACTTGGATGTACTTGTGCTTTGTCTTTTCAGCTGCTGTTCCCATAACTATTGTATCTGCACTTATTACTTGAGCTGGTTGTAGTTCTGTGTCTGGAATTATTAGTTGTCCAAGAGTTGGTTGGTTAGATGATTTGGTCAGTTGACATGTCTTGCATGATCTCACATAAGATTTAATTTCCTGTACCATGTCTGACCACCAAAATAAAGGAACTATTAATTTGACTGTCTTGTTCATGGATGGGTGACTCATGTTATCATGATATTCCTTCAGAACATGTTCTTTAAAAGAAGCAGGCACCACAGCCCTGAGTAGTCCTCTCTTCTTGACCATCACTGTGTTTTGATGATCTTGAGGGTCTTCAATGAAGCTGAGATCTGCCTGTCTTTGATGTTGTTGTCTCTGCTGCTGTTGCATCTGGTGTTGTTGCTGGAGCTGATGCTGCTGTTGTTGCTGGGTCTGGTTTTGTTGCTGTTGGACCTGGTTTTGTTGCTGTTGTTGGAGCTGGTTCTGTTGTTGTTGCTGTTGGATCTGGTTTTGTTGTTGTTGTTGCAACTGATTACAGGTTGTGCAAACAAGTGCCATTTCTGCTGATTGCTTAGTGTAGACTGTTTTATCTTTAGTGTCAACAATAAGTTCAAAGTCTTCTGCAATATCCAAGCCAATGAGTAGCTGGAATTTTAAATTAGGTATTACATGAAGTTTGACCTTTCTAGTTTTATTATGAATTTGCAAATTTACATGAACATATCCCAAAGTTTTGGTTAATGAGTTAGCTTGTTGAATTTGCATGGGAGAATCTATTAAAGGATGTAAATTCAAACTTTTTATTAAATTTTGACTTATTAAAGATATGGTAGCACCTGTGTCCATGAAGGCTTGTAAAGGATGTTTGTTGACACAAATTTTAAAGTCTATCAATTTATAAGGAGGATTGTTAGTTGATAAGCAAGTTACTTTGTTTGTTTCATTACTTGTGGTTGATTCAGTGACTGTTGTAATGAATTGGTTTGGTTGGGTATTTTTAGATGATCTCTCTGTTTTATAATTTGGGTCATAATCAGGACATTCATTCAACCAATGTTTCACTTTAATTCTTTTCTTCATGCAAATTGGGCAGAAAAATGGGCAATTTGAAGCTGATGAAGAGTGCATACTTTGGGTTTAAACAAATTTCTTAGCTTACTTTGTTGCCTGTTATGCTCAACAGAAAGTGCAACTTGTATCCATTTGGTTGGATCTGCAGGTTGTGCTGCTGCAAACACATCTCTCCAATTCAAAGGTAGCCCATCTGTTAGTAGCTGTATTTTCTCTTCCTTTTTCAAGGATGTTTGATTCAGTAAGTCCATTTTTTCTTTAAAATAAGTCTCCACAGTTTCACTTGCAAGGAGCTTTCTTCTAGATGCTAATACAATGGGACTATATGTGCAAGGCTTAAATCTGGCAATGAGTTTATCTTTTACAGTTTCCCATTTTTTTTATATGTGCATTTGTAAGTATTTCATCAGCAAAAAATTCTAAGGCTTCATCTGCTAAATAGTAGATGAGATTGTGTATTTTTTCTTCATCGTTTGCTTTTAAATTTTCTACTTCATACAACTTGATCCAACTTTCAATTTTTATATTATTCTTACTGCCAGAATATTTTTCAAATCTATGTATATTTGCCATTATAAAAATAAAGATGTTTCTAAATGAGTTATTTAAATTTGAAATATATAATCTTTTGATTAAAAATTTACCTTTTTAATTTTCTTTCGTATCCTTTTCGACTGCGCCAAGTATGTTGCGGATGTATATAAGTTTTTCTTTTTTAGCTATTTTTAATGTAAAGGAAATAAATAATCAAGAATGTATGTCTCGTTAGTTTTTTATTTTTAACCAACGTCTGCCATTTTACAAAGTCCTCGTGTAAACAATGCTAAGTGATGATGATTATTGGAATAAAGTTCTATGAAAAGTTAAATATGAGAATAATAATTTTGAGATATTTACAGCACGTATCAATATAATAATAAAATTATAATTCAAAATAAATAAATAAAGTAATATAATAATCACAAAGATGACATATTATTTTATAAATTTCTAACTATTATGTACAATTTATATCTAACTTTTAACTACTTTTTCGAATTTTTAAATTAAACCCATTGTTGCGGAATATCTTCAAATGTATTTCTAGTTCTTGTCCCCATTTCTCGTGATACCCAGCCCTCTAATAAATAATCTTTCCGTTTCCAATTTTTAATGCCTTGCCAAATGCTTTATTTTTATTTACTTCTTCTGACGAAGATAAAATATTTTTGTCGAAACGTTGAGAAAATAACAGAAAAAAAAACTCTAACTGGCCGAAGTGTCTATTTTTTATAGAAATATGAATGCCGGCCAGGCAACTTCTATCTTTCGATAAGAACTATCTTGGAATTGTGGTAGGCATTTTGGTTACTATAACCTAAATACACATGGGTCATCACACTATGGGTCTATACGTCTCCATGGTTGGTATAAAGACCTACTGTTTGGCTATGCACTACATGAAGATAACAGTCAGATTTTGATCAGACTTCAGACATTTATTTATTTATTTCAACACACAAACGCGATATCCCGGCTAGGGATAATTGCGTCGATTTACATTTTTTAAACAGAAACAGTTATAAAATTTTTACAAAAAAAAAAGTAATCGAAATAAAAAGAGAAAAAAATATATATATATATATTAGGAAACTGAACCTTTCAGGTTTGAAAGAAAATCATGAATATATTTACAAAAATAATTAAACTTATGATAATTCTCTCTGCTATTTACAAATTGATATAGATCTACAACATTATTTATTGTCTGTTGTCTAGCGGTGAAGAAGAGTGGACATTCCAGCAGTAGGTGTCTCGATTACTGGAATTCGTTGCCACAATGACAGCTAGAGTCTTCACTCGCGCCAATGTTTGATAAAAATTCCTTAAAATTTCCATGGTTCGTTATAAATTGTGAATTATAATAGTTTGGTCGAAAATATTTCGGAATTGCATAAGGAAAGAAACTTTGAAATGTTTGATTAGTATTCTTTTTCAGTGAATTAATACTTGATATAATGAAATCTTTGAGTATACCTGGAATATACAAATCATAAAATTGTTTATCTTCTGTTGATAAATTAATTGTTGACTTCAGACATGATACAGGAATTCAACTTTCAGTTGCACGATAAGGATATGCCTTTTTTCATAATTTATTCACCTTATCCCATTACAATATCACATTTGTACTATATTTTGTCACATTGTGTCGAGGGCTCACGCAAATTCTGGCCTTAACTAGCCGTTTCATGATTTTTCAGGATACCTGAATGACCAGTTTTTTCGGTCGTTGAGGTACAGCTTGCACCACGCTGATGAGGACCAACAGCCCAAAACGCGTATGTGGCTAGCTTTTCTTGATTAATCAAGAATGGGTATTTGGATAATTCTGGAATAATTAAAAATCAGCGAGAATAGTTGATATTTATTCCGATAGATGGCGTAAGCCATCAGTAACTTTCAGTTGCGCGATAAGGATATGCCTTTTTCATACTATATGTTCATTATTGAGCGATTACAGATTTTGACAAATTACAAAATACAAACATCATATAACCTCGTAACTATTTTTAATTCACCTGATCAAAGATCAAAATACATTTTACGACAAGACTTAAAGAAGTTATACCTTTTATCATGTATATATCGGGATTCAGATAATAACTCTGAAAATTATTTGATACATTGTCTCCTTTATTGAAGACACAAGAAATAACCAAGTGTGAACATAATTGCTTCTGTCTTCTTCAAAAAACAGACGGCCGGCTAAATAAAATAATTTCAACTTCCTTCAGTAATGTCTATGAGTGTTTTCAAGTAGCTCTACAACCACAGGAAGCTCCAAGGGACACCTGTCAATCATCACTGGACACCGGGGGGACAGGTGTGAGGGGTTCTCGGAATCTTATCTGCAAATAAGGAAAGCGAGACGGTGGCTGACCACTCTCTTGTTATTATTTTTACCTTGGGATAAGTTGTTCTCCCTATAAATACCTCTTGTATATAATTTTATTGTATTATAAAAGGTATATATCCACCTTTATAATAAATTATTTATTCCCAAATTTGCCCTTGCTTTATTTATCTCCGCACGACATTATATTCATATATTTAAAAAGGTATTCGATAATAAAAAAGTCATATATTGGATTTTCAAAATAGAGCAATCCATGAATAAATATTTAATTAAAAAGACATATACGAGGTGTGTTCAAAAAGTATCGCGACTTTTGTGTTTTTTCAAATATTATTTATTTATTCATGAATACCTATTTTGTCCCCTTCAAAGTAATCCCCATGAGATATTATACACTTGTGCCAACAGTTTTTCCAATCTTCGAAGCACTTCAAAAAATCATTTTTTAAAATCTTTTGCAGCTCCTCCTTCGATGCCGTCTTTATCTCGTCAAGCGTAGCGTAACGTCGTCCTTTCATGGGTCTCTTCAGTTTAGGGAACAAGAAAAAGTCACAGGGGGCCAGATCTGGGGAATACGGTGGCTGCGGCATCATTAGTGTGTTGTTTTTGGCCAAAAAGTCGCGCACAAGCAACGATGTGTGAGCAGGGGCGTTATCGTGGTGCAAAAGCCAATTTTTGTTCTTCCACAAATCCGAGTGTTTCTGGCGGATTGCTTCGCGCAAATTGCGCATAACTTGCAGGTAATATTCCTTATTGATCGTTCTACCCTGTGGCAAGAACTCATGATGCACCACGCCCCTGCAATCGAAGAAAACTGTCAGCAAAACTTTCACATTCGACCGAACTTGGCGCGCTTTTTTCGGTCTTGGTTCGTGCGGCAGCTTCCATTGAGATGATTGAGCTTTGGTTTCCACGTCATAACCATAAACCCACGCTTCGTCACCAGTTATGACCCTCTGGAGCAAATTTGGGTCGTCGCGGACAGAGTCCAACATCTCATTAGCAATGTTCATGCGATGCTGTTTTTGGTCGCAATTGAGCAATTTTGGTACGAATTTCGCGGCGACCCGTCTCATGCCCAAATCATTGATAAAAATCGAATGGCACGAGCCAATCGATATGTTTAGGTCCTCAACAACTTCTCTAACGGTGATTCGACGATTGGCCAATATAATTTTCTCCACTTCATTAATTTTTTCGCCTGTTGTTGAAGTGCTCGGGCGTCCGGCACGCTGTTCGTCGTTCGCATCTTCTCGGCCTTCTGAGAACATTTTGTACCACCGATAAACGTTGCTTCAGTCCAAGGTAGCTTCTCCGTATGCCACAGTCAACATTCGGAATGCATCCGCGCACTTAATTTCGTTTTTCACACAAAATTTGATACAGCTTCTTTGATCCATTTTTTTTTAATAGGTAAAAATCGAAGACGATCCAAAACACCTGAAAGCAAAGCAACTGTCAACAATTAAGTGAACATTCAAAATGGCCGAGCTTGTCGGCATAAGTGAGAGACATGAGTACCAACATAAAGCCACAAAAAGATCGAAATTCGAATATACGCAACCCGCGAAAATTCAAAAGTAAGGATACCTTTTGAACACACCTCGTATTTGATCAAAATATCATTTATTTTACCAATATTTCAGTTGGCTGACGCCAACCTTTATCAAGGTATTATAACATATTAATCTGTTTCAAAAACAAACTCAGCGCCACATAACCTTAACAGATTTAATTTTCAAAAATATGCTTGCTCATATTCAAAACTTTTAAAACGTAATTCTATTGACGTTATGTGGCGCTGAGTTTGTTGTTGACACGCATTTATATGTTATAATACCTTGATAAAGGTTGGCGTTCAGCCAACTGAAATATTGGTAAAATAAATGATATTTTGATCCAATATATGCCTTTTTAATTATAGAAAAGGTATTAGATAATAAAAAGGCATATATTGGATATTAAAAAAAATATTTATTTGCCAATATTTCGGTTGACTGAACGCCAAACCTTTATCAAGACATTACATTTTTATATAAATAAACTCAGCGAAAAAGGTATACATGGATTAGTTTCCCCAAACTCCTATTCCATAATAAATATTTGATGCTTACCCTTCAAGGCCTCCATTAAAAAGATTAATAAGATGTTTTAAGCCTCTTAGAAAATACCATAGGAAGCATCATTATGGATAGCCACTTAATGCACATCATTAGATCAAAATCAAATTCAGCCTAAATTATAAACTTAGAACTTCAAGTAATTTAAAAAGCAGAAGATCATCAAAATTCCGGTGTTATTCAATCACTGAGAATATTGAAATCGTTTTTTTTAACATTCTATATTAATTATGAAAAAGGCATCTCCTTGTCGTGCAACTGAAAGTTACTGATGGCTTGCGCTATCTATCGGAATAAATATAAACTATTCTCGTTGATTTTTAATTATTCCAGAATTGACCAAATACCCATTCTTGATTAATTTGGCCAATTCTGGAATAATAAAAAATCAACTAGAATAATTGATATTAATTCCGATAGATGGCGCAAGCCATCAGCAACTTTCAGTTGCACGATAAGGAGATGCCTTTTTCATAATTTATGCACCTTATCCCAGTACAATATCACATCTGTACTATTTTTTTCACATTCTATATTAAATAACATTTGTGAAATAAAGAAAAATGAAGCTCCTTCTTCTTTTTCTTATCTCCACTCAATCATATCAGTGTATCAAGCTGGTAAAGCTTGTTGATGGTGTCTGCTGGGGATGTGTCTTCTTCTTTCTTATCTCCACTCAATCATATCAGGGTATCAAGCTTGTAGAGCTTGTTGATGGTGTCTACTGGGGATGTGTCTTCTTCTTCTTTCTTATCTCAGAGTATCAAGTTTGTAGAGCTTGTTGATGGTGTTTGCTGGGGATGAATAGAGTTCAATTACAGTCAATAATGTCTGCTTCTTTCTTATCTCCCCTCAATCATATTAGGGTACCAAACTTGTAGAGCTTCCTGATGGTGTCTGCTGGTGATGAGTAGAGCTCATCAATGGATTAGTCAATACAAACAATAATAAAAATAAAAAAGGCATATCCTGACCAGGAGCACATGTGCTTTTCAGAAGGCAGAGCGCTATCTGGTGGAACAGAAATCAACTAAACATTGATTTAGCCTGTTCCCTGATATTTGGCCAATCCAATTTCTTGATAAATCAAGAAAAGCCATCCACGAACGCGTTTCGCGCTGTTGGTGCTCGTCAGCGTGGAGTAGGCTGTACCACTGTGACCAAAAAGATTTTTGATCCCAGTTGGCTTCTTGAGAAACCAAGAAATGGGTATTTAAAGCCAAACTTGCGTGAATAAGCTTAACCCATGAAAAAAACAATAGAAAAAAAAATAAAAAGGTCAGGTGTTGATATTAATAATGTTTTTGGGGTTTCATGTTGAGAATTGCACTTAGTACATAGTGGGAAAACCTTGCATATCATCCTACGATAGGAATTATGCAATTGATAGAATTTACCAAACAAGTGTTTAAGCTGGTTAAATTCCAGGGCCGATTTTCAGGCTTGAATACAACATAGAGTAACAGGAGTATATATCCATTTACCAAAGAAACCACTTCTCTATTTAAATGTGAATTAATAGGGGGTGGGTGGAAGATTGATCTAAACCGTTGTTTTTCGACCGCAACGGTTCGATTCTCGTATTGGGCACCTTTTTTTTTTTTTTTTTTAATTAAAAAATGCTTCAATGGCCTCCGATTCTTACAAAAGTCGAAACCCACCAGCGAGTGCAAGTAACCAAACGGGGCTTAGACACATTTGTAAGTGCAATAGTTTAAATGCTTTTCACATATGTAGACATGTGTTGCACTTACAGTAAAGGCAGTTGCCTACTTCTACCCACCATGATTATCATGGCCTGTACTACGTGTACTAGGGATAAGCAAAAATAAATGTGCATTGAAACAATCACCAACTTTACATTCTGTACTCGGATGATAAAATATATATTATAATTTAAAATTTATTATCCCGTTGTAGAATTATACAAGGTCATGGAAATGAGTTCGATGTTTAAATTAATAATATTGTAAGGTTGAAATATAGGTCCTGTCTTGAGGTTCCCATACATTCCAAGAGGTGGTTTGGTGAGGTTTCTTTGGTCCTGCAGATGGTGCATTGTGGAAAAGTCTTTACACCATCCTGGAAAAGAAGCAGTCTTGGAAATACAGGTTGCTTGTCTGTCGATTCATCCCACATTCCAGAATAAGCTCCAGGCTTTTTTATTTAGATAACATTGTTTCAATGCATATTATAAAAGGGAGAGGTGCCTCTTTTGGTATATGAATATTATCCTACCGAAAATGTATGTTATATATAAGAGAAGCATTTTTATGTTTGCTTATCCCTAGTACACATGGTACAAGCTATGATAATCGTGGTGGGTAGAAGTAGGCGACTGCTTTTACTGTAAGTGCACCACATGTCTACACATGTGAAAAGCAGTTCGACTTTGCACTTACAAATGTGCCAGAGCACCGTTACTAGCAATCGCTGATGGGGTTGGAATTTTGAAAGAATCGGGAGCTATTGGAGCATTTTCTTTTTAATCAGAAAAAAGTGCCCAATGAGGGAATCGAACCCGGGTTGTAGCGGTTTAAAACCAACGGTTTAGACCATCTTTCCACCGACCCCCTATTAATGCACATTTAAAGATAGAAGTGGTTCCTTTGGTAAATGGATATTATCCTTCCGCAACTCAATGTTGTATTCTAGCCTTTAAATCGGCCCTGGTATTTACCAGCTTAAACATCTGTTTGGTAAATTCGATTGATTTCACAATTGCTATCGTAGGATGCTATGAAAATGAAGCCTCCCTGTACTGATGAGAGCAATAGCTCAACACCATGGTATATGGGTTGGAATTTTTTCTGAATTTCCCAAAACTGGTTTTGTAGCTTAATATAAAATTATTTGCGTTTTTTAATGGGGTGATAAAAAATGCATGGTTTTAATGGCGGTGGTATCTTGTCCATCCAAGGAAAGGGGAGGTACCATTGCTCCATTAGTCAGCCATATTTCAGAGTTTCCTGTTCACGGCTACCGTGGCGGCTCACGACACCGTACTATAGGGCAGTCCCTTACTTGTGTTGCTCCATGGAATGCCATTGCCCCATTAGTCAGCCACGTTTCAGAGTTCCCTGTTCACGGTTACCGTAGCGGCTTACGACACCGTACTACAGGGCAGTCCCTTACTTGTGTTGCCCCATGGAAAGGAGGGGTGCCATTGCCCCGTTAGACAGCCACATTTCAGAGTTCCCTGTTCACGGTTACCGTAGCTGCTCACGACACCGTACTACAGGGCAGTCCCTTACTTGTGTTGCCCCATGGAAAGGAGGGGTGCCATTGCCCCGTTAGACAGCCACATTTCAGAGTTCCCTGTTCACGGTTACCGTAGCTGCTCACGACACCGTACTACAGGGCAGTCCCTTACTTGTGTTGCCCCATGGAAAGGAGGGGTGCCATTGCCCCGTTAGTCACCCACATTTCAGAGTTCCCTGTTCACGGTTACCGTAGCTGCTCACGACACCGTACTACAGGACAGTCCCTTACTTGTGTTGCCCCATGGAAAGGAGGGGTGCCATTGCCCCGTTAGACAGCCACATTTCAGAGTTCCCTGTTCACGGTTACCGTAGCTGCTCACGACACCGTACTACAGGGCAGCCCCTTACTTGTGTTGCCCCATGGAAAGGGGGGTGCCATTGCCCCGTTAGTCAGCCACACTTCAGAGATCCCTGTTCACGGTTTGGTAAATGGATTTGTATTTATATCTAATCAATTCACACCCATTCTAACAAGCGTGGAACCTCCCATCTCCGTGCTTACGTTTTCTTTCAGGGGCAACGCCTCAAAAATATCGACCTGAAAAAGCTTGCCGGTTTTATGTTCAATCGAATGAGAGCGGGGTTTTAACTCAGCATTTCCTACTTCAAGGGCAAATAAATATTTTCACAAAGTATTTATTAATTTTATTATTTTTATTAACAGAGTGGTCATTTTTATGTTTATATTTTGTTTCTCTGTAAATTTCCCTCGTGGCTTATCTTTTGTTTACCATTCATAGTTTGTTCTTGCCTGAAATAAATTGTTGTCTCCTCCTGAAGTTTTTGTCTTCCCTAATTTTCCACGTGGCAATATATACCCTTGCTAATAAATCTGAAATGAGTATTTATGGATATATATTTAGCAAGCATATTTATTAGAGAAATATTTACAAAATGATTGCAATTTTTCATCTTATTAGAGATTCAGTGTTTGTACAATATACTTTCATAGACAAAACTGAGGAATTAAGAAAAGCCATCTCCTGATCATGCAACTAAAATTTGCTAACGGCTTGTGCCATCTATCGGAATAAAAATTCAATTATAAAAGGTATGATAATAAAATTCGGGGGATTGGGTCATAAATATTTATTAGATAAAAATATACAAAAAAAATGGTTAATATTCCTCAAAATACTGTCCGAGGGAATCTATACAGCGTTTCATTCTTTTTTCCCAGTTCCGGAAGCACCCAGAAAATTCGTCAGAAGTAATGCCCCTCAAAACGCTCAGCGTTTTTCCTTTATGGCATTAACGGTATCAAATCTATGTCCTTTTAGAACTGACTTCATTCTAGGTGCTTGCGCCTAGCTATACAAAATAACTTGCCAGGTTGCATTGTGTTCTATAATTATGTATAGTTTTATTTCTTCTAATTTATGTGAATATATATATCGTATATTTTAAAACTTATAATAATGACACTTTTAGTATATGTCACATATCTTCCAATTAGTTAGAGCCGATTACTTAAAAGATCCTAGCCTTCTATTAAAATGTACACCGTTTCTATTTGCTACCACCCCCATATTTAGTATATATGCTATTTCTTTATTAATAATACCTGTAAACTCCTATTTGTATGTAACACTAAAAATGTTGACGTCAAAATAAAGATCGAAAGAGTGTTCGGTCAGCTGGTGGCAGGGACAGAGGGGAGAAAAAAGGCAACGCCCAGCCCATGTGGGGTCCCGAGGGACATTTCTATAGGCGACCCCTGTAAACAGGACAG
Organism: Cordylochernes scorpioides; assembly: GCA_030710605.1. Lineage (NCBI taxonomy): Eukaryota > Metazoa > Arthropoda > Arachnida > Pseudoscorpiones > Chernetidae > Cordylochernes > Cordylochernes scorpioides. The sequence continues at coordinate 146,958,208 of CP092864.1, forward strand.
GTTTTGGCAGGGGGTCAGCAGATGGTTGTAGGGTGTGTTTCTCGGTAGATCACTACAGGCTCTCTCTCCATGTCTCGGTAATAAGCATCCAAGTTTGTGTCATGGCCTCTACCTTTGTCCCGTGGGCTGTCCCCAAATTACTCTCGGTGCTAACATCTATCCCTGCCTCTGCTGCTTGTTGTCCGCGTGTGGGAAGAACATCAACACTCGTCTCACGTACACGACTGCCAGCTTAGCCATACGTCGACATTTGCAACAACATTACATATATGTATATTAAAAGAGTGAAAGAGATAATAAAGTTAAGTCAGTCAGCTAAAACCAGTGTTTGGTCATTTAAACAGCTCGCTGCTACATCGCACCTAGAGAAGTCTCAGTAGTCAGGTCTGGTGTACAGTCTGCCAGATATCCTCAGCATCTAAGACCAGACAAAAGGCTAAGGGGCTAGACGGAAGTCCGAGCTAATATTGTTAGGATCCAAGCTTCAACACTAGGAAAGAGAAAGAAGTCATTTGGTGCTAAATCAGGAGAGAGGGGGGATGAGGCATTGTCAACATGCTATTTTTAGTCAAAAAAGCTCAAAATAGTATAGCTTGTATAGCTAAATATTCATCAAATATTTGTATATGTTCAAATAATATATTTGTAGTTTAAAGCCTTTTTATTGATCGAAAAAATATTCATAAAAGTTCCAATTGTTTGAGACAAGCATCTTTCCTTATTTCTTCTACTTTCTCGAGGCCATTGCCGTCATAAAAAAAAAGACCATAATCATAAAAAGAGAAGTTCCCATGCATGAAAATCGAATAAAAAAATAAACAAGTTGTAAAATATCCTTTCAGAAAATCAAAATCTACAATAGTAAATTGATTAGCACATAAACAATATGTGAAAATGATAAATTGGTGTATTAGCGTGCCATCTGTTATCAAAATTTGAAACTATTATAGACACGTATGATTCTTTTTATAAATAAATAATTTCTACTGCCCTTACTGCAATGGAAAAATTAATGTGGGTCAGACTCATCAGTGGTGAACCCTCACATTAATTTTTCCATTGCAATAAGGGCAGTAGAAATTGTTTATTTTTAAAAAGAATCATACGTGTCTATAATAGTTTCAAATTTTGATAAATTGGTGTTAAAATGGGTTACTTACGTTTGAAAATCAAAGTTTTTTGGGCTCACAATATAATAAATTAATTTATTCTTTAAATATTAGGGTGAAAACATTAGACTTCTAGTGATAAATTTCTTTTAAATATTTTAAATCATATCTCTTGTGTATGTGTACTTTCGCGAATGAAAGCTAGAGAAATGAATTTGTGGGATGGTTGCGTGCGTGTTGGTGTGGCTTGTGGAAAGGCCGCTGATCAAATTGTAATTAATTTTTATTAAAAAAAATATTTATTTAAAGCCAGAAATATATAAAGAGAAAAGAAGTAACGGCCGTTGGAAGCAAGCCTTGTTGTTTATCACGCGAGTGGCCAGAAAGTCCCGGATGACGCCCGCCCATGCGTAGTGACGTATTCTGCCAGCTAGCGCTTGCTGAGGCATAGTGTGGTCGCCACACTACTGCCCGTATGTGTATTAAAGCCTTGTCCGCGCTCGCTGAAGCAAAGTGTGGGGCCACAAATTAAAATTCTTTGAAAGAAAATTATCCCTTAAGGCCTTGATGTTTTCACCCTAAATTTATTTCATTTTGATAGGAAATGAAACCATTAAAAAAAAAGTACAAATGTTTATTTTAGACAAAAAAAATTCTACTGTCCTTTCTGCGATGAAAAAAATATTGAAAGGGCTTGCTTCATCAGATCGGTTTCAAAATCACTTAATTAGGTACCGCTCAACAAGAACACCTAGTTTATGATAATTGAAACAATGAATAATATGTGAAGGTTATTCACATATTAAACAAAATGTTAACGTGGGATTCAATCCCGGTTCATGACTATCGGGAATCGAGGGTGTTACCTACTTGTCCACCGACTATTGTTTGCTTCATCAGTGGCGAATCCTCCAAGCGGTTCCGTCAATATAATCTACGAGAATGCTTCTTAGAGCTCTAATATTGTATTGGATGATATATCCATGATTTAATACTTTCATTTCCTATGTATAGATGGCGTGTTATTGCTTTATATTAATTTTTATTAATTTGTGGAATTGTGGTCAAAATTCATTATTTCTTTAATGACTTTCAAACGCATTCTGCTTCACCCAATCATGATGGTTGTTAACAGACACCATCAAAAGTCTCAAGCTTTACAAGCTTGATACCCTAATATGATTGAGTGGAGATAAAAAGAGGAAGAAGAAGGTTCTGAAGAGAAGCTATGATATTAATCTGTTAGTCTATAGCGGTCTTTATTTAATGACCTGAGTCAGCTAGTTTGCGGTGACAGTCAATAGATGACTCTTAGTCTTAGAATCATTTTTCCAGGAAAGGCGACCTTCATTTTTCATGGATCAATTTTCATCTGGAAAATTTTCTATCTTCTTCTTTCTTATCTCCACTCAATCATATTAGGGTATCAAGTTGTGACCTTTGATGGTGTCTGTTTGATAACCATCATGACTGGGTGAAGTAGAATGCGTCTGCCTTTGTCATTAAGACTGGGAGCACTACACAGTGGCAGGCCAAATTAGCTCCAAAATAAATGGCTGCCTCTGACATGAGGAACAGACGCCATGTGTAGCCACTCCTAACATGGAGTACAAACGCTGCTCATCCTGTATCCCTGGATTAGGAGCCCTTACAGGGTACTATCAGCCGGGCCAGCTGAGCCCAGGTTTTTAAGCGAGCTTGTTACTGCCTCCCCTCCTCCTTTTTCATCCGGGCTTGGGACCGGCAAAGGCGGAATTTCTATTTATAGGTAAGCATTTGGCATTTGGAGTGAAAGGCATTTGCTAACCATCATTACCATGGCCTGTACCATGTATACTTGGGATAAGTAAAAAGAGATAGATTGGGGAAATAAGAACCATGGCATCGACTTGTTGGTCCTTGCAACAAGAATAATCGATCAAGATATCTAGAAATACTTGTCTTACCGCCATATTGATTTGCCTTCAACATGAAAACTTCCCCTTTAGGAAAACTCTCAAATTTAAATTCCATTATCAGGTTCTAAATACTAGTTAATAGTTAAAGAAAACATTATCTTTATGAGAATGTCCTTCTTTGTTCACGATATAAAGACATTAGAAGCAATTTTTTAATGAATTCAAGTAACGCTGCGTTTTGTAAGGCTGTGTTGATTTAAAATAACTAAATAACTAATGTCAAAATACAGTTAAACCTGCCTATAGCGCCCCCTCTTTAGACTCACCAAAATAGGGTGTTATAGAGAGGGGGTGCTATAGACAGGTCACTTTTAATGTAAATCGCATCGTAATACATATTTAAAATCGGGCGCTATTTAGAGGGGGCGCTATATAAAGGTTTACCTGTAACAAACTCTAAAAAGAGAGCTATATGTACAAGTGTAAGGTGAAATTTTCTCAGTTTAACAATGTAAGACTCGTATTTTTAGATTTAAAAACATTTTATTTTTCCTCATAAATTACCTTGATTTCAACATAATTGGTCCAGTGTTTCTCCAATATCAGTAACCTTTCCCGGAAATGAGAGTTTGGAAGTCTGTTAGAATATTCATTTACAGTTATCTCAACTTCTTCATTGGACGCAAAGCGCTTTCCAGAAACAAATTTCTTTAGGTGTAGTGAGAGATGGATGTCTGAGGTTGCCAAATCAGGGGAATAGGGGGATTGGCTTAGCAAATCTACCTCAAATCTCTCAGTTTTCTCATTGGCAACACACTTGAATGAGTAGGTGTGTTGTTCTAGTGAAATATGATATTGCCACGTGGAAAATTAGAGATGACAAAAACTTCAAGAGGACAAAAACAATTTATTTCTGGCAAGAACAAACTATGAATGGTAAACAAAAGATAAGCCACGAGGGAAATTTACAGAGTAGCAAAATATAAACATAAAAATGACCACTCTGTTAATAAAATAATAAAATTAATAAATACTTTGTTACAATATTTTCTTCTTTCTCAAGCTAAATTCTCGAGAATTTGTTCTCGCTTCTTTTTCCCAGGGTGGTTTTTGGATCTTGTTTTTCCTCTCCAATCTACTCCTTACGGGTTTTTACTCCTGGATACTGCTTCCCGCATCCTTACCACTTGTCTGATAACCTATTCCTGTTAGTAAATCACCACAGAACTACATATAACCTCCAGGATGAACAAGGAAATCAGGAGCCAGACCTCATCAGAGTTAGACCAGGTCGACGAGAAAGTGTAATTCCCCTTCGTCCCAATCATTCTGGAAGACCTAGCAACCCGGCTTACAATGATGGCCTTGGAAAAATATTTGAGTTTATTGATAATCGCTTCAAAATTTGAACCTCAACTTCCAACTAATTCCGATTTGGAACCATGCATTACCAACAGATATCGTATTTATATTCTATAAATTATGGGAGATGGTGGAAAAAAACACTGGAATCAACAAAATAATAAAATAGAATCACATGCAACTACAGGGGGTCGGTGGAAGGATGGTCGGGTTCGATTCCCGCATTGGGCACTTTCTGTTAAAAATAATAATATGCTCCAATGGCCCCCGATTCTTGCAAAAGTTCAACCCCACCAGCGAGTGCAAGTAATCAAACGGGGCTTTGGCACATTTGTAAGTGTAAAGTCGGACTGCTTTTCACATGTGTAGACCTGTGGTGCACTCACAGTAAAAGCAGTCGTCTACTTCTAACCACCATGATTATCATGGCATGTACCAAGTGTACTAAGGATAAGCAAAATAAAAAATAAAACATGCAACTACGGAGCCTGTATTAATGTTTTTGCCTTAAATAAATTGCCGTGTCAGCATGAAGTTTGTCTTTTCTAATTTTCCACGTACATTTGGTGGAGATGCTGGGTATATTAGGGAAGACAAACTGAGGATCGCCAAGAAGACCTCGAGGTCTTGGATGCTGTGATTTACATTTTCCAAGACTGTCTCCAGGATTCCACCGCCGTGTCAAAGCCAAGACTTCCTTCAAAGATGACGATGTCCCTATTGACGATACGATGCCGAAGCCGCTCTTCACGCCGCAAGAGAAAATATGCCAAAGCTACTAGGGACAAAGTTTCAAGACTAAGGGAATCCTTAGCAGAAGCACATTAGATCCATGTCAGTATCTACAATAATTGCAAGCTGTGGGTCACAGTTCCCATAGGGAAAGAGCTATGTAGCAAAGTATTTATTATTTTTTTATGTACAGATTATAATTGTTTGAAATTTATATTATTTTAATTTTTCTACCTTGGAAACTTCCCTCATTGCTTATCTTGTATCTTATAAATCTTGATTTTGTTCTTGCCTTAAATAATTTGCCGTGTCATTCTGAAGTTTGTTTTTCCTAAATATGTACGTGACAATATTTATTTTATTTCAACGCACAAAACGCGATATCCCGGCTTGGGATAATTGCGTTGTTTTACATTTTTTTTAAAGATACAGTTATAAACATATTATACAAGAAAAAAAATAATCAAAAATAAAAAGAGAAACAATAATATACAAGGTGGGATCAATAAATAAGGTGAATTATAATTTATTTAAAAAAATAAGAACGATATTAAAAATTAGGACTTGATTTATTCAAAATAATCACCTTGGCTTTCTATACATCGTCTCCATCGTTCTGGCAACTTGTAAATACCCTCTTTATAGGCACTCTTAGGAAGCGTGTGAAAAAAATCTTGCACCACTTTCTGGACATCTTCATCCGAGTCAAATCGCTTTCCCTTTAACTCCTCTTTAGTAGTCCAAAAAGGAAATAGTCAGAGGGGGCTAGGTCTGGATTATATGCAGGATGTTCTAAAACTTCAAAACCTAATTTAATGATTGTAGATACAGTTTTACATGATGTATGCGGCCTTGCATTATCATGAAGGAAGAGAACACCATTACTAAGCTTCCCTCTTCTTTTGTTTCTTATACCGGGCTTTAGCTTATTTACAAGAATGTCACAATAAAGGTCGCTGTTCATACGTTGCCTATGGTAAAAATGGATATTTTTCTATCCTCCAAAATTAAGTTTTCAACCGCATTAATCGTGCTTGGTGTCGCTGTAACACTTAGTCGTCCAGGTCGCTCAATATCGGTACATGTAATTCGTCCATTTTTGAACTCGTTAACCCATTTATAAATGTTTTTTGAGACAAACAAGACTCACCATAGATATTTTTCATTCTTTGGCATATTTGAGATGTTTGAATACCTTCTGCATTCAAGAAACGAATAACTGCACGTTGTTCAAGCGTGGTGCAATCCTTCAAGGGAGCATCCATTTTAGTTTATTTATAAGTCTCGCGCCGCGCTTGGGAAAAAAGAACAGAACACCTTAAATAATCTCTCGATGTTATATTTTAATATTCTGTGGTTTAAATTATTTTTGCTTTTTTAATTTTTAAGAAATAAGATAATTCACCTTATTTATTGATCCCCCCTTGTATATAGTATGAACCTGAACCTTTCAGGCCAGAAAGATAATCATAAATATATCTACAAAAAATGTTAAATCTGTGATAATTCTCTCTGTTATTCAGAAATTTATATAGATCTACAACATTATTCACTGTCTGTTGTCTAGCGGTGAAGAAGCGTGGACATTCCAGCAGTAGATGCCTCGAGTCCTGGGTTTCCTTGTGACAGCTAGAGTCCTCAACCGCTCCAATTGTCGATAAAATCCCTTAAAATTTCCGTGGTTCGTTGTATATACGGGATTTATAAAAATTGAAACGGAAAAATGTTGGAATTCCAAACGGGAAAAATCTTTGGAATGTATCATTTGTTTTTAGAAATAGGTCATCCATTTTTGCACTTAAAAATGATCTAATTATACTTGGTGAATGTGGTCTAAAAGCATTTTGATCCTCTATAGAAAGATGAGCCAAATCATATTTAATCATTTTAGATTCAATATAATCTGTGAGAAGGGGGATGATCGCAAGACTATGGACACAGTTGGAAGATGTAGTTTTGTAGGCTCTGCTCACCCAAAGAAGAATTTGATATTGAATAGAATTCAGTTTTTGTTTGCATCGACTATTTATAAATTTGTACTAAATTTCTGAAACATACGTAAGAATTGTCCTGATAATTGTTTTATCAAAATTCGAAACTATTATAGACGCTTATGATCCTTTTTAAAATAAACCAATTTCTACTGCCCTTACTGCAATGGATAAATTAATGGGAGGGCCTGGCTCATCAGTGGTGAACCCTCCCAGCGGTTTCGCCAGTTTAATCTACCATACCGCTGTTATATTGCATTCTATATTTTTAAGAAATTGTTTTTTTTTTAAAGAATCATACACGTCTATAATAGTTTCGAATTTTTATAACAGATGGCGCGCTAATGCATCATAATATAATTGTTTTATACAAAATTATTCTTTTTTTAGTATTTATTCCCCATATTTTTCCACTAAGTGTAAATACTATATATATGATGTTTACTTCTTTTTACAATACACGAAAACAAATATTTATCTAATAAAAAAATCAAATTAGTTGTTATTTTAAACAACACTAGTCGCCATGGCAACACAGGTGAAATATCGATTCATTAACACACACTACCAATTTGCGGGTGTTTACCATCAAAATATAACAGCCTTTGTGTAAATGGCGTATATAAAATAAATCATTAGACACAACTCGATGCAAATATAGAGGTTGAATTAGTGTCGTTTGAAAGCTTTTAAAAACGTTTACTTTTTACCAACCTATTATAAAGAGATAAAAAAATGACAACGTACATTAATTTTAATATTTTGTTACTTTGCAAATTTTTCACATTTCCTGTCTGTTTTTTTTTTTATGTAAATAGGGTATATATACAGTTAAACCTTTCTATAGCGCCTCCTCTTAATAGTGCCTCCCTCTCTATAGCACCCGATTTTAAATACGTAGTACGATGCGATTTACATTAAAAGTGACCTGTCTATAGCACCCCCTCTAAATAACACCTTCCTCTCTATAGCACCTGATTTTAAATACGTAGTACGATGTGATTTACATTAAAAGTGACCTGTCTATTGCACCCTATTTTGGTGAGTCCCAAGAGGGGAGTTATAGACAGGTTTAACTGTATATAATGGTTTAATTTTGGCGATAAATTATTTGCATATTATAAACATAAAAATTTATCTTTGAGAGAATCGTTTTAATTAACATCTATTGTTGGCTGTAGCAAGATTACTATTCGAATATGGTAAATGCCTTTGTGCATATGTTTTTGGATACATAAATAGATTCTCTCTCTCTCTCTCTCTTGTATTGCTTTTACTTCGGGCGCCAGTGTCCTTGGCGGGACATCGCGCTTTGTATTTATAGTTGAATAGAGTTGAATAAAGATTACTAAAGCAGTTATGCAAATAATATTGAATAATTTCTATCAATATAAATTATCATCCTGATTATTTTACTTTGACTAATTTGTCTACGCGACTATATTGTAGATTAAATCTTGAAATGTCAAAGATAATTAGCTTGTAGGATAAATAGTTACTGAAACTATACATAGATGGCGCTGTTAAAACAAACTTAGCTAATTGGATATTATGCTTATTTATTCCCAAACCTTTTTATGTTTATATTGTTGCATCATGGCTAATGAACCTATTTTATTTTAATTTGTAATATTATTTTTCATATATATTAAATTCAAATTTATATTTTATATTTATTTATTTTATTAAACAGAATATATGTATTATAGAATCATCATCTGTATTTATGTACACTGTGTGACTTCACTGCTCTCTTTGATGTGAGAAATAAATAAAGGATTCTGGAGGCTACTTAAAGTAGAGTTATCTCCTCTTATATAAATTTGTAGGATGGTTGAAACACGCTCTGGTAAGATACAAGACCCGGCACAGGAGAGAGTCAAGGTTGAAGAGTCTGCCAAGCCGCAACCTGGTGCAACAATTGGTCGAGATGCAAGTTCCGACCCAGTTGTCCTGAATCCCAACATCAATATCCCCAAGTATGATGGAACAGAAAACCCTCGCCCATGGATTGAATCTCTTGAAGAAATTGGCTTCCTGTTCCATTGGGCAGACTACATTATCTCTCGTTATGCTGCCATGAATATGATTGGTAGCGCCAAAACCTGGCTGAACCTACACAAGATAAGTTTCACCAGCTGGGAAAATTTCAAGAGCCGCCCAATTGAGGATTTTGCCTCAGACGCCAACAAAGAAGAAATGAAGATGAGACTAAACAGGATGCAACAGTGGAATGAACCTGCAATCAGGTTCGCAGAGGATATCCTTGTACTGTGCAGCAAGGTCGACCCCCAAATGGAAGAAGAGACTAAAATAAACTGGGTTATTGGAGGTTTAAAGAAAGAATACTCTTTTGCCCTTCACCTAAACCCTCCTAAAAATACCAATGAACTTCTTGAAATTTGTAAAAAGCTGTATTTGTTTGAAAATAATTACCAAGAACGTGTAGAAAAGTCAAAAGCTCTATATAATGGACCACGCTCTCCTCGTCCCCATCATCAAGAGCAATGGAAGAACGCTCCGTCGTTCAGAAGACCATACCAGAACACCTCAAAGCCCCAGGCCCCCACTCCGAGGTACTACCAGAACAAGCCTCTGCCCCAGGTATCTGCCCCTAGACGATCTTACACTCCCAATCCTGAGCCAAAACCGGTCTACCCAAGTAAAACATACAATAAGAGTCCAGATTCAAACAGGAATAGGACAGAAGACGGGAGACCAATATGTTTCAAGTGTTACAAGCCAGGACACGTAGCGCGGTATTGCAGAGTCAGGTTTGTAAGAATTGTGGAAGAGGACCCCATAGTTACACAAGACAAGGTCGAAGAAGAAATCCGAATGGATAATGGAACTGAGAAGTCGAGACCTCTGCTCTACGCTGACGTAAGTAATAACACGTACTCAAGTATCCCTACAAGGAATAGATATGCCGCGTTGGAAGATTTAAACTAAGCATCGCGCCTGAGTCCGTTAATCAAAGCAAGTCGATAATAAATGGAATTAAAAAGTTAGATCCAAAATATAAAATGAGCATTAACGTGGATAGAATCGGTATCTGCGAAGCTTTGATTGATACAGGCGCCAATCTTTCAGTGGTCGACCTTAGTACAGCTCTTAATACAGGTCTTGAAATAATAAATCCTGATAAAATGTGCTCCGGGCCCGATGGCAAAGAATTAGATATCGTAGGAAATATTGTTTTAAATATAAAATTTGATGACAAAAAGATTACATATCAATTTGTGATAATGAGAACACATTTGCGAATATTTATACTTGGACGAGATTTTCTCAAGAAAATGAACGCATAAATTGATTGTCAGCGTGAAATAATCAAATATGACTTGACAGGAAATCGTGACGTAATCAAATATCAACAGAAGAAAATAAAAAGTGCAAAGGATGCCATTGTACCAGAACTTTCTATTAAATTGATTAAGGCATTCGTAGAAGCAGAGGATGGCGAATACATCATCGAGGAGAACCATAAAATGTTTCAAACAAATGGACTTCGACTAGCGAGAAGCTTAATAAATGTTGCGAATAAGGAAACATATATCTGGATAACAAACCGTTACCCTCGACCATTCAAAATATTAAAAAACCAAACATTGTGCTTTGGAAGCCAGCCAGCCGAAGTGAATCTTATGGAAGAAAGTGAACAAAAGGAGCATGAAGAACCTCAATTTCAGATAAACGAAAATTTGTCATATAATGAAAAGGAGCAATTAAAACAAGTTTTGGAAAGGTACGCGGATTTGTTTTCGTCTGGATTAGGATGATCCAACTTAGCGAAACATCGGATTGATACAGAAGGCGCGAAACCGATCAAACACAAGCCGTATAGGGTGAGCGCGAAAGAGCGAGAAATCATAAAAGAGCAAATTGATGAAATGCTCTGAGACGGCATAATTAGACCATCCTCGAGTTCATGGTCCTTCCCCGTAATATTGGTCAAGAAGCGATATGGTAAGTACAGATACTGTGTTAACTACAGAAAATTGAATGATGTAACAGTGAAGGATGTTTACCCAATTCCTAGAATTGATGAAGTATTGGACACACTTCAAGGATCCAAATACTTTTCAGTAATTGACCTTAAATCAGAATATTGGCAAGTAGAGGTTGAGGAGAAAGATAAGGAAAAGACAGCCTTCACTACAGCACATGGCCTATATGAGTTCAACGTAATGCCCTTTGGACTATGCAATGCCCCTGCTACATTTAAGAGGAACATGGAAAATATGCTTGGTAATCTTAGATGGCAAATTTGCTTATGTTATCTAGATGACGTAATCATATATAGCTCGGATTTTTCAACACATCTCAAAAGAATAGAAGCTGTTTTAAGATGTTTTCGCGAGGCCAATTTAAAATTGAACAACAAAAATTGCCAATTTGCTTTCGAAGAACTGGAGATTCTTGGCCATATAACTAATCAACATGGTATAAAACCAGCGGAGCATAATATCAAGGCTATTAGAGATTTTCCTCGACCCAAAAAGATAAAAGAAGTTCAATCATTTTTAGGAATGCGTTCATATTATAGAAAATTTATCAAAGGTTTTTCAAAAATTGCCGATCCATTAACCAGTCATATAAAAAAGAATGTACCTTTTATCTGGACAGAAAATCAAGAAAAATCATTTCAAACCCTTAAAGTAGCATTGATAAATCCCCCAATATTAGGGCACTTCGATCCGAATGCAACTACTTACATTCATTATAAAGGACTGCGGCGAGTGATTATAAACAATACTTAAAGTTACACCGCATAAGTTTCTTTTTTGTGAAAAATCAATATTTATTTCAAAGAGAAATATTTACTATTTCTAACTTTTTGAATGAAGTATGAGAGGGTGAAAATATGAAGAGTAATGGCGAAAAAAAAGTTAGAAATAGTAAATATTTCTCTTTGAAATAAATATTGATTTTTCACAAAAAATAAACTTATGCGGTGTAACTTTAAGTATTGTTTATACTTACATTCATACTGACGCAACTAACATCGGCTTGGGTGCAACATTAGTCCAAAGGTTCGGCGATAAAGAAAAGGTTATCTCATATTTAAGTCGAACACTGATCAAACCTGAGCAAAATTATTCGACTACCGAAAAATAATGTCTAGCTGTTGTGTGGTCAATGTCCAAGTTACGACCCTACCTATATGGAAGGCACTTCAAAATCATAACTGATCATCATGCACTATGCTGGCTTAAGAATCTGAAAGATCCGACCGGCCGATTACCACGATGGGCACTGAAGATTCAGGAATATAATTTCGAAATTATACACAAATCGGGTAAAAAACATCTGGACGCTGATGGTCTATCTAAAGGACCCTTACCGGAAAACGAATGGGACGAAGATTATGAAAGACTATTTCTGAATCAAATAATAGACGAAAAGGATGATTTTATTGAGAATATTAAGGAGAACCTTAGGGGAAACAAGCGTTCAATTACACACAACTTTAAAGAAGAAAATGGGTGTCTCTACAAGAAAAATCTAAATCCTGAAGGTAGGGCATGGTTGCTGGTAGTGCCAAAAAAAAAAGGAAGGAAATCATGAGTGAATACCACAATCATATGCTGAATGGCCATCTGGGCGTCGCCAGAACCACTTACCGATTGAAGAATAAATACTATTGAACTTCCATGCTGAAAGATGTTTCCGAATTTGTAAAGACGTGCCACCTTTGCCAAAGTCGGAAAGGTTCAAATTACTTGCCTTCTGGACTTTTACAACCTATCCCCCCTGCTAACTACCCTTTTGAAAGAATCGGAATCGACTTTGTTGGCCCCTTGCCATCAACGAAAAGAAGAAGGAACTGGATAATTGTGTTGACTGATCATTATACCAAGTATGCTGAAACAAAGGCAATATTATAAGCAACTGTGAAAGAAGTCTACATTTTTAATCGAACATATTATTTTACGTCACGGGGCCCCAAGATTTCTTATTAGCGATAGAGGTTCACAATTCACTAGCAACTTGATGAAGGAGGTAATGAAAATGTGCAAAGTTAAACACTGCTTCACGACGAGCTACCATCCCCAGACTAATGGAATAACGGAACGGCTAAATAGAACTTTAATCAATCTGATCAGCATGTATGTGAACAGAGACCAGAAGAACTGGGACGAAATCCTCCCTTTTATCACCCACGCGTATAATACCACGATTCAAGAAACCACAGGCTACTCTCCATTTTTCCTGTTGTTTGGGAGGGAACCCATGTCCCTCTTAGACGACGAGAATATCCCAACGGACAGTAACATGGATGATTACGACGAATATATAGAAAACTACTTAGATATAAAATTGCAAGGACGAGACAGGTAGTCATTAACAACACAGAGAAGACTCAGGAATAATGAAAAGAAACTATGATAAAAAACACAATGAGAAAATCTATGACCGGGACATTTAGTGGCAGTTTGGACACCAGTCAGGAAAATCGGAAAATGTGAAAACTATTGAGAAAATATTTTGGCCTATATCGAATATTAAAGAAGCTGTCTAACGTAAATTACTTAATTGAGCCGAAAGATAATCCTGGCCAAGACCCTTTGATTGTCCATGTCTCAAGACTGAAACCCTATTTTGAGAGAATTGATAAGGTAACTCACGAGGACGTGACGACCTCTGGAGAGGGGGAAGTGTTGCATCATGGCTAACGAACCTATTTTATTTTAATTTGTGATATAATTTTTCATATATATTAAATTCAAATTTATATTTTATATTTATTTATTTTATTAAACATAAAATATGTATTATAAACAGAATATATGTATTATAGAATCATCATTTGTATTTAGGTACACTGTGTGACTTCACTGCTCTCTTTGATGTGAAAAATAAATAAAGGATTCTGGAGGCTACTTAAAGTAGAGTTATCTCCACTTATATAAATTTGTAGGATGGTTGAAACACGCTCTGGTAAGATACAAGACCCAGCACAGGAGAGAATCAAGGTTGAAGAGTCTGCCAAGCCGCAACCTGGTGCAACAATATTTATATATACATTTTTCTATTCCTAAAACTATATTTAGTTCTTAATTTAATTATTTTTCTCTTTACTACCCACTTACTTATATTTCAAAAGAATATGTACTTTGACTAGAAATTTAATAAACTAGTCTGTCCGCGTCTGCTACCGCTGCTGTGGCTACGGCCACAACGCCGATAGGTGCACCAAGGCTACGGTCACCTGCTTCCACTGCGCTTCTGGTGACCACCAAGGCCGAAGCTGTCCAACTCTCGCCAACCCGCGCACGGCCAAGGTACGCCAACTGCTCAGCCAAGGGCCTCTCTGCCGACCACGAGGCAAGATCAATGTCTTGCCCAACTGCCAGAGCTAGAGCTGCAAAGTTCAAGTCCTCCCACCTTCTTCCTGCCTCCTGACCTCCGCGGACCCAATCCGGCCTGAGATCCTGTCCCTAGCCTCCCCAGCCTGGTCATAGTGGCTTTATATATTCCGCTTTACGCGGCCATTGGGGCTCAAAAATCATTTTATTTTGGTTAGCAGCCCCGTAAATAAAGATATTTCCATAATAAACTAGTTATTGTTTGGCGAATCGTGTTTGTAGTCATTTACCATAATATCACAAGTTCTATAAACACACAACAAACGCCGAAGATATTATAAATGCATTTTACCAACACATTGGCTTACCGAATGATAAAAAAATACACTGAAAAACGTACTTATAAGCATTACGTTAATATAAAAAATTATCAAATGACTAGAAAAGAATGGCTTCATTTAACGGTGTAAGAAAATTCATCCAAAAAATACAATAGAGATGAGTCAGGATTAACAATGTGAAGTTCAACCACATGGAATCCAAAATTCATTTTTTAACCAAAAGAAACATTATGAAAATTCGAAACTTTTATAGACGCGTATGATTATTTTTTAAAATAAACAATTTCTACTGTCCTTACTACAATTGAAAAATTAATGGGAGGACCTTGTTCATCAATGGTGAACCCTCCCAGCGGTTTCGCCAGTTTAATCTACCATACCGCTGTTATTTTGCATTTTTCGATTTTCCTTTTATAGTGATACTGTTGCTAGACTCTTGGAATGGGTATTTAAGATGAACTATGGACATAAGCTTTAAGGACAGTAAAATTACATACAATTATAAATATATAATATGCTTCGAGGAATCGCTTTTCCACAAACATCAAATTTAGTCTTTTATTGGAACAATTATATTATGATGCATTAGCGCGCCATCTGTTATGAAAATTGGTAACCATTATAGACGTCTTTAATAGTTTCGAATTTTCCCAACAGATGGCACGCTAATGCATCATAAAAGAAACATTAGAAAACGTCTAAGAATAAAACACTACTGTTTTATTGTTAACTTTTATAAGCCTCTTGTATAGACTTTGTGTCTTCGTCTCTTTTACTTCTTTCTTATTTCCACTCATTCCTATTAGGTTATCAAGCTTGTGAAGCTTGTTGATGGTGTATGCCGAGGAAGAGTAGAGCTCATCAATGGATGAGTCAATACAGTCAATAATGTCTTCTTCTTTCTTATCTCCACTCAATCATATCAGGGTATCAAGCTTGTAGAGCTTGATGGCAGTGTCTGCTGGGTATGAGTAGAGCTCATCAATGGATGAGTCAATACAGTCAATAATGACTTCTTCTTTCTTATCTCCACTCATTCATATTAGGGTATCAAGCTTGTAGACCTTGTTGATGGTGTCTGCTGGGGATGAGTAGAGCTCATCAATGGATGAATCAATACAGTCAATGATGTGTTTTTGGACTACAGGTTGAGAATTGCACTTAGTACATAGTGGCAAAACCTTGCAACCATTCTGTAAAATCATTGTCCGTAGATGACTAAACTTAAGTCTAGAAATAAAAGACTGTTGTTTCCTAGTATACTTCGTGTCTACGTCTTTTATGTCTACTGCAATAGACGTCTTAAAACACTTTATACGCAAAAAACTTTTATTAATACAGCTTCTCACATAATAATCTCCTTGAAAATTTATATACAGGGTGTGGTGGATAAGTAATGAGACTCAGTCTAGAAAAACAAATTTATTGATCCGATTTGTACAAAACGTTAATATTCCTCAAAGAACTCGCCTTGGGCGTCGACACAACATTGCCAGCGCGTTTTCCAAGCTTCATAAGCCCCACTGTAGTCCGTTGGAGTTATCCCAGTTAGTGCCTTCGTGACAGCACGTTGGATGTTCGGGATATCGAAACGATGACCCTTCAGGCATCTTTTTACCTTCGGAAATAGGAAGAAATCAGGAGGACTCATGTCAGGGCTGTATGGTGGCTGTGGCAGAACTTCAACTCCAATTCGGGTCAAATAGGAGGTCACACAGAGCGTTGTCGTGGGGGAGACGCCAGCGTTGAGCAAGGTCCTGTCGCTTCCGTTTGACGGCTTTGTGCAATCACCGAAGGACTTCTTTGTAGAATTCAACATTAACAGTTTTCCCCTGAGGGACAAACTCTTTGTGAATTAACCCCCGCTTGTCGAAAAACACAATCAGCATTGTCTTGATTCGGGACTTTGACATTCTTGCTTTCTTCGGCCGCGGGGATGCCGGTGTGTGCCACTCCGAGCTCTGGGTTTTCGTCTCCCGGTCGTATTGGAATGTCCACGATTCGTCGCCTGTCACTACGTTGTCTAAAAAGTCTGGATTATTTTCCAATTCATTCAACATCTCACGGCAAACGTCCACTCGTCGTTGCTTTTGTTCGGCGGTGAGCACTCGGGGGCACAAGTGTCACGGGCACACAAACAACGTAATACGCGAAGCTCGACCCTCACTGCGCCAGAGCTACGACGCGACAGCGAACCTGTTCTATTGTTAGCTCAGATCCCCCACCACGTGACCTGCAGGTGGAGAACGCACTGCGAGCGACTGGGGCGCCGCGCGGCGGCCAGTCTCATTACTTATCTACCTCACCCTGTATGTAGTAATGGTGTCTATTTTATTTGCACATTGATTGGTTCTCTACTATCATGTGACCTGAATCAGCCAATCAGCATTGAATTCATTAGCATATCAACTGGAGTATTTAAGCGCCACGGTAACTTCTTTCAAGCAATAAAGTTGTATATTAAATATAATATCATGAGTTTGATTCTCGGTAGTTCTATCTTTATATATATATATATATATATATATATATATATATATATATATATTAAACATACAGGAGGAACTTTCATTATATTCCTTGATTCATTATTTTAAATAAATCTGACTGTGGACCGAAAAAAGGAGCACGTGTTTACAATTTGTAAACATTAAGCCTCAAAACTACAAGTATTATTTTCTTGAAGTATTTTATATTCATATAGAAGAAAATATTGTCGCGGAGATAAATGAAGCATGGACAAAATTGGGAATAATCAATTTATTATAAAGGGTATTTACCTTTTAGTTCTCCAATAAAATTATATATAAGAGGTATATATAGGAAGAACAACTTATCCCAAGGTAAAATAATAATAAGAGTGGTCAGCCACCGTCCCGTTTTCCTTATTTATCGATAAGATTCCGAAAACCCCTCACATCTGTCCCCCCGGAGTCCAGTGATGATTGACAGGTGTCCCATGGAGCTTCTTGACAATATATATGTGATATAGAAATATTATTATATTTAAAATTATATTTCATAGATACAAATACTCTGTTAAATCGACCGCCAGAGGTCACGCTTCCCCTATAAAACCTCATTGTTGTTGTATCCCGATGGCCGGCTCAAACCTTTTGTACATTATGTAAATAAGCTTTTAATTTTTTATTCTTACGCCTTAAGCCAGGCAGTACTTTTACCAAATTATGTTTTTTTATATAGTCCTTAAGCTCTCAATTAAAGAAATCACTGATCAAAACTCTTTTAAATATATTTGCCACGACTGCATTACCATAATCTTCAACATGATCTAAATTCAAGCAGAAAATCTCATTTGTTTTTATAACATATATATATATGTCATAATATTTCGAAATACAGCAACAAAAAGCTTCATTAAGACCTTTTAGTCTTATACAGATTCTCCAAGCAGAAATGTAGGATGCATGCAGGAAAAAGGTAATAGTACCTTAATGGTAATATGATATTTATATACAAGAAATATTATATAAAGACAATCAAGTTAATAAATAGAATATTTCGAAGATGAAATATCGATTCATTAACACCGGCTACCAATTTGCGGGTGTTTACCATCAAAATATAACAGCCTTTGTATAAATGGCGTATATAAAATAAATCATTAGACACAACTCGATGCAAATATAGAGGTTGAATTAGTGTCGTTTGAAAGCTTTTAAAAACGTTTACTTTTTACCAACCTATTATAAAGAGATAAAAAAATGACACCGTACATTAATTTTAATATTTTGTTACTCTGCAAATTTTTCTCATTTCCTGTCTGTTTTTTATGTAAATAAGGTTTGTGAAAATTAGTAACTATTTTAGACGCTTAAGATTCTTTTTGAAATTAAAAAAAATGTATACTGCCCTTACTGCAATGGAAAAATTAATAGGAGGGCCTAGCTCTTCGGTGGTGAACACTCCCAACGATTTCGCCAATTTAATCTACCATACCGCTGTTATATTGCTTTTTTTTATCTTCCTTTTATAGTGATACTGTTGCTTGACTCTTGGAATGGGTATTTTAGATGAACTATGGACATAAGCTTTGAGGACAGTAGAATCACATACAATTATAAATATATAATAAAATATATAATATAATTTTTATAAGAGATTACGCGCTAGAGTGCATCATAAGATAAATAAGGTTTATATATAAATACATAATGGTTCAATTTTGGCGATAAATTATTTGCATATCCTGTGTGGAAGTATGTGGAAATAGAAGAGAAAATTCTCTGGTCAGAATAACCCCCTGGGTAACCAAATGTCAATCCTTCTAAAAACAAACATTTCCAGGAGCCCCCTGGGATCACCCGCCTTCCCCTGGGGACTAATTTATCCTACTAAGAAGGTTTTAAAACCATCTGGATTTGATTATCAAGAGAGTTCTCACCGAGATTCCATTCACGTCAGTTGTTCCCAGAGTAGTCATCTGGCTTTCTCTTTCCTCCCCGACCTACTCTCCTCTATGCGTCTTTACCTCTTGCCACATAACTACCACGGCTGCTTCACAAATCACCGTGTATATATATGAAAAACAAGATAAAAAATAATAATAAAAATTAGATAGGTCAGGTGTTGATACTTAAAAATAAAAAAGGCATATCCTGACCAGGAGTACATGTGCTTTTCAGATGGCAGTGCGCCATCTAGTGGAACGGAAATCAACTAAACATTGATGTAACCTGTTCCTTGATATTCGTGGATGGTTTTTCTTGATTTATCAAGAAATTGGTTTGGCCAAATATCACGGAGCAAGTTAAATAAACGTTTAGTTTAATTTTGCTCCACCAGATGGCGCTCTGCCTTCTGTAAAGCACATGTGCTCCTGGTCAGGATATGACTTCTTTATTTTTAATATATATATAGATATATATAGTAGGATTAAATATAATTTATATGAAAGATAATTGGTATTAGAGAAGGAGTAATGATAATTAAAAACAAATTAGAAAATATTACTTTTAAGGTAACCAAAAGGTTTTGTATTTGAAGTAACAACATAGGGTTATAACAAGTTCACGCTGTAGCTTCGGCAGTTACGTGTCATAGAAGCAGAACATAGGGGGAAATAAATAAGAATTGAAGGTATTAGGATAAGAAAAAGAGCAAAGACAGAACTATGTTAACTTTTTATCAAACTTTTAAAGGTGAAAAGAAAAAAAATTGAATTTTCGGGAGTCGGTGGAAGGATGGTCTAAACTGTTGGTTTTCGACCGCTACGACCCGGGTTCGATTCCCGCATTGGGCACTTTTTTTCTGATTTAAAATAAAATGCTCCAATGGCCCCTTATTCTTTCAAAAGTCCAACCCCACCAGCGAGTGCAAGTAACCAAAAGGGGCTCTGGCACATTTGTAAGTACAAAGTCGAACTGCTTTTGACACGTGTAGACATGTGATGTACTTACAGTAAAAGCAATCGCCTACTTCTACCCACCATGATTATCATGACCTGTACCACGTGTACTGGAGATAAGCAAAAACTATTTAATTTTTTAGAAGTATTTTTTTTTAATATCATGTTTTTTATGTGTTAATAACACTTTTAATAATTTTATTATCCCTAAAATTATTTACAACGATGTACATTCGTTTCTGTGTAGAAAATGAAATTTCCATTTACAGAAATGTTGTTAATGCTTCGAAAAGCATTCGGCAAGACATACCTAAAATCCCCGCAGTATATAAATCGTATAGCCGCTTTAAAATAGACGAAAAGAAAGCTCAATCCAAGATTATCTGATAGTCAGAAGACTTATAGAGAGAAGAAGGCAACAGAAAAAAATCAACCAAATTTTTAAAAATGGCTGAAAATCGAAATATTGACATACAGGAACCTTGGAGATAACAGGTCTTTCGATGGGCTGAGTTCGTTCCATTATTCACAACAATCTGAAATTTGAAAAAAAAAGTTCGGCAAATTTTGGGTTCCCAACCAACACCAGATTCAACTTGGTTGTTTCTCTTTTAAATATTTGGGTCAAGAACAAAGTTTCTCTATTTCTTAGACCCCATATTCATTGGATTTTGCCCCAAAGAATTTTCCCTATACAGTAAAATGAAAATATCTCTTAAAAAGAAGCAATTCGAATCACAAATTGGAAAAAAAGTTCTGCAAATTTTGGGTTCCCGACCAACGCCAGATTCAATTCGGTTTCTGTTTTAAATATTTGGACCAATGAACAAAATTTCTATATTTCCTTAGGCCCCATATTCCTCAGATTTTGCCCCAAAGGATTTCCCTATACAGTAATATGGAAAATCTCTTAAAGGAAAGCAATTCGAGTCACGAATTTCCATAATAGAAAATTCTCCGGTGTTCCTTAGAGGCTTGAAGAAGACATAAGCGTTAGAGGGTTTTAGAGCCTTGTTGATCTGGCTATAGAAGTTAACACGTCTAATGGTTATCATACCTATGCAGTTTACTTTAGCACACCACTATGTTATCAAAACAAATATATTCTTTGAGCGACGTTTGGCTATTTTACCGCAAATGTTTCTTTTTGAACGAAAAATCGTAATTTAAGGAGAAATAACGACTATTTCTATCCTTAGGTATGAAGTATGGAAGGATGAATTGTGAAAAGTAATGATGAATGGAAAAAAGGTGTTCAGGGATGGTATCCGTTAATCATTACTCTTCACAATTCATCCTTGGTTGTCAAACAGACACCAACAAGGGTCACAACTTGATACCCTGATATGATTGAGTGGAGATAAGGAAGAAGAAGATGGTTGTCAAACAGACACCAACAAGGGTCACAACTTGATACCCTGATATGATTGAGTGGAGATAAGGAAGAAGAAGATGGTTGTCAAACAGACACCAACAAGGGTCACAACTTGATACCCTGATATGATTGAGTGGAGATAAGAAATTAAAAGAGAAGACAATTCATCCTTTCATACTTCATCCCTAAGGATAGAAATATTCGTTATTTCTCCCTAAAATAAAATTACGATTTTCCGTTCAAAAGAAACATTTGCGGTAAAATTTGTCAAACGTTCTACAATCATAAGCCGCATTATATTATATTATAAAATAATGAGTATACCTAACCTTAGGGATAGAGTATGGAAGGATGAATTGTGAAGGGTAATGATGAATGGAAAAATAAAATTGTCCAGGGATGGGAACCGTTTATCATTACTCTTCACAATTTATCATTTCATACTTCATCCCTAAGGTTAGAAATAGTCGTTATTTCTCCTTAAAATAAATTACGATTTTTTCGTTCAAAAGAAACATTTGCGGTAAAATTGTCAAACGTCGTTCTACAATCATAAGCCGCATTATATTGTATTATAAATATATTATTTTTTGAATATTGTCTGCATGAGATATTTAAATTCCAACGACTGTGTTTTACAAATATAACGCGGTCAAATTTAAAAGTGTATCATTGATTTATTTTTCAATGGAATTGTTACATAGAATTAAAAAAGCGCGCATTCCAGAATAGAATTTTTCAGAACGTTCAAGAATAATGTAGAAAAATCGGAGAACAACTGATTGGCCAAACTAAAGCGATTGCGCAAGGCTTAGTGCTAGCGGCTTTCTGATATGCTGACCAACTATAACCGTTCTGGAAAGATCTACCCCGGGATATACTCGTATAGGGATGAGGAACTCATGCCAGAAAGAAGAACGAAGCTACGAGGTGGACTCCAAGCAAACGCTGCTGTCTCAAGAAGTCGGACTGCTGCTTACAGCCGACGCGGGTGTACTTCGTGGAAGATTCTAGAAGGTTCTACGAACTTCTGTCTCCTGTTCTGCTCCTGCTTTCCCTTACCGTGCTGCAGTTGGTGAGTTTGAAACTGCTGTTTTCTTTGTTGTTGTTGTTGTTTTATTTTTGTATTCTTCTGTGAATATTTTATTTATTAGGCTTAAATGAAGTCCTAAAGATCCTTTGTACCCACGGAAGTTATTCTTTGTCAACCAACAACGCAACAATATTTATGACTATATATAAATGTACAGTAAAAACTTTCTGTAAAGGATAATACCTATTTGCAGAGATAAAGTGTCCTTTAGAGAGATGTTCTATTACCAGAGATGTGATAATTAGTAAAAATGGTAATGTTGGTAATGAAAATGTCATTTGTAGAGATGTCACTTCTATCCTATTGTGAAAGTGTCCTCTCTTGGAGGATGTACTGTACTATTTTAAGAGACACTACAGAGGGTCGGTGGAAGGATGATCTAAACCATTGTTTTCGACTGCTACGAGTTCGATTCCCGCATTGGGCACTTTTTTTCTTATTAAAAGAAAATGCTCCAATGGCCCCAATTCTTGCAAAAGTCCAACCGCACTAGCGAGTTCAAGTAATTAAACGGGGCTCTGGCATATTTGTAAGTACAAAGTCGAACTGCTTTTCACATGTAGACATATGGTTCACGTACAGTAGAAGCAGTCGCCTACTTCTACCCACCATGATTATCATGGCCTGTAGCACGTGTACTAGGAATAAAAAAAGAGACACTTCTAGGTCAGTAGAGTTTTAAAAATAAAAACTCTCTTTTCTGTCCGAAGTATCCATTATTTCAATAACAATGGATGCGGCCAGGTAACCTTATCTTCAAGATTTTAAGTTTTAAGAAAACTTTTTATAAATGTTTAGTGGTATTTTATATTTCAATTTTATAATTAACGATTTTTTAGTGCTAATTATTTTGTTAATCTTTACTTTCTTACCACTTTCTCTTAAAACTTTTATATTATTGGAGATAGTATTGACTAAATCAGAATTAATATCATCGTTGTTTGAGGCTACTATCAGTGTTGATTTATGTGCTTGTTGTATATTTTTCATAAGTTCGCTATCTTGTTGTACTACTTGAGAATAGGATTTAGGTTTGGGCAGTTCTTTAAGTATATTTTGAAATTTTCTATCTATCGTTTAATCAATAATTTCAGTCAAATTTTCTATTGTATTTTGTTTATTTAAATCTTCTAAATATTCGATTTCACTCTTTGTCTGATTTATCATAGACGACAAATAAGATATATCATTTTTTGTTAAATTCTTTTGATTGGTTTTAAACTTGTTATCGAAATATTTTTTTATTTCGTCAATTTTAGCGTTTACTGACTTTGAGATTGAATTCATTTCCTTTTATTTACTCAACTAAGAAAAAGGTAATTTTCACTAAGTAATATTGTATTTTTAAACTGAAATATAGAAATGATAATAAACCTTTTTAAAAAATTAATAAAATCAATATTTACCGGAGCAGGTTGATATACGTCTAGTCAATCCGGTTACCTATTGGTTGCTAAAAAAAGCTATAAAGTTTATATATGTGATTATATATAGGTATTTGTAGGAAAAATAATATTAAAAAAATAATAAAAAGGTCAGGTGTTGATTCTGCTTATGTTGTTGCTTATTTTTTAATGTATATGTTGATCAAAAATTAAAAAGTACCAGAAGAACATGTGCTTTTAAGAAGGCAGAGCGCCATCTGGTGGAACAATACTCAACTAAACATTGATTTAGTCTTTTCCCTGATATTTGGCCAACCCAATTTCTTGATAAATCAAGAAAAGCCATCCACGAACGTGTTTCGCGCTGTTGGCGCTCGTCATCGTGGAGCAGGCTGTAACCACTGCGACTAAAAATATTTTTTTATCCCAGAGGCTTCTTGAGAAACTATGTTTATTTAATGTTTTTTTTTTCTCAATTGTTTATTTTCTTTTTGATAATTCTGTTACCTACTCTACTACAATTATTGTAAATAGTTTCACGCGCAATTATCCAGATCGGATATAGCATGTCTTATTTGCAACTGGTAATAAATAAAATAAAAATAAGAAGGCATATCTTGACCAGGAGCACATGTGCTTTTTTTTTTGTACAGCCTGCCCCACGCTGACAAGCGCCAAAAGCGCGAAGCATGTTCTTGGATGGCTTTTCTTTATTTATAAAGAAAATGGGTTGGCCAAATATTAGGGAACTGGTTAAATCAATATTTAGTCTATTTCTGTTCCACTAGAGGGCGCTCTGCCATCTAAAAGGCACATGTGTTACTGTTCAGGATATGCCTTCTTTATTTTTATATATTTATTTATATTAAATAATTGGACTGAAATTAGGTTTATAAAATGTTTATTGCGAAATATCACAGTGAAAAAACTAACTTTAAAATTCTGGACTAGAATTCTGAAAATGGATGGCAGCAGGCTACCTTCAATTTGTTTGGCACATTTGTGGGACATTTCAATTTCTTCAAAATAGAATATCGGACTGGTAAAAAGTATAACAGAGCTACTTAATAACACCGGCTTCTCATGGCTTGTTGGATGTACAGATTTCAATATTCTACAAAGATACATCCCCCTAATTATTAGAACGGCAACCGATCAGTCCTTGCAGCTGGATTATGTAAGAATAAGAAAATCAGTACTCTACTCTCACTATAAATACTTTCATTCATCACCTAAATGGAATGCTATCTGAATGACAATATCCCCCTAACCTTAAAGAGAATCATTGCACAAGTAAGAAGCCTTTTTGTAGTACAGAGAATTAATCATGTTTCACTATTGAAAACTAAGACCATAAAATGCACCTTATGCAACGGTGAATTTAGTCTCGATTTCCCACACTACATGTTCTACTGTATGGCAATGGAAGAAGAAAGAGAAATTCTTCGTCAAGAGACCGGCTATAATAGCAATTCGCCTTATGTTTTAATGGCAAAAGTCGTAAAATCCAGACCCTTTGCATTAGCTTTTTATAAATACTGGAAATCAGCTCAATCAAAATATTTAGCACTGACACCGGATCCAACTAGATAATTGGTCGAGGTCAATACCCAATATTTGTATATAACAACGATGCTAATTTGTTATTTATGTATTTTGTTCTACAGGGAGAATCCTGTATGGCACGTGTGCCCAATAAAGGCTTTTGTTGTTGTTGTTGTTGTTTATTGCGAAAAGCTATTCAAGGTGCGTCAGCGAGAATCTCGTACAGGGCGTGATTTGTTGAAGAGTTTTGTAAGAAACCCAAAGCTCGAGAAGAAAATATAATAAAAAAAGAAACTCAACCATGAAAGTCATTATTTAATAGGTATTGCAGAATATTTAATCTTCCGTAGAGATTATTGTTTATAAAATTGTAAAATATATAATATAATAGAACGACATTTGAAACGACATTTATCCCGTAAGTGTTTCTTTAGAACGAAAAATCTAAATTTATTTTAAGGAGAAATAACGATTATTTCTAACTATAAGGATGAAGTATGAAATTATGAATTGTGAAGAGTAATGAAGAACGGAAAATTAAAGTGTCCAGAGATGGTCATACTTCATCCTTAAGGTTAGAAATAATCGTTATTTCTCCTTAAAATAAATTTCGAGGTTCGGTTCCCATCTCTGGACACTTATTTTTCCGTTTATCATTACTCTTCACAATTCATCCTTTCATACTTCATCCTTGAGGTTAGAAATAATCGTTATTTATCCTCAAAATAAATTTCTATTTTTCTTTCAAAAGAAAGACATGCGATATAATTTTCAAATGTCGTTCTACAATCATAAGCCGCATTATATTGTATAATATAGGAATAATCCTTGCAGAAATGATTATTAAATTCTTTTGAGATCATAAAAGACAAGAGTTGATATCCCAAATTAAAATATTCAAATATGCTTTTAACAATTATTAAAGTTAAACCTTTTTTTATCTGCTCTTTAGATAAAAATTTCAATCAATTTAATCAAATAATACATAATTCAATAAAATCACAAGTATCTTGGATCTCGTTGATTTTTAAAAAGTGTTTTATTTTAATTTTTAAAAAGTCTTACTACAAAAAAGAAAATTTAATAATAAAATTAACAAGTTTTATTTTAAAGTTTGAAAATATTTAACTAAAGAGAGTTTTATTTTAAAAATAAAAGGTTTAAACGCTCTTAGTTTAAAATATGTTCTTAATACTTTAAATCCTATATTTCCTTCTTCTTTCCTTTCTCCACTCAATCATATTAGGGTGTCAGGCTTGTAGAGCTTGAGGTTGACAACCATCATGACTGTAGAAGTAGAATGTATCCACCTTTGTCATTAAAACTGGGAGCACTACTCAGTGGCAGGTCGACTTACCTCCAAAAGAAATGGCCGCCTCTGACATGAGGAACAGATGCCATGTACAGCCGCTCCTAACATGGAGTACAAACTTATCCTGTATCCCTGGAGCCCTTACAGGGTACTATCAGCATGGCCAGCTGAGCCCAGGTTTTTTCGTGAGATTGTTACTGCTCCCCCTCCTCCTTTTTCAGCTTGGCTTGGGACCAGCAAAGGCAGAGTTTTATATTTCCTAAAATATTTAAACAGCTAGACAATATAATGGTAAAAGCTTCCATTTATAACACCCCAAATATTTCTCAATTTATTCGTTTATTTAAATATTTAAACTTATATATGGCATATAGGCACCCCTGGATTACCTATATGTCATATGTAGCATATTAATGTATTAATATTTAATTTAAAAGGCATATATTGGATCAAAATATCATTTATTTTACCAATATTTCAGTTGGCTGAACGTCAACCTTTATCAAGGTATTATAACATATTAATATGTGAAAAAATAGTACAAATGGGATATTTTACTGGGATAAGGTGCATAAATTATGAAAAGGGCATCTCCTTATCATGCAACTGAAAGTTTCTGATGGCTTGCGCCATCTATCGGAATAAATATCCACTATTTTCGTTAATTTTTAATTATTCCAGAATTGGTCAAATACACATTCTTGATCAATCACGTGGTTAGCTTTTCTCTCATTAATCAAGAATGGGTATTTGGGCAATTATGGAATAATTATAAATCGAGAATAGTTGATATTTATTCCGATAGATGGCGCAAGCCATCAGCAACTTTAGGTTGCACAATAAGGAGATGCCTTTTTCATAATATTACTGTGTGCCAAATTGGTAAGGTGTCGAGTTTTAGGTGCTGTCAGGTTGTTGACACACCTTTTTATGTTATAATACCTTGAGAAAGGTTGGCGTTGATCCAACTGAAATATTGGTAAAATAAATGATATTTTGATCCAATATATATCTTTTTAATATTTTCCAAATCATTACACCTACATGTAAATTCAATCATTTTAATATTTTTCTAATTAAGCAGATATGCAAAACAATAGCTACGTGTATATAAATTCTATTTCAAACCAGTTGGATTATTATTATATTATTAATTCCTGTAGAAGGGCGTATGTGCCCGAAAGCTCGTAATATCGTCGTTCTTATAAAGATACGCAGCCCTTGATGCTTCATTTTATTCGTTTATATATAAAAATGAATGTTTGTCTGTTTGTTTGTTGGTTTGTATGTCCGGTATACAAATTCGCAGTAGTTCACTAATTCAAACCAAAATTTCCATACATAGGTAAAGAAATACGGGTAAGACGATAGGCTATTTTAAAAAATATATATAAATCAATTATTAAAACTATATATTTTAGTCAGAAAATGATGATGACGATATTGCTGTATCATGTTTGATTATTAGATACATAATTATATCGGGAAAAAATCCAAAAAGCAGAGACCACGGGTGAAACCAGTTCATTATTTTGTACGCAGGAACAAAATTCTAACAGAAAAACATTCATTCGAGCAGAAAACAAAAGCCAGGTCATCTTTCTATAAAAATATCGCTTCTCAGACACAAAGTTTGGAGCGGGACGTTGCACAAAAGTGACATCCACTAGCCAATTTATAATTGTAACGAATATTATTTGAATAAAAACATTTGATCGGGTAAAACCCGGGCGTTGCCCGGGTCATTCGGCTAGTTTAAAATAAAACAAAACTGCAGTAAGGGAAGTAGAAATTGTTTTATTTTCAAAAAGAATCATACGTGTCTATAATAGTTTCGTATTTTGATAACAGATGGCGCGCTAATGCATCATAATATATTAATATAAACATCATATATTACTGTATATATTAAAATATATATAATTTAAAAAACTATATAATAGAAGCAATTTATTTTTTTAAAAAAGGCACAATTTTAAAATTTCACCAAATAAAATAACTTTTAAAAGAAATCAAAAGAACTCTGCTTGCCAATTAGGTTTCTGGCAGGATGCCTAGTGTCGCCGCCTGGGGGGAACTGCAGGAAACACAAAATACATTCAGATCTGATAGGTTGTATGGTGCTTTGAAACTTGAGATTGCTTCGACGATAAAAATTTACTGGAGATAAAATTGGCTGCCAACTTTTTTTCTTATTTCTTCAACTTTGTAGAAAACGTACATTTCAAAACACTTCTAGTAGTTTTTTATTTTTATTATAAGAATTTTAAACTTTATGAAAAATTTCATTTTATATAGAAATAAATTAATTTGTATGTACAGGTATCTTTTGGATAATTAATAAAGAAATTTATAATACAATATAATGTGGCTTATGATTGTAAAACTACGTTGGACAAGTTTTACCGCAAATGTTTCTTTTGAACGAAAAATCGTAATTTATTTTAAGGAGAAATAACGACTATTTCTAACCTTAGGGATGAAGTATGAAAGGATGAATTGTGAAGAGTAATGATGAACGGAAAAATAAAAGTGTCCAGGGATGTATATATATATATATATATAATATATAAAATGCAAATATTTTATTTTTAAAAAAATGTATTTTATTTTCACACACACACACAATCATTGATTATTCTTTTATTTTTGACCATAGATTTAGAACATAACACTTTGAATATATTGTTGTAAATATGTATAGTTGAACCTACCTATTTTTTTAATTCACGAATATAGAGAGAATTCATTTTATAAATTCTATATTACTGTGAAAAATAATTTTATGTGTAATTTGTTTCGAGTAATTCAAAATAAAAACTATTTGAAAGATAAATAACTATCTTTCCTTTTTCACGACTGCACCTCCAATTCTTTATAATTCCAACATCAAAACATTATAATCATAACATATATATATATAATCTTCATAATAAATTCCAAACAAAATTCTTCTGCAAGTTTTATCCACTTCAAATGCATATAAGAAAAGTCATTAATCTTATCAGAGAGCTTAGCTATGGTTGATCAAAGATAAAAGTTCGGGAGTTTCTTCAGAATAAAATATAAATTCATCTTTTGGAAGCATTTAAAACCTGGCTAGATTTAATTCTTAATCCCAGGCTTTATAAATTGATAATCCAATATCCTAAGTTATGATCCTTTTAAATATAAATACCCCATTTACTTCAAAAACTGCCATTAATTCTCTCTTTATGTATAAAATAGGCTGCTTTCACATCAATTTGGTAGCTTGAATAATTCCTTTATTAAGTAGTTCAATACAATTGTTACGATTTATAGGGAAATTTGTAACCCAAATGGTAATTTAAAGAATTTACACACACAAGCCTTTATTAAGACATTCCGTCTTATACAGACTCCTGTTAGAAATGAATCTAAAAAGAAATGAGAAGCAGGGGAAGAAAATGAATCCTCGCTCAGAAAAGAGAAAAAAATAGTTGAAGGAGATTTTGAATAGAAAAATAAGAGAGGGAAAGAAATTTTATGTACAAAAGTTGAGACTATATACATCGTTTTTCGTGCATAGAATACAGTGAATTTAAGGAATTTAATTTATGTGTATACACTCATGGACAACACTTAAGGAAGTTTTACCTTTTAGTATGTATATCAGGATTCAGACAATAACTCTGAAAGATACACTCATGGACAAAACTTAAGGAGGTTGTACCTTTTAGCATGCATATCGGGATTCAGACAATAACTCTGAAAGATACACTCATGGACAAAACTTAAGGAGGTTGTACCTTTTAGCATGTATTTCGGGATTCAGACAATAACTCTGAAAGATACACTCATGGACAACACTTAAGGAGGTTGTACCTTTTAGCATGTATTTCGGGATTCAGACAATAACTCTGAAAGATACACTCATGGACAAAACTTATGGAAGTTGTACCTTTTAGCATGTATATCGGGATTCAGACAATAACTCTGAAAGATACACTCATGGACAATACTTAAGGAAGTTGTACCTTTTAGCATGTATATCGGGATTCAGACAATAACTCTGAAAGATACACTCATGGACAATACTTAAGGAAGTTGTACCTTTTAGCATGCATATAGGTATTCAGACAATAACTATGAAAGAAAGATACACTCATGGACAAAACTTAAGGAAGTTGTACCTTTTAGCATGTATATCGGGATTCAGACAATAACTATGAATGAAAGATACACTCATGGACAACACTTAAGGAAGTTGTGCCTTTCAGCATGCATATCGGGATTCAGACAATAACTCTGAAAGATGCACTCATGGAAAACACTTGAGGAAGTTGTGCCTTTCAGCATGCATATCGGGATTCAGACAATAACTATGAAAGATGCACTCATGGACAACACTTAAGGAAGTTGTACCTTTCAGCATGCATATCGGGATTCAGACAATAACTCTGAAAGATACACTCATGGACAACACTTAAGGAAGTTGTACATTTTAGCATGTATATCAGGATTCAGACAATAACTCTGAAAGATACACTCATGGACAACACTTGAGGAAGTTGTACCTTTTAGCATGCATATCGGGATTCAGACAATAACTCTGAAAGAAACACTCATGGACAACACTTAAGGAAGATGTACTTTTAGCATGTATATCGGGATTCAGACAATAACTATGAAAGATACACTCATGGACAACAATTAATAAAGTTGTACTTTTGGCATGTATATCGGGATTCATACAATATCTCTGAAAAATACACTCATGGACAACACTTAAGGAAGGTTCATATTTTGGCATGTAAATCGGGATTCATACAATATCTATGAAAGATACACTCATGGACAACACTTAAGGAAGTTTTATCTTTTAGCATGTATATCGGGATTCATACAATATCTCTGAAAGATACACTCATGGACAACACTTAATGAAGTTTTACCTTTCAGCATGTATATCGGGATTCATACAATATCTCTGAAAGATACACTCATGGACAACACTTAAGGAAGTTTTATCTTTTAGCATGTATATCGGGATTCATACAATATCTCTGAAAGATACACTCATGGACAACACTTAAGGAAGTTTTACCTTTTAGCATGTATATCGGGATTCATACAATATCTCTGAAAGATACACTCATGGACAACACTTAAGGAAGTTTTATCTTTTAGCATGTATATCGGGATTCATACAATATCTCTGAAAGATACACTCATGGACAACACTTAAGGAAGTTTTACCTTTTAGCATGTATAAACAGCTGGGAGGTTCACCATTGAGGAGCCTCGGGCGTCTATTTTTATCTTCCATATTCTGCTATTTCAAAATGATTCCTATTTTAAATATTTTAAATATATTTTCAAATAATTTTCAGGCACAAAAATGTTTCTAAAAATTGGAATTGAATTTCTGAAACGTTTGGTGTTAGGCTTCATTGTAGAATTTTGAATAACAGGAAAGCTAGTTTACAGGCGTTCGAGGATGTTATTTCCTCATTCCTGACTCAAATAATTTCGTACTTATTTTAACAATAAATATACTTTAGAATCTATTCACATACAGTATATATAGCTGTAAAATTAATGTAATGAGGTGAAGCTATCTCTGGAGATTTGCACACCTGTGGACGAGTAGGTAACACCCTCGATTCCCGACAGCCATGAACCGGGATTGAATCCCAAGTTAACATTTTATCTAATATGTGAATAACCTTCATATATTATTCATTGTTGCAAATATCATAAACTAGGTTGTTCTTGTTGAGTGGTACCTAATAAAGTGATTTTGGTACAAGAAAAACAAGAATTGTTTAATATTCGTTTTGAATTGACTTATTATATTCTATTTTAAAGGGAGAGATGCCGTTTTTGTCAAATTTCATGCCATTGCATTATTCATTAATATTTTTCAATTTATTTAATATTTATTTAATAAATATAATAATTATAATAATATTTTTGATCTAACGAATTTTTATATTTATTGTTGTAATAACCGCAATTTTTAATTAATAGATCTTCAAATAAAAAAAAAAACACATATTGGCCAAAAATAATTTATATATTTATATTTCAGTTGGCTGAATGCCAACCTTTCTCAAGTTTTGACATAAATACGTTGTAATACCTTGAAAATGGTTGGCGTTCAGCTAAATGAAATATTGGTAAATAAATCATTTTTATCCAATATATGCCTTTTTAATTTAAAAAACTGTTATATATACTTTGGCTTGTATCTCCATTACAGTTACTAATAAGGGGGGCAACATCACAGTACATTTTTTTTGCTTATCCCTAGTACACGTGGTATAAGTCATGATAACCATGGTGGGTAGAAGTTGGAGATTGCTTTTACTGTAAGTGCACCATATGTCTACACACATGAGAAGCAGTTCGACTTTGCATTCACAAATGTTATAAAGGAGTGCGGCGTATGATTATAAAACAACACTTAAAGTTTCACCGCATAAGTTTCTTTTCTGTGAAAAATCAATATTTATTTCAAAGAGAAATATCTACTATTTCTAACTTTTTTGGATGACGTATTTTCACCCTTTCATACGTCATCCAATTATATATAGACCATTACTCTTCATATTTTCACCCTTTCATACGTCATCCAAAAAAGTTAGAAATAGTAGATATTTCTCTTTGAAATAAATATTGATTTTTTCACAGAAAAGAAACTTATGCGGTGAAACTTTAAGTGTTGTTTTATATTCACAAATGTGTCAGATCCCTATTTGGTTATTCGCATTCGCTGGTGGGGTTAGACTTCGCAATAATCGGGGGCCATTGGAGCATTTTTTTTTAATTAAAAAAAAAGTGTCCAAAGCGGGAATCGAACCCGGGTCGTAGCGGTCGAAAACCAACGGTTTAGACCATCCTTCCACCGACCTTTAGTAAAAAATATAAAATACAGAGATAAGTAATTACACCCACACAATGACCTGTATAAATACCACGTCCACACTAGTCATCGTTTCAAAGGTGGTATTGCGACAGGTTCAGGCACGCTAATTTAGTATTATAGTAAACTAGACGGGTGACACGGGCTTCGCCCCGGGATTGACCCGTGTGCATATCTACCCGAGTGATATATATTTCGATAAGATTTTTTTTATAATTGTTTGTTATTAGCATTATCTATTTGTTTGCATCAGCATAATTTAATATTTGATAGAGGGCGCTGTTCGTGAGCTAAGTAGAATAATTTGAATATATAGTTTTAATAATTGATTTATATATTTTTTTAAAATAACCTATCGTCTTCCCCGTATTTTTTTACCTATGTATGGATTTTTTGGTTTGAATTAGTGAACTACTGCGAATTTGTATACCGGACATACAAACAAACACACAAAAATTCATTTTCATATATATAGTAAATATATATCTAGTGTAGTATTAATGATTCCACTCCCACTGCCTGTACACATACCACGTTAGCACTAGTCGCCATTCCAAAAGAGGCATTGCGACTAGTATACACACTCAGTATTTATAGTAAATATATCGTGTAGTATTGTCCGCACGCATTAGAACATCAGCTTGGGATGGGCACTTCCCTGGATACTTTTATTTTTCCATTCATCATTACTCTTCACAATTCATCCATTCATACTTTATACTTAAGGATAGGAATAGTCGTTTATTTCTCCTTAAAATAATTAAAATTACGATTTTTCGTTCAAAAGAAACATTTTCGGTAAAACTTGTTAAACGTCGTACTAACTGATGAGGTTGAACTTTGGCACGAATCAGGTCCATTAGAGTAATTTTTATTCAGAAAAAAAGTGATAAATGCGGGAATTGATCCCGTATCGTGTCTGTCTAAAATCAACGGTTCATACAATCCTCCTCTATCTTGCCTAAACATTAATTATATGACAGAAAAGGACCCCGAGTTGATTAACAAGATAATTATTCGCCTTAAACACACATACAAAGCTTTATTAAGACAATAGGTTTTATACAGATTCACCACAGGAAGAAATAATAGATGCAGCTCCTATACTCCAGGTAGCGCAGCACCCAACAACAGCCTCCAGGTCCGACGCATGTCCAATGGCCACACGTTCCTTCGTGCATACGTCACGGTTAGCGTATCACTGAACAGGCTAGTGTGGAATCAGCCGTGTTCTAGTCTTCGCTTTCCTCATCCAAATGGACCACGGCATTCGGCGATTCTATTAATCTTCTCCAAACGGTGACTGCGATCTTAGTTCGACATAAACATACAAGGAGTAGAATCCATAAACAAAGTTGTGTTCATATTATAATCCCTTGGTAAAATCTATATTGATATAAAAATGAATGTATGTGTGTGTGTCCTTTATGCCTGACCAAACCACTCATTGGAACGCCATGAAACTTTGGGAAGTTATTTAGTATAGTACTGGGAAGGTTTCTAGCAAATAAAATTTTTGAAATAACTTTTCGCCTAAAATTAATCAAGATAAATATTCTAATTTATCTGTTATAATTCAACAATCTGCTCTAAATATTATCATGATGATACGATGATTTTGTAATGTAGAAAATTAGGAAAGACAAAATTCAGGATGACACGGCAATTTATTTGAGACAAGAATAATGATACAATTCCAAGGCAAGATACTATTCCTTCAACTTCCAATTACCGAGGGAACCAATTAATATTTATTTTATTCAACTTATCGAATATTTTTCAAGGGACCGGTAAAAAATGTTCACTTTATCGATAGATTCGTTAGACAAACCTTTACTCGGGTAAAACCGGGGCGAAGCCGGGTACATCCGCTAGTTATAAATGAAAGAAAATTCGCTGAGGGAAGAGTTCTTTAATAACGGCAATAAAAGCTCTCAACGGCCCTTCGACAGATATAAGTGTTATTATATTTGTCAAAGCGCTGTTAAACCCGAAAGCTTTTATAGAAATAAACTCTTCCCTCAGCAAATTTTCTTATATTTATAAACAAAGGAGTAATCTAGATAGTGGATCGAAGAAGGTGAATTAAATCCTTTTCCAAATTTTCCATATCAAAACTATAGAAACATCCTTGTATACAATTCTATAGATTCCTCTAAATCCCTAAATATATATAAGTCAGTATATGTATGTATGTAAGTTTGTTTGTCGGCTATACACGTCCACAATACGTAACTAATCTGGCTGAAATTTTAACAGTATATAGAGTTGAATCTGGGAAAACTTATAGGCAAATTTTCAGGCTTCTATCTCGAATATCCTTGGAGTTATTAACAAATTATCAACAAATTTTTCCCTATTTCACTCGCGACCAGCACCTCACTGCGGTAACTTCGAGAAGTAAAGTTGAGGATGGATGGACCATGTGGGGTGACAGTGACCTTGAGTGACGTAATGAAGAAATCACTTGCTATCATTTTATGTATACATATGTATGTAGGTGTTTTATGTATATATCAAATTTAAAATATATTCATATAAAAATCAAAATAATACAAATATCGTTGTGGCACTTACATTTTATTTTTATATTTTAAAAACACACAAAATTTGGAGTGGGACGTTTCACAAGAATGACATCCACGGCGCCAATTTATAATTGTAACGAATAGTATTTAAATAAAAACATTTAATCGGGTAAAACCCGGGCGTTGCCCGGGTCATCCGGCTAGTTTAAAATAAAGAGCGACGCACTATACAGTTTATGTACGGAATAAATGAATGTTTGTAGATTATGAATAAGCAAAAGGTTTACAAATATTTGCATTTTATAAATATATCCGTTGAAATTAACACGTCTTTTAGTGAAATAATTATCAATTGCAAAAAAAGGGTGTATGGTTTTCAAAGTTTCATGTATTTAGTTTCTTTAATTGTTATATAACCAATTGTTAAATTACATATCAATTTTAAAATTTCAGTTGTTAATATCCAGGCTACGTGCGTATTTATTTATAAATAATTCTTTTAAGATATAGTCGATGTTTTTATTAAGCCCGTTGAAGAGCGATTATCAAATGAAAGCTAGCAATCTAAAGAAACTCATTGTGAGAAAATATTTTATAATTTTAAAACTTAACTCCATCTCTGAAAGTTTGATGTTTTTGGCCATAATATAAATACAGATGATTAATTATTTAAATTTTTGATAGAGTATATTATTTTTTATTTTAATAGTAATAATAAAGATAATTCATTCAAAATATATTTATATTCTCATTGAAAATATGCAATTTAGTTCTATATTTGTCTAATTTACATAGTACAGGGTCGAAATTATGACAATAAATCCTTTCAGAACTAACTCTATATTTCAAATTTTCAATCGAATAGATAAAATATCATAGGATTGCGGATTCCGGCAAATTAAACCGTTCGATTACAAAATCACTTTATTAGGTATCGCTCAAAAAGAACAACCTAGTTCATGATAATTGAAACAGTGAATGATATGTGAAGGTTATTCACATATTAAACAAAATGTTAACGTGGGATTCAATCCCGGTTCATGACTGTCGGGAATCGAGGGTGTTACTCACTCGTCCACCGACTTTTTTGACAAATAAAAAAAAAGCATAAGACGCCCAACTTATTTTATTAATATATATAAAGAGTGAAGGTGTCTTATGCCTTTTTTTTTTTGTAATTATTGAATATTTATTACGGAAACAAATCATATATGTAGAAAACTATTACAAAAGTTAAATTTGTACATTGATCAGGTTAATAAATATTGTGACGAAGAAATATAATTTAAATTTATTATTTAATTTAATTATTCAATTAAAATATTTGAAACAGATTTATTAATTTATATTTGTGAAAAAAGGATAAGGAGATGCTTTTTTCTTAATTTATGCACCTTATCCCAGTACAATATCACATTTGTACTATTTTTTCACATTGTGTAGCGGTCTCATGCAATTCTGGCCTTAACTACCAGTTTCATGATTTTTCAGGATGCCTTAATGACCAATATATTTGGTCGTTGAGGTACAGATTGCCCCACGCTGATGAGTGCCAACAGCCCGAAACGCGTCCGTTGTTAGCTTTTCGATTAATCAAGAATGGGTATTTGGCCAATTCTGGAATAATTAAAAATCAACGAGAATAGTTGATATTTATTCCGATAGATGGCGCAAGCCATCAGCAACTTTCAGTTGCACGATAAGGAGATGCCTTTTTCTTAGTTTATATTTGTAAAATCATCGTTTAGTTACCTAGCTTGCTTGCTCGATATTCTCTAGCTGTAGATAGTTGGGTTAATTTGTCAATAATTGTCGACTAGTCGCCGTGACGTCATCAATAAATACTTTCACACCTCCAGATATACAAAGACTTGATTTCTACGCTACTATATTAAGAGATGGACATCTCCTTATCGTGCAATTAAAAGTTACTGATGGCTTACGCCATCTATCGTAATAAACCTCAACTAATCACACACACACAAAGCTTTATTAATACTGTTTGAAGTTTATATGTTAATTTTATAATTATTCTTATTTTTTAATTCATAGAAGCATTTTTCTGGCAGACATATTCAATTTTTTATCATCATCATTTTATTATTGTTTTTTTTTTTCAAATTCATTTGCAATTGTAGTTTATTTTTTGTTGTGTTCCTTTTAAAGCAATAAAATATATAGAACTAAGGTGTAATATTCAATTCAAACATATAGAACCAACATCGAATCATTTTTAAAACAAAGCAAAATCATATGCTTTTACAACTTTTACTTTTCCATACAAATACCATTGGTCTTTTACAGAATCACCACAGGAAGAAAGGAATCATAGATAGAGCTCCTATACTCCAGGCAGCGCAGCACCCAACAACAGCCTCCAGGGTCTTATACAGATTCACCACAGGAAGAAAGGAATCATAGATAGAGCTCCTGTACTCCAGGCAGCGCAGCACCCAACAACAGCCTCCTGGTCTGACGCATGTCCAGTGGCCACACGTTCCTTCGTGCATACTTCATCGTTGATTTTTTATATTATTCTCGAATTGGTCAAATATACCCTTTCTTTAGATATCAAAATAAGCTGAGCAGATACGCGTTTCGGGCTTTTTGGCCCTTATCATGGCCATAAATACCTATTCCTTGATTTTTCAGGATGCCTTAAAGACCAGCTTTTTAGTCGTTTTGTTGCAGTTGATGAGGACCAACAGCCAAAAACGCGTACCCACCTTGTTAGCTTTTCTTGATTAATCAATAATTATTTGACTATTTCTGGAATAATAATTTTAAAAAATCAACGAATAATTGATATTTATTCCGATAGATGGCGCAAGCCATCAGCAACTTTTAATTTCACGATCAGAAGATGTCTTTCTCTTAATCAATCTACATACCAAAAAAGGCACCTCTACCTTTAAAGTGCTTTAAAATAATAAATTTGGAACAGCGATAAGAAAAATGGTATAATGCACTGTTTTAATGCGTTTTTAAATGGAGAGATGTCTCTTTGGGTATAACTTTAGGTTATAAATATATATAGACTTTTATTAAAAACAAAGTAGGCATATCCTGACCAGGAGCACATGTGCTTTTCAGAAGGCAGAGAGCGCCATCTAGTGGAAAAGAAATCAACTAAACATTGATTTAGCCTGTTGATTTATCAAGAAATTGGGTTGGCCAAATATCAGAGAACAGGCTAAATCAACTTTTAGTTGATGGTGCTCTGCCTTCTGAAAAAAAACATGTGTTCCTGGTCAGGATATGCCTACTTTGTTTTTAATATCAACACCTTATCTTTTTATAATTTTATTTTTTCTATTGTTTTTTCATAGACTTTTATATAACGAGAAAGATACATGATGTCAATAATGTTTATTAATGTTAATTAATGATGGTTTCATCACAAAAACTGTAGATAAATATATAATTCATTGCAGCATTACTTGTACAAATCAACTACCTCATATAAAACGCCATTTTACTAATGATGTAAACACTCATTTATTGATAATAAATTAGATAAATGTAAAGTAAAGGTAAATAGTGATGTACATAATGTGCATTTACTACTTAGCCAATGTTTCATTATTTATAAACATGTTGCAGAATTTAATTAATTTAGTTCAATTTCCAATTAAAAGCAGACGATATAAAACTTCCAAAAAAAAGGATAATCTAGCAAATTAATTCAGACACTAGCAATTTATTTTAATCCTTTTAATGGTATTTGTTTTGAATGTTTGAAAAGAAAAATAATATTTCTCTTAAGCCTCTTTTTTTATATAGTTAGGTACACCAAACGAATCAATGTTAAGATTATGAAATACCTTATTGACCAGTTAACCAACACAGTTTGAAATTGTATATACCTCATGAATTTCAAATCGTTTCCATTTTTGTGTTTATTTTTTATAGAAATAAATAGAAAAAATGGTGAATTGACATGTTATTGACATACACCGCCATCTATGAATGAAATTTAAAACTATTTTGAAATTCTTTTTTTATTATTATTTTTGTTTTGCAGAAGATTTATATAAGGAAATTGTAAATTTAATATTGATTAGTATTATTTAAAAATATCATTATGTAAAAATTAATTTGCATAATTGTGTATATAGGGTAATATGTAAAATTGTATATGCATTTATGATTTAGTTTAATATTATGGTTATTTTGTTTGATTTTGGTGAATATAAAAAGTGTTGGAGAATGGAAATGACTTACCTAATGGTGAACATTTAGCTTGTAGGTACATAGACGTTTGAATGGTACAGTAGGGTAGGGCAAGGTAGCGGTGACTGGTACGGAGAGTAGCACAGCGTAGAGTAAAACCAAGAACACCAGATTTTCTCTTCAGCTATGAATATATCCGTTCGGTAGCACTGTATATCCGGTACACAAACTAGGGCTTCTTACGTCCAATATTTTTCGACATGCACAATTCAACCAATCAGGTGCGAGAATTTGTGATGCGCGCGCACATTTCGATCGGCATCACGTGACCCACGCAATATGAATCGGTTTTTCGTGTTTACTTTCTAATATTGTTTTCTCTCCCAAAACTAAAATTTTCAACTACGGTTTACTATTGGAAATACACTTTTGAAAACGTTTTGTTCTCTCTCTGTTTAATCTATAGGTAGTGAATAGGTTTTTTCTCAATGTTTGACAAATTTTACCGCAAATGTTTCTTTTGAACGAAAAATCTAAATTTATTTTAAGGAGAAAATAACGTCTATTTCTAACCTTAGAGATGAAGTATGAAAAGATGAATTGTGAAGAATAATGATAAACGTGAAAATTAAAGTGTCCAGGGATGCGAAACGAACTCACAGTGTTCTGCTTACCGGGCAGATGCCATGTCCACTAGGCTATCCTGGATCCTTTCATACTTCATCCCTAAAGTTAGAAATAGTCGTTATTTCTCCTTAAAATAAATTACGATTTTTCGTTCAAAAGAAACATTTGCAGGAAAACTTGTCAAACGTCGTTTTACAATCATAATCCGCATTATATTGTATTATAGTTTTCTCTATTCACTCTAAAGTCCAACATTTATCAACAAAACCATGAAGCGTTATGTAAACATATAAATCGGACCCATATTTCTCAATACATTGCTTTTTTGGTTAAAATGTACTGTAATATTTTGATAAACTCGGTTAGGGGCCAAAGCAATATACGGGTTTTCTAAAGGTATGCTTTTTTCCGGACGAGTATATATAGAGTCAAAACAATCATTTAATAAATTTAGAGCAATTGTTTTACCTGATATGTAAATAAGGGAGTGATTTTCTTTTCTTTTAAAGATTGTTGAATAAAACAAATCTATGTCACATTTCCTATGCTGGAAATTTAACAATAAAATCCCAGTACATATAAAATGAAAGGATTTAAAAGCACGAATGTTTCTTTTATACATAATACAAACTTCTACTGTCCTTACTGTGATGAAAAAATATATTGGGAGGGCTTGGCTCATCACTGGTGAACCCTCCCAGCTGTTTCGCCAATTTAATCCACCAGACCGCTTCTCAGAGCTCTAATACTGTATTGGACGATTCTGCTTATATACGCAGCACTGAAGGATGGAATCTCAGAAATGGTTTCCAAGAAGACTATGGACATAAGCTTATATATAATTATACAGTAAAACCTCTCTGTAAAGGATAATACCTATTTGCAGAGTTAAGGTGTCCTTTAGAGAGATGTTCTATTACCAGAGATATGCTAATTAGTAAAATACGTTTATATACGCAGCACTGAAGGGTGGAATCTCAGAAATGGTTTTCAAGAAAACTATGGACATAAGTGGACAGTGGACTTTTGGGACAGTAGAATTACATTCAAATACCACTGATGAGCCAAGCCCTCCCAATATATTTTTTCATCGCAGTAAGGACAGTAGAAGTTTGTATTATGTATAAAATAAACATTCGTGCTTTTAAATCCTTTCATTTTATATATATAGATGACGCTTTATTGCTTAGTATTAAATTCCAGTACGATTGTATTGTGTGCTTCTTTAATTGCGAGAATATTGTAGCTTCCGTTCTCAACGCCTTTGTTCATAGCTTATTTAAAATACCTTTTCCAAGAGGTCAGCTTCAGTATCGGTATAAAATCAAAACAGCCTAGTGCAATATTCTCTTCTTCTTTCTTATCTCCACTCAATCATATCAGGATATCAAGCTTGTAAAGCTTGTTGATGGTGTCTGCCAAGGAAGAGTAGAGCTCATCAATGGATGAGTCAATACAGTCAATAATGTCTTCTTCTTTATTATCTCCACTCAATCATATCAAGGTATCAAGCATTCTGTCATTGTCCGTAGATGACCAGACTTAAGTCTGGAAATCAAAGACTATTGTTCTCTTGGAATGACAGAACCAGTGCTTGTCCCTCCTGCTCTGTACCAGTAATGTGCAGCCTTAGATTTCCATTCCTGCAGGCATTGGGTTTTGATGGTACGGAGGAGGTCTCTTTCGTCTAGTTGGGTGGTAGATTCTCTGTCTTCAGGTAGGCCAAGAGCTCCAGCCTTTGCCAGGGAGTCTGCCAGCTCATTTCCAGGAATTCTAACGTGAGTTGGAAGCCACTGTGACTGAGCTGTTGGCTTAACAGAGCCTAATGCAACATTGCAGCGGTATGGTAGATTAAGCTAGCGAAACCGCTGGGAGGGTTCACCACTGATGAGCCAGACCCTCCCATTAATTTATTATTGCAGTAAGGGTAGTAGAAAATTGTTTTATTTAAAAAAAATCATATACACGTTAAAAATAGTGTAAAATTCTCATAACAGATGTTCGCTAATGTGCAATATTGTAAGCATTTGTGAAACAATTGCATCGAGCAATTCTCTTCCAAAAGCTTTTGTATGTAATTCTACTGTCCTCAAATCTTATGTCCATAGTTTTCTTAAATACCATTTCTAAGATTCCACCCTTCAGTGTAACATATATAAGCAGAATCATCCAATACAGTATTAGAACTATAAGAAGCGGTCTGGTAGATAAAATTGGCGAAACCGCTGGGAGGGTTCACCACTGATGAGCTAAGCCCTCCAAATATTCTTCATCTCAGTAAGGAAAGAATAGGTTTGCCTCATTTGGTTTTGAAAAAATAAACATTCGTGATTTGTAGCTTTATTTCTTAAAGTAATACACTTGTTTGAATGCGCATTTAGTTTTGATAAATAAAGTAACTTCAAAAATCCGTTAATAAAAGGTCTATATAATTTGTATATAATGTTTACCAAATAAATCATATCAAAAACTTTCGCCATGTATTGCTAAAAATGGAAATAATTGTTAACGCTACGTTTCTTTTAATGCATAAATAAATAATAGCTATATTTCTATAGACTTTATAGGGAAATGAATAAAAATGAAAGAGAGACAATGACAATTAACAAATTTATTGACTCCTAGTCAATAGCAATATAATAAATTTACAGTAAAATACTTTGTTATTGTAATAAACTAGAAAATATTTATACCAGACTTCTCTAAAGGGACGTCGGGATCAGGAGCTACAAGCCGCCCTGAGTGTGGACCTTGCTTATTGTGTTGTTCCCAACATGTCAATGGCAATGTTGAGGAATTCCCACAGAAGTTTATTGTGTTCAGGGGAGAGTATCTCGAGGACATCCTTCCTCTTTGAAATTAAAATTTTAAATTGAAAGAGAGGGGGTATGACTCATCAGTAGCGAGCTTTTCCAGGCGAAAATTGGCGAAACCGTTGAGTGGATCCATCACTGATGAGTTATGACCTCCCTCTTTCAATTTTACACACACACAAAGATTTATTAAGACCATCGGTCTTATATAGATTCACCACAGAAAGAAAGGCCCTCGTCCGGAAGGTCTTCAACATCATCGGGAGAGCCTCTGATCTCCAGACATGGATCTTCGGGAATGGGCAGGAGGACGACGGCCATCCTTACGTCAGCGAAGTGCCGAGTTTATCGGTGCAGGTGGGGCTGGGTGGTGGAATTGAGGACATCGCCTGGAAAAGGACACTTGTACGATGGGGAAGACTCCCTGGCTGAAATTTTAAATTTGTAAATATTAATTCTTCTTTGAATTATTATTATATAATAAGGCAAAATAGCCTAGCTGCGAAAGCTTTAGACTTTAGAACCTGATGTCCCTGGTTCGAACACGCATTTCGCTATCTTTTTATTTTCTCTAATTATTTTTGTGATCTCATTTTATAAATATTGACTGAGTTGTCAATAAATTTGTTTTAATTGTCAAATTGTCACAGGAAGAAAGAAATCATAGATGGAGCTCCTATACTCCAGGCAGCGCAGCAGCCAACAACAGCCTCCAGGGTCGTATACAGATTCACCACAGGATGGAATCATAGATGGAGCTCCTATACTCCAGGCAGCGCAGCACCCAACAACAGCCTCCAGGGTCTTATACAGATTCACCACAGAAAGGAATCATAGATGGAGCTCCTATACTCCAGGCAGCGCAGCACCCAACAACAGCCTCCAGGGTCTTATACAGATTCACCACAGGAAGGAATCATAGATGGAACTCCTATACTCCAGGCAGCACAGCACCCAACAACAGCCTCCAGGGTCTTATACAGATTTACCACAGGGAGGAATCATAGATGGAGCTCCTGTACTCCAGGAAGCGCAGAACCCAAC
Source organism: Cordylochernes scorpioides (assembly GCA_030710605.1). Taxonomy (NCBI): domain Eukaryota; kingdom Metazoa; phylum Arthropoda; class Arachnida; order Pseudoscorpiones; family Chernetidae; genus Cordylochernes; species Cordylochernes scorpioides. The sequence goes on from CP092864.1 coordinate 147,003,106, forward strand.
AACGGCTTTAGGTCCAACACATGTCCAATGGCCACACTTTATTATCCACGTCAATCCTATATCTATGGCCAAATTCCCAGCTTGACCCTAAACATAGAACTTTCTAACTTGTTAGTGTTATAATCCTTTCGGTAGAATTATAAATAAATGACAATTCGAAAAGACACTTCTCTCAGAAAATTGTATTTTATTTATAATAGAACTTTCTGGTTAACTTGATCTCCTCAAACCGCATTTAGAATGTTGGTTACTAGTTAGTACTAGTGAGCTGGACAGCTCGGGTAGTTGGTGTTTTACACTCGATCAGTGACCAGTGTGGCTACCATCTACAAGTACCATCTTGGTCTTGAGGTAGGTAACGCCAGCCATCTTATCGACCTGCCCATTCTGTGGGAAAGAACTCTCGCAGTCCATCGGTCGCGGAGTCTTTCCCGCGGTGGGCGCCACCAATGAAGACCTTGTATATATATATATGTGGTAACCGAGGGTCTCTCGCTGTGGTATGGTAACCGAAAGGGGCAAACCTGTAGTAACCGAGAAGGACAGTCAGGGCGTGGAGAGTTTTCCAGTACCTCTCTGCACCTTGGGAGACCTTTAACAGTTCTCACAGAGTACAGGCAGTCGTGGTTGAGGCAGAGTGGAAAGCTTGGGAATGTCCATAGACAAAACACTAAGACACAGTTGCATAAGGAAAGTTCCGTGAACAGATAAAAGTTGAGCTAAGAGCAAGATATGGAGATAAAAGAGTTCTTGCTGGTCTACATGGTGAATGAGATGGACCTTGGTGACAACAGACGAGGGCTTCCGCTGATGGTGAAGTGACTATATTTTTGGCTAGGGCGGAGGTATTATATATCTTTGCCGAGAGAGGAAGTATTGCATTTCAGCAGATGCAACAAGAGCGTGGATCGGCTGGCGAAATTGTACACTGGCGCCGCCCTGACAGTTTCCTATCTATCTTTAGATGTTGTTTTGGGACTGCTACATCTCGATCTCTGCTTTAGCTCAACTCTTAATCTATTTGAAGTAAACGATTAATCTATTACAGAGTTTTATTTATTTATCCTCAGTTTGTACAAAGTACATTACATATGATGATGTAATCACACATGTCAATCATGCGTATAATTATTTACAGATGTGTTTCTATTATACAACATGAAAATCTTGTTATAAGTTATATACAATATGAGGTTGCTAGTTTAAATTATCATATATACTTATTAAACTTATTACTGTGTAAATGTTATTTTGCCTTCTCGAAGATTAAATTGTGTATTACTGTATCACTCCTGCTTATAAATCATGTACTAATAGACTATTTAAATACCCTTATATAAAAAATAAACAAGGCTAGTTTCATACACTACTAGCGGATGTACCCGGCTTCGCCCGGGTTTTACCCGAGTAAAGGTTTGTATAACGAACATTTGTTAAAACAATTCTCTATAAACATATAAAAAATAATAGATATATTTTGATAATTTGAAACTCGTAAATTTGAATCTCTCGATAAAGTGATCATTTTTTCCCGTTCCCTGTGTGCCGTGTCATCCTGAATTTTGTATTTCCTAATTTTCTACATTACAAAATAATCGTTTTATCGAGTGAACATTTTTTCCCGGTCCCTTAAAAAATACTCGATAAGAAGATTTCGATAATTTGAAACTCGTAATTTTGAATCTCTCGATAAAGTGATCATTTTTTCCGGTTTTACCCGAGTAAAGGTTTGTCTAACGAACATTTGTTAAAACAATTCTCTATTTACATAAAAAAAATATAATAGATATATTTTGATAATTTGGAACTCGTAAATTTGAATCTCTCGATAAAGTGATCATTTTTTCCCGGTCCCTGTGTGCCGTGTCATCCTGAATTTTGTATTTCCTAATTTTCTACATTAAAAAATCATCGTTTTATCTAGTGAACATTTTTTCCCGGTCCCTAAAAAAGTTTATTTCATAATTTTGTCTTTCCTAATTTTCTACATTACAAAACCCCACAATTATTTAATCTTTTTAAAATAAAGTACACTACTTAAATGAAAATATGTTTCTTATACAATCTAAAATTATGAAATAAACTTTTAAATCGGTAACCTTTATGAGTACCTTTAATTATATATATATACAGGGTGATCCAAAAGTCCCGCACTATTTTAAAAATTAATAACTCCGCGAATATTTGCTCTAGAGCAATGCGGTAAACACCATTGTGTTCAGGATGCAATGGGATTTTTTATGACAAATAATGAAAAATTCGAAATTGATTTTAGTTACAATTTTATTCGCCAGATGGCGCACTACCAGAATCAGAGATTCAGCGGCCAAATTGTTTGATAAATTGAAAAATATAACTGATCGACACGTATTTTTCCTTTTTGAATACCAGGAAAGAACCCTAATAACATCAAATAACAAATTAATAAAACACCACTTCGCAAAAAGTATGAAGAATTGGTTAACAATTTTTAAATACAATCAGAGATATGTAAAATAGGTAAATGCAAATTAAAACATGTAGCAAAAAAAAATGATATTTTAGATACGGTTTGTTTCCGAAGATAATAAATTTCTAATATTTTAAATTCAACTCTCTCTCATACTGTACACAATTTTAAAGAATGTGTCCCCTCAAATAAAAATATTTTTTGAATCGACCTTTTGCGTTGAAAAACGTGTTAGTAAAATCATTTTGTATTATTTTTTTGCACAAAATTTCTAAAGTTATTGGTGTACAGAAAATATTCCTTATGCTATTTCTTCTAATGAGCGAAAAGCGAAAAACTAAACATAAGGAGAAAAATTGTGTGTACCAGTGTTATTCGAGAAGTTATAACACTCTGGTTTGCACGACATAAAATGTGAGCAAATGGCAAACAAAATATTACTGTTCACAAAAAAAAAGTCAAGATGTGAGGACAGCATTTATTATCCCCATATCCCAACACAAAGAGCTGCAAAATATTGGTAGATAATATAATACATGGCAGCTTATATAACACATGAGGTAACTGCCTTCTCTCTTGTATTAGGTCACAATCCTTGCTCAATGTAGCACCCTTAATTCTCAATCACCGCCTGCAGACCATAAATGACAGAATGGACAGCATTAAATAACATATCTGTTGAAATTGATAAAAACGTTCCATCTGATAGAAGCCTTCAACATGGCCAATATGGTAGGCCAGCATCGATAAACACACGATTTAATGTACCCCCATAAACAAAAATCGCAAGGCGTCAAGTCTGGTGATCTTGGAGGCCACTGGTATATGGCGACTTATACCACGAATTTCACCGAACGTATCCTTCAGCAATTGTTTGGCACCACGGGAGATATGAGGAGGTCCTCCAACTTTCATGAATGTTATTTCGCTTAGTGCTTTTTCCCTGCAATATGGGAATACCCTTTTCTCTCAAAAGTTGAACATAACGTTCACCAGTTACAAAAACGGTTTTAAAAGTTCTTCCATTGGTTTTTCAAAGAAAAATGGCCCAATAATAAAAGAAGAAGTGAATCCACCCAAAACTGTAACTCTAGGCTGATAAAGTGGCATTTCTGTAAAAATCCTAGGGTTTTCTGTTGCCCAATAGCGGCTGTTTTGAATGTTAAATTCTCCGTTTAGAGAAAAGTGAGCATCATCTGTCCACAGAACATTCGACAGCCAGTTTTCATCATTATCAATTTGCCGGAAAACCCATGCAGCGAATTCTTGACGCATCTCAAAATCGCCAACTTTAAGCTCGTTATATCTTTGAATTTTGTATGGTACACACAATAGAGACATTAAGTGAAGCCTCTTCAGATATCACAATCTAACACGGCGATTTTAACGCCAAAAGTTCAACTTGGGGATCATCTGTCCAGGATAACAAAGGTCAACGATCTCGACCTTACACCATTAAATAAAGGAGAGAACACCTATGTATTCAAGTCCACAGGCACAGAATCCGCAATAGACATCACAGCGATAAATTTCAACATCGCATCCACAACACAATGGAAAATCCTGAGAGGTGCAATCAGTGACCACAGACGAATTTTAACAACCCTAAACTTCAAAATTGAGAATGTCCAATAGAATAAAAGAACATGGAACTTTAGGAAAGCTGACTTGAAAAGCTTGAAGAACTGTGCAACGAAAAATTGAATTACAGAACGCTTGGCAAAAACTTGGAAAACTTCTCTTCGAATATATCAAAAGCTGCAAAAGCATCGATACCTAGAGGTAGACGTAAAGACCTGCGGATACCTCACTGGAAGAACCACAACATCGAGGCAATGATTTCAGAGAGAGACAATATCAATGAACTTCTTTAAAAAATAAAACAGAAGAAAAGAGAAAGGAACACATTGAAATTAGTCACAAAATAGAACAAGAAATTTGGATATACAAACAAGAAAAATGGCAGATTTCTGCGAAAAAATGGATCCAAGAAAGGACAGCCAACACTGGAATATGATTAGAGTGTTAGAAAACAATCAAAACCAACACCAATCCTCCAATACTCTAACCGATATGAATAGAACAGCGAGAAAACGATAACAAACAGATGGCTAACATAATTGCTGAATATCTTTCAAGCACTTCCATACTCAAATATATGAATGAAGACAGGACTCTAAAAATAATATAAACCAGTTATTTAAACAAGCAAGAAACTTCCATCAACAAGATATTTTCTCGAAAGACTTCACACTGAATGAGCTAAACTCATCAATAAAAAAATCCAAGAGGTCACCAAGAGATAATCTAATGTTTGGTCAAATGATTAAACACTTTGAAGACAAAGCTAATAAACAACTCCTACGAATACTAAACATTTCATGGTAAACTGGTAAACTACCAAAGGAATAGAAGATATCAATTACTGTGCCAATACTGAAACCAAACAAAGATGCCAAGGAATCCAAGAACTATCGGCCATGTCTCTCACCAGCATACTTTGTAAAATAACAGAACGAATTATCCACTCTAGGCTCATAGTCTGGCTCACTAACAATAATAAAATAAACTTCTACCAAACTGCCTATAGATCCCAGCACTGTACGACTGATCAACTGTTCTACCTCTGTCAATCAATAATAGATTCTTTCCAGGAAAAACCGCCAAAGAAGACCACGGCTATATTCCTTGATATGACCTCAGCTTTTGATCGAGTATGGAGGGAGAAATTACGTGAAAAGCTGCACAACATCGGAGTAAGAGGAAAAACCTTAACCTGGATTGCAGACCTCTTAAGGGGAAGAAGGTTAAAGGTTTGGGTCAATGGAGAATTTTCCAAGGAAGGAAGAACATGGGCTGTTGTAACTCAGGGATCTGTGCTCAGTCCTCTACTCTATCTGCTATATATTAACGACATCCATCCTTACCTCACTGAAGACTCAAAGGTTGCATGTTATGCAGACGATATAGCCATATGGCACACAAGTAGCAGCATAGAAAAATCGTAAAAAAATACTGAACACATCAATGAGAGGACTGGAGAAGTGGGCAATGGAACTCCAAATGACCATAAACCCAATACAACCAAACCTATGCGTCTTCTCCACTGACAGGGAAAAAGGCATAAATATAACCACAAAATAAGCATAAACAAACAAATAATTGATAAAATTAGAAATCCAAAATACCTAGGTGTGATACTGCAGTCCTGGATCTTTCCAGTTGGTCTCGAGGACCACGCCATCACCATCTCCTAAGCGGCGAAGTCCGCGATCTACGTTTTCATCGTAGATCGCAAAATGCGTGGTGTTGCTGGAGACCCACTGGCGATTCTCCACCAAACTCTGCAGCGCTGGCAGAGGCGCCATATTCATTGTACATAGTGTATATAATGCATATTATCTTTTTTAAATAGTGCAGACTGTGCACTTTGCATGTATTGACAAGATGGCAATAAAATTATTTTAACTGTCATTGATGAGGAATTGGAATTTTCAAAACACATAATTAGCACCTCAAATATAGCTACCAGAAAACTAAACATTCTGAGATGGCTATGTGGAACAAATTGGGAAGAAAAACCCATAATTCTCAGAACAACACATATCACCTTAATAAGGCCGATAATGGAATATGCAACACCGGTCTGGGCTCCCTCAAGCTCATCACTAAAAGTAAGACTAGACAGTGTTCAAGCAAAAGCGGCCAAAATAATCACTGGTGCTGTTTCATCCACCAACAATGAGAAAATTAAGAGAGAATGTGTTCTAGACCTTCTCGCTCGAAAGCAGAAGATAAAATAAAAACAACTTGGATCGGCACTTCGGAAACGAGGAACCAGAGGACGACATCTCTCTGAACACTTGTGGTTTGGTGGATCCGCCCTTTTCTGAGAATGAGGTGAAACTGACGGCTTTCAAGTTCGGGAAAAGGAAATCTCCTGGTCCCGAAGGGATCGATAACACGGTCGTGAAAGCCCTGTTAAGAATGCACCCATCACTTCTTGCCAGGTTTTTCAATAGGTGTCTGAACACTGGTACTTTTCCTGAGGCATGGAAGGTTGCTCGAGTAGTGCTTCTCGAAAAGTCTGGTAGAAAGGGTAATTCTCCTAATGATAATCGTCCGCTTTCTTTACTAGTGTGTCTAGGTATGGTCCTAGATAGCCTACTAGCTCAGCGACTGAAGCACTGGCTAGAGAGTAATGAGCTCCTTTCCTCTTTCCAACATGGTTTTAGGGAAGGGAACTCCACAACCACAGCTCTGAACGAGGTGTTAGAGGGGGTTGAGATGGGCTTAAATAAGGGTGCTTGGGTTCTTTTCGTGGCCCTGGACATTGATGGTGCGTTCAACTCCATGAGCTGGAACAAGCTGATGAGAAATTTGATGGACATGGGTTGTCCTGATAATTTGTGCAGCTTGGTTCGTGACTTCCTGAGGGATAGACGGATTAGCCTCAGTTTTGGTGGGCGGAAGTTGGAAAGAAACTGTGCTAGGGGTTGCCCCCAGGGCTCTTACTGCGGACCTATTCTGTGGAATATCCTGGTAAACACCGTTTTCCAGGAGGAGCTCCCTGAGGGAGCCAGGCTGGTTCTCTATGCTGACGACCAGTTCCTCATCATTGAGGCTGCTTCAAGAGCGAAAGCTGAGAAGTGTGTTGAAGCTTCTCTCCAAATCCTCTCGAATTGGGCCCATGACTCTGGCCTTAAGTTCAATGTCTCCAAAACTAAAGCCCTCAGCTTTAAACCTAGGGACATAAGATCTAAAAGGAAAGGGATCAAATGGGAGCACAAGCCGGCTATCCGGATGAAAGGACGGAGGGTAGTCATGGGGGTGGTCATTGATGACAAGATGGGTTGGCAATACCAGGCGGAGGAGATGGTGGCGAGAGGCAGGGAGGCGTTGTGCAGGCCTGTCCTGGTTGGCTCTCAACAGGGGGGAGAAGGAGGGTACTATTTTTAGGAACCTCTGCCTCTCCTGTGTCGAGCCAATCCTTCTATAACAGGGATCAGAAGGTGGCAAAAACTCTAGAGAGCGTGCAGAGGACAGCGGCACTCAGAATCACAGGAGGATATCGCACTACCATCAGTGAGGCCTTTTTGGTCCTCGCAGGGCTTATTCCCCTGTGATTGAAACTAGAGGAGGAGACCATCAGACAGAAGATCTGGGAAAACAGGGAAGATGCCCTGGGACTTGAACCGGGTGCCCTGGAATGGAAGAGGGACCCAAGGAAGCCTCCGCAGTGGTTGCCAAAGTGGAATTGGAGTCCTGGAGGGCCGACAGGGATTGGAACGGTGGTTTTAAATGATGGTAGTAAGTCTGGAACCAATACTGGAGCTGAAGTAGTGATTTTCACTAATGGAGAGCTGATCTTCCAAGAAAGCTTAACACACAGAGTGGACGAATTGGTCTTTTCAGCCGAGCTGGTTGCGATCAGGGTAGCCCTCAGAGTGTGTGCTGAGAAGAACTTCAGCCCCGACCGCCTCTATTCAGATTGTATGTCGGCCCTCGTCGCCATCAATCTGGTGAAAGGGCAACTCGCACATCAAATAATCCAGGAGCTGGAGATGACAACGCGGGCTCCGGAGCTCTATTGGGTTAGGAGACACAGCCTCATCGAAGGTAATGAGTTCGCAGACAGGCTCACTAAGGCAGGATGCTTTAGAGATAGATCACTGAGGACCCCAGTGACCAAGAAAGAAGTTTATAGGAGGATCAGGGGCACGTCCAGGACTTATGGTTGGACAGATGGAGGAACAGTGTGAAGGGGAGAGTGGTATATACAATTGGGTTACAACACCCAAGTACCTCTGTAAGGTAATGTCCCACAAATTCATTAGGGTAGTTCGGGACATGGGCCCTTTTCCTCTTTTGCTGTGATTAAAGGCCACCGGTATAGAAATCCTTCCAGACACGTTGTCTGGGAGGTGGTGTTTTCAGGTACAATGTCCAAGCTCTAGCTTGGATATCGTTACTTGGCTTATGAGTTGAACAGAATAGCAGCGAAGTGCATGCTTCGGATGCCGGCTTGTGGACCGAAAGGTCTGGGTGGCCATCTGCTTCTAGGGTGTACCAACTGTTCTTAGGTGGGATCCTCCAGTTCTTGTTTATTTTTGTTTTGGCTACTGTTTCTATTTCTTTAAAAGTAAGTTTATTTTTCTGTAGCAAGGTTTCTTTTTTGCCTTTTTTCGCTAGCGCATCAGCAGCTTCATTGCCTTCAATGCTAACATGTAAGGGTATCCATTGAAGGTGAATTTTTGAGGTATTGAGAGTTTTTGGAGATAACCAATTATGTTCCTGCTTACTTTGTCTCTAAGTTCCCTTGTGTGACTCAAGTGTTGTATTGCACTTCTACTATCAGTAAGAATCCATATATCGTGATGTTTAGTGTTTCTGATGGATTTTAAGGCTTCACAGATGGCTATAAGTTCTGATCTGAAGACTGAGCAAAAATCTGGGTTTCTTCTGTTTATTTTCTCATTGCCATTTGTGGTTTTAATGAGAGAGTCACTGTCAGTGTGTCCCAACTCGTCTCTGCTACCATCGGTATAGATAGTTATTACATTTTTAGGAATTTTATTAATTATTTATAATGATAATTGTTTTAAGTATTCTGGATTTTGATATTGTTTGTTAGTGGGTTAATTTAAAGTGGCATTAAAAATAACATTTTGTTAGTGATTCGCATGGGGATATTTTTTCTGCTAAATAATATTTTTCCACTTTATATTTTAAAAATCCATTTCTTTTGGCCAGGTGGAGAGGGCCTTCTTTTTTGAGTCTTATAATGGATTCCCAATTAAGTATGCAATTGGATGTTCTGTGTTTGTTTTCATAACTCTTGATTTTGTTTATATATTTTGGCAGATTGAAGCTTTTTCTACCCTTTAAGGGCATAATGTCTGCCTCGTAATGTACAATATTATTAGGGCAGGTATTTCGAAGACCTGTAATAATTCTAGCTGCATTTAGTTGTATCCTTTCCAGTGATTTTAGATTTGTTTCAGATGCTGTACCATAGATTTGATATCCATATTCCAAGATAGGTCTCATTAGAGATGTGTAAGTTAATTTTAGTGTTATTGCTTCAGCTCCCCACTCTTCCTGAAATATATTTCAAGATTTTTAGTCGGTCTCTTCCTTTTCTAACAACTCCTTCAATATGTTTACTGGAGTTAATTTCTGGATCCAGGGTGTAGCCGAGATATTTAGGATGTTTATTATATTGCAATTGTTGTTCTTTCAGAATAATATTTGGTCTTATTTTGTATAGTTTCTTATCGGTAGTAAAAAGACAGGTTTCAGATTTTTGGGGGTTAAATTCTAATTTATGTTTATTAGCAAATTTTTCTAGGTGGAGAAGAGTCTTGTTCAAATCTCTTTCAGCTTTTTTCCAGTTAGTGTTGCTGCTCCATAGAATAATGTTATCAGCGAAAAGTCCAATATTGGTTTTATGTGAACATTTTTCTTCTATGCCTGCAATAAATAGGGTGAAGAGATTTGGGCTAAGGACTGATCCTTGTGGTAATCCTTGATACAATTTGAAGGTTTTAGATAAAGTGCCATTATATTTGACCCTGATGCATCTATTTTTAAGGGAATCATTTATCCAAGTGATAGCTTTTACATCAATTTTGAAATGTTTGTATAATTTTGTAATATAAACTTGTTTTTCCATACCTTATCAAGAGCTTGTGTAAGGTCTAAAAAGCAGCTATTGTGTGGTTAGTTGGTTTTCTGTTTTGTGCATCTTTTACCTTTTGTGTGAAAAATAAGGGTTGGTATATTGTCCCATGTCCTTTCCTAAATCCATATTGTTCTTCTGGTCAGAGATTTCTTGTGTCGGGGTGGTAGGTGAGTCGTCCGAGTAAAATTTTTCCATTAATTTTCAGCAAATACTTGTGAGAGAGATAGGTCGGTAGTTTTTTGGGTCATCAGCAGATTTTTAAAGTTTTTTAAATGGGAATTATTGTTGCATTTTTACAGTCTTGAAGCAATTTTCCAGTTTTCCAGCAGTTATTGGAAATATTAAGAAGTCTTTCTTTGCCAATTTTGCCCAAGTTTGATATCATTCGGCCATGGATTCCATCTGGCCCAGGAGTCTTGTTTAGGTCAGTGTTTTCTAATGCATAAGCTAGCTCTTTCATATTTATTTTTTTCATGGAAAATATTATGAGTGCTGGTGACATTTTTACAGTCATGAATAATCCTTTGGGCCTTTGTTTCAACCTTGATTTACTACTTATTTGATATGAATTACCTAAAAGATTGGCAGCAATTTTGTCATTAGTTGCTGGTGTACCATCTGTATTCTTAATCATATTAGTTTTTTCAGTTTGTGACTGGGATCTGTCAATTTGTTTTGCCAAATTCCAAAGTTTTGTATTTGGGTTTCTTGGGTTCAGGTTTTCACAAATTTGTTTCCATTTTTCCCTTTCCACATTTACGTATAATCTTTTTATTTTTGCATTCACAATGTTCAGTTCAGTTCTACAATTTGTTTGGTTTTGGGTGCTCTTTTTTGTAGTTCATTTCTTTTAGTTATAAGTGTTTGAATATTTTTTGCCTGGTGTGTATAATTTGGAATCCATTTCTTAATATTACCTCTTGGTATTGAAACTGTAGCTGCTTTAATAATGGTGTTTTCGAAAGATATCCAATTAGCCTTTTTGAAGTTCCAGAATTTTTTTTAATTGAGCTGGTTTTGGTCTTGGTGCTAATTTCTATCAAATTAGGCAAATGATCACTTCCAATACTTTTTAATATTTGCTATTTGCATTTGTGGAAAATGTCAGGATAGTAAAAACTTATATCAAGGGCTTGTGCAGTATTATAGCTGTAGGAATGATGGGTAGGATTCCCATCATTTAAGCACATGATGGCGTTGTCGTCAAATATGTTTGAAAGTATTTTGCCTCTTGGGTTTGGCGTGGAACATCCCCATAGTTGATGTTTGGCATTAAGGTCACCTACAATAAGAGTTGTCTGTAATAAATTGAGCCATTGTTGCATCGTCAATAAGTGTATTGTTTGGAGGGTGATACATATTGTTTATGTTGATGGCTTTGTTTTGATTGAGGTAGACTTTGATATATTGGGCTTCGAGGTCTAATGTGTTTGAAATATTAACGGCTATGTCCCCATAGTACAAATTCTTGATTGAAAATGCTAGGCCACCCCCTTCAACAGCATATACAGATGGATCTTCAGACCTTACCCTGAGTTTTGGAGGGGCCGGAATTAACATAATGCTGCAAGATGGAACGCACATCAAAATCAAAGAAGGAGCAGGACAGATTTCGTCAAACTTCACTTGTGAACTGACAGCTATCTGGAAAGTCCTTGATGTATGCCTTAACCAACCAGCCCTGCATCAAGCAGAAGGAAATTTAATATACAGTGACTCCATATCCGCTCTAGAAGCAATTCAGAAGGGCAATACTAAAATCACACAGAAAATACACTCGTTACTTACCCAACTGGAACCATTGGAGAATAACTACATTCTACAATGGATCCCTGCCCATGCTGGGATCGGGGGTAATGAAATGGCATTTGAATTGGCAAAGGAAGCCAGAAAGTTGAGCCAAAGGAAAGAACAAATGTCATTATTTGACGCTGATTCTTTGTCAAAATACAAGATAATTAAACAATAAATAAGAAAAGATCAAAATGCGAAATAAACTCTGAGAGAAAAATGACAAAAACTATAACAAGACTTAGAACAAAACACTATAAAGGAATAACAATACATCCAGATGGCACAATAACCTATAGGGCATGCAACAATTGTCCTGGTGTGGAACTTACACCTACCCACATATTCTCATAGCCAGCAATGGCCGCAGCCTTGCAGAAAATTGACATAGACCCAGAGCAGCAGCTTTACACACCCAAGATAGTGGACATTGCTGCTGCTGTGATGGAGATGCATGGAGACATCTGAGGCTTTTTATTGGACACGACAACAACAACGGCATTCCAGAGTAAAATAAATTATCAGAGATAGATACATATCTTTCATATGAATTAAAATAAATATAATCGATACTGAGAGAGAGTTGTATTAAAAATATTAGAAATGTATTATCTTCGGAAACAAACCGTATCTAAAATATCATTTTTTTTGCTACATGTTTAATTTGCATTTACCTATTTTACATATCTCTGATTGTATTTAAAAATTGTTAACCAATTCTTCATACTTTTTGCGAAGTGGTGTTTTATTAATTTGTTATTTGATGTTATTAGGGTTCTTTCCTGGTATTCAAAAAGGAAAAATACGTGTCGATCAGTTATATTTTTCAATTTATCAAACAATTTGGCCGCTGAATCTCTGATTCTGGTAGTGCGCCATCTGGCGAATAAAATTGTAACTAAAATCAATTTCGAAATTTTCATTATTTGCCATAAAAAATCCCATTGCATCCTGAACACAATGGTGTTTACCGCATTGCTCTAGCGCAAATATTCGCGGAGTTATTAATTTTTAAAATAGTGCGGGACTTTTGGATCACCCTGTATATTTAATTATATATAAGTATCTTTTATCTATAATCTTCATAAGAATAAATTATTTAATTCATTGAATAGAAATTTAATTTTTAGTATCGCATTTATATTTATTAGAATTTTATATTTAAACGATACTCATTATTTCTTTTGATTTTTATATATCATATATATCGTCTTGCACAATTATTTAAACTTTTTAAAATAAAGTACAATACTTAAAATAAAATATGTTTCTTATACAATCTAAAATTAGAAAATAAACTTTTAAATCGGTAACCTCAAGGAGATAGCACTGAAGCACTAATATTTGAATTAGTTTTACTTAATATATTAGCCCTGAAAGACCCAAGGTCATCAGGCGTAGACCAAAACCTAAGCCTATCTCGGTCTCAATGGTGGCGCTGCTTGCGAGTTAAAGCTACAAATCTGCAAATAACTCTAAGGATATTCAAGATATTCAAGAAATTATTTTTCGAAAACCTTTCCGGGGATATACCTAATAATATCCCAAAATTTCACGGCGATTGGATGTATGGTTTTTGAATCTATAGAGGACACACACACAGACACACACACAGACATTCATTTATATATATATATATATAGACTAGTTACGGTTTCAGTAAATTGGTCATTTACCTGTCTTAAGTATTCAAATTTTCTGAAAAATTTGCTGAAGTGTTTTTAGATGATACAATTATTTTGTATTCAGTGTATATATTAGGTATTTTGGTGAGCCATCGTCTGCCCAACTTAAATACATGTTTTACTGCCGTTAACATTTCTATTTCAAAATACAAGAGAAGGAATCTCCAGACAACATCTTGAAGAAGGAAGTTAACGGCGACGTGTTTCTTTTATTAATACTGTAAATTCGGCAAGCTTTCGGACTTTGACGTCCTTCGACAGGCAACTTTCCAAGAAACTAGAAGATTATATATATACATGTAATGTGATGAGTTACTGTTGACTCTTGTAGAATCCTGTCGACTAAATATGTGATGAGGTATCCAGTCGACTTAAACTGTGGTGTGTTCCCTGTCGACTCTCGCTATACTGTGTTAACCGAGAGGAACAGTCAGGATGGGGAGTTTTCCAGTAACTCTCTGCACCTTGGAAGACCTTTAAAAGTTCTCACAAAGTACAGGCAGTCGTGGTCGAGGCATAGTGGAAAGCTTGGGAATGTCCATACACAAAAAAAACGAAGACACAGTTGCACTAAGAAAGTTCCGTGAACAGATAAAAGTTGAGCTAGGAGAGAGCGAAAGATGGAGATAGAAAAGTTCTTACTGGCTACATGGTGGATGAGGTGGACCTGGGGTACAACCGACGAGGGCTCACGCAGATGGTGAAGTGACTGTCAAGTGACTGTATTTTTAGCTAAGATGGGGGCCTTATGCGACAAGGGCGTGGATCGTCTGGTGAAATTGTACACTGGCGCCGTGGCAGTTTCCATTTTTAGACCTTGTTGTGGGAATTCTAAATCTATCTCGATTTTAGACGTTATGACTTCTATCTCTTGCTTCAGCTCAAAAAACTCTTAATATATTACAGAGTTTTATTTATTTATTCTCAGTTTTACAAAGTACATTACATATGATGATGTAATGACACATGTCAATCATTCGTATAATCATTTACAGATGTGTTTCTATTATACAACATTAAAATCTTGTTATAAGTTATATACAATATGGGGTTGTTGGTTTAAATTACCATATACAAATATTTTCACAATCAGAAAATTTCTTAATAAATGATTATTATACAAAATTCCTTTTCTCAAAACAAATTTGTTTACATAGATAAAAATAAAAGATTTTTCTATATAATAATCATTTATTTCATTAATAAAAGTTTTAATTATGTAAATATTTACGTGTATATAAATATTATCGTTCAGTTTCTTGCAAAGTTGCCTGTCGAAGGACGTGACAGTCTGAAATCTTGCCGAATTTACAGCATTAGAAACACGTCGCCTTTAACTTCCTTCTTCAAAATTTCCATTTCAGCTTGGACAAAGATTAACGTTCATGGTCGAGTGAGGTATTTAAATGCGGTTCCATTTATTAATCAAAATTCGAAACAATCTTCGCTAATTGATTTGAGAATAATTTTCCACCCCCACCATTATTGTAATGAACTTTTATTGTTGGCTGTACGCCATAGTCCATTATTTGCATGCTTTTATCCATATTGGTTTAAATGATTCTTCATAGTTTGGTCTTAGCTATAGACAGTGATTTGTCAAAATTGAAGAAAAATCTAAAAATATCTGTACTTCATTGTCTTCTTTCAAATTACATGATAGCAGGGCGAGCAGTAACAAGCTCGCTAAAAACCTGGGCTTAGCTGGCCATGCTAAGGGCTCCAGTGATACAGGATGAGCAGCGTTTGTACTCCATGTTAGGAGCGGGTGCACATGGTGTCTGTTCCTCATGTCAGAGGCGGCCATTTATTTTGGAGCTAAGTCAGCCTGCTACTGAGTAGTGCTCCCAGTCAGTGCTCCCAAAACACCATCAAACATCTCAAACTCTACAGGTTTGATACCTTAATATGATTGAGTGATGTGAAAATATACAAATTGTGCAAAGAATGCTGATTGATCTTATAGAATGTCATGTAGACCAACAATGAAGAAAGGCAAAAGTTAAAAATTACAAAATATTTTCTCAAAATGAGTTTCTTTTTATTTTAAAACGCTAGCTTTCAAGCGATAATCGCTCTTCAACGGGCTTAATAAAACATCGACTATATCTTACAAGAAATATTTATCAATACATACGCGTGCAGCGTAGATATTTACATGAGAATATTTTGGTGACCCATCGTCTGCCTAATTTAAATGCATGTTTTACTGCCGTTGTAAATATCCACGCTGTACGTTTTTTTAAATATTTATTGTAAGATATAGTCGATATCGTTTATTAAGTTCGTTGAAGAGCGATTATCACTTGAAAGCTAGCGTTTTGAATATAAAAAGAAACTCATTGTGAAAAAAAATTTTGTAATTTTAAACGCTTTTCATAATTATATCATTAATAAAGGCAAAAGTGAGAGTTATAAGGGTGGTCCAAAAATACAAACTTATTCGTATAAGAAAGTGAGGGTTGACTTTGTGGCCGCTGTCTGGACACAGCCTCTCTTTGCTTCCCGGCCTGCCGCTTCTTCCTCCTAGGTCCTACCTTGGTGAAGCCGTCGTTGTCCTCCTCCATGGGAAGTTGGTTATCCCGATCGACGTGATTGGCCCAGCCCGTCGATGGGTTGCATGTGCCAGGCTGTTGGTTGGCCTTGACCTCAGTTGACGTCGCCGCTTGCAGCCAATACCATTGGAAAATGCCGGAGGGTGGGGAGTCCCCCATAAAAATAAGAGAGATAGAGAGTTATAGAGATTTTTAAACTGATTTATTACATCGTCCATATATCGTTATATAAGGTTAAATCTAAAATAAATATAAACATGAATAAATAAAATTATATAATGATAAATATGTAAATAAATATATATAAATATATACAAATGATTAATAAATATACATATACACAATATAATATTAAGTAGTTTAAATATATGACAGCTTTACCACCCAACCCCCGAGGTACCCGCCCCAGCGCATTAACCCTTTAAATTACCTGAGTTGAGCGAGTGACTGCGATAGATCTTGACTACGAAGCCCATCTTCTCAGTAAGAATAAGAAAAAATAGGTTTTTAAAAAATTATAATTCAAAATACTGGCATGTAAATATTTTTCTTTGTAAAAAATAAAAGGGCACATGGAAATTAGACAAACATATGTGTTTGCTAATGTGACTGCTACTGCCTTTTAAACGATTTTTTTGAAGAAAGAAAAAAAAAACAAAGGCCAGAACAAAAATTTACAAAAAAAAATACGAAAGCCATTATTTACATATAAGTATAATTTACATACAGTAACACTAATTTTGTAAAGGTTTTTTTAATCGCATTGTGTGTACTTACCGTAACTTAGTAATATAAATTTCTTTCTCAATACTTTTGTAAAAAAAAAGTATCACTCGCATGAAAAGATATTTCAAAAAAAGTACGCAAGCAACTTTTTAAAAAATGCAGAACGCTCATTAGTCGCTTAATTTGCCTAGTGTTGTTACTTCGCCTCGTATTTACTCCGCGTAAAAAAAAGTTCTTCAAATGAAAAAAATAAATAGCCAAAAATACCAATCGAAATGTAGCCGAATATTTACCTCAGGTTTATAAAAAGCAACATGCAAAATTTGGTACCAATTGGTTCAGTAGTTTTTGAGTTTATCACGAAACAGACATTGACTTTTATATATATATAAGAAGATAGAACACTAAGTATATAATGATACTAATTTATACTTGAGGCAAATATATTCAGCAAGAAGTGAGGTAATCACCTGGAGCAAACAAAAAGTTGGTAAAAGAACAAAATTGTGAGGCGATTATTTCCTTGTAAGGTTTTTCATTTAGCCGAGCTTTCCGCATTTCTTACTCCTGTGTGTGAACAAATATTATTTATTCACTATAATAAGGGTGAAGTATAAACAACAAAAAAGCTATATAAATAACAAATATTAAAAATGATAACAAAGTGTTGTGCACACTCAACGTGGAAAATGACAAATAACCTTTACAAAACCTACAGATTTAACCTGAGGATTTTCCTAAAGCCAGCAAGTGGCTGCGGTGGAGGGAGTAGATTCCTGTAGAAGGTCAGAAATACTCGAAAGCTCGGAAAAATAATCAAAAACACCTTACTAGAAGTTTCTACACTCACGATTTTTTAATATAATATTTATATATATTCTCTTCTCTCTCTCTCTCTCAATATTCATTATGATATTCAGTAATATGGAACTATTTACCTTCAACAACCTCTTTGGTTCTTGTTTGTTGTTGTTGTTGTGTCCAATGAAGAGCCTCAGATGTCTCCATACATCTCTATCACAGCAATGTACACTATCTTGGGTGTGTATACTGCATTGTTGTTGTCGTGTCCAAAGAAGAGCCTCAGATGTCTCCATACATCTCAATCACAGCAGCAGCAATGTCCTCTATCTTGGGTGTGTATACTGCATTGTTGTTGTCGTGTCCAAAGAGGAGCCTCAGATATCTCCATACATCTCTATCACAACAGTCGCAATGTCCTCTATCTTGGGTATGTATACTGCATTGTTGTTGTCGGTTCCAAAGAAGAGCTTCAGATGTCTCCATACATCTCTATCACAGCAGTCGTAATGTCCACTATCATGGGAGTGTATACTGTATTGTTGCTGTTGTCGTGTCCAAAGAAGAGCCTCAGATGTCTCCATACATCTCTATCACAGCAGTCGCAATGTCCACTATCATGGGAGTGTATACTGTATTGTTGTTGTTGTCGTGTCCAATGAAGAGCCTCAGATGTTTCCATACATCTCTATCACAGCAGTCGCAATTTCCACTATCATGGGAGTGTATACTGTATTGTTGCTGTTGTCGTGTCCAAAGAAGAGCCTCAGATGTCTCCATACATCTCTATCACAGCAGCAATGTCCACTATCTTGGGTGTGTATACTGTATTGTTGTTGTTGTCGTGTCCAATGAAGAGCCTCAGATGTCTCCATACATCTCTATCACAGCAGTCATAATGTCCACTATCTTGGGTGTGTATACTATATTGTTGTTGTTGTCGTGTTCAATGAAGAGTCTCAGATGTCTCCATACATCTCTATCACAGCATTCACAATGTCCACTATCTTGGGTGTGTATACTGTATTGTTGTTGTTGTCGTGTCCAATGAAGAGCCTCAGATGTCTCCATTACATCTCTATCACAGCAGTTGCAATGTTCACTATCTTGGGTGTGTAAAGCTGCTGCTCTGGGTCCATGTCAATTTTCTGCAAGGCTGCGGCCATTGCTGGGTATGAGAATATGTGGGTAGGTGTAAGTTCCATACCAGGACAGTTGTTACATGTCCTATAGGTTATTGTGCCATCTGGATGTATTGTTATTCCTTTATAGTCGTTTGGTCTAAGTCTTGTTATAGTTTTTGTAATTATTCTCTCAGAGTTTATTTCGCATATTTGATCTTTTCTTATTTTTGTTGAATCATCTTGTATTTTGCCAAAGCAACAGCGTCAAATACTGACATTTGTTCTTTCCTTTGACTCATCTTTCTGGCTTCCTTTGCCAATTCATCTGCTAGGTTCTTGTTTGTTTCAAACATTTAGGACAATTATACCTTAAAAACCATTTTGTTGTGATCTATGTGGATTCGACATCGAGTAAGCTCAAGTGTAGGTTACAAAAGTTTCCACCTTCGCTGGTGCCAACACCTGGGCCGTTTAGTCAATGAGCTGGGCGGGAGTCTGTGCGGTGTAGCTCCGCCCATTTAACATGGAGCCAGATCCCACCAAAACTGAACTTTAAACACCATAGAAGTTACAGAGCTGGAAAGATAACTTTTCTCTGTTATTTCACCTAAGCTTTCAGTCACCACAAAAGTTTTTTTGATATTTTAAAAATTATTTTCATGTTGTGATGAATTCCTAAATAAAAATGAGGAGAATTATTGATTTATTTAACTTCAAATTATAGCTGATACCGCGTGAAGACCAAGTTATAAAGAAGGGACTCGGTGACCTAAGGTGGGAGCTTAAAGAAAGACATTTACCTAAATGTTAACTAGACACGGTGAGGGCTCCACGTGATATCTAGATACAGAACACATAAGGGATTAGAGGTAGATTATACTATCTCACACCGTCATGTATTGCTACACCCCTGAACCCAACTTCCCAATTCCGATAACTCGATGAACTCGTTGAGTTCACTATTGGACAACAAAGTGGAATGGAGCGGACTAGAGACCGAAGACAGAACTGCTGACACTGCCAACGCTGAAAGCCGGACTTAACGTCACACGCGAGGCCTCCCATCGGAGTTTTGCACCAGAACCAGCAGACTAGTAATCAGTACCTAGTCCTGGGTCTGTGGAGCGAGCCAAGTTGCCGGAGGAGAAGTTGAGTACCAATCCACGTTATGTGACACAGGGTTAAAGTAGTGGGTCCTCCCGCCCAACGTGGAATGGTAAATGACCACAGCCCCTGCTATGATCATCACAGAAGTGTAAGCGCTAAAACCCGCCCCCGCTGTTAATAGCTACTGTCTAACACTAGCTAGATCCTGCAACAACGCCGTTAGTAGAGCTGGAACACAGGGAAGTCACGGCATCTGGAACATCTGTTACACACAGCAGCCTAGAATTCAGAATTTATGGTCAACAGATTGCTATTGTCACCGAGTCCCTTTTTATACTTAGCATTCTAGCGATTTATAAGTTTTTATTCTACTTAATTTTTGAGGATATTTGAATTATGAACGATTAAAGCTCAAAATAAGAGCTTCCAACTATGAAAAAGAAGCTCGTTACAATTTCGTTACAACCAATCAATAGAGCAGCTCTAATCAGCAACCCAAGAACATCAGAAAAATCTACAACCTCTAAATTTAATTCATTTTTCTTCAAGTTATCGGTTCCAAAATCACTTTATTAGGTACCGCTCAACAAGTGCAACCTAGTTTATGATATTTACAACAATGAATAATATGTGAAGGTTATTCACATATTAAACAAAATGTTAACGCGGGATTCAATCCCGGTTCATGACTGTCGGGAATCGAGGGTGTTACCCACTCGTCCACCGACTTTTTTGTTATGTTTCTTCAAGTGATCTAATAAACTACGATAAATATATATATTTTTTTAAACTGTAAAATTGTATGAAATATTTGTAGATGAAATCACTATATTTCTTTGAAAGGTATTGGAATAGAATGAAAATATATTTTAGATTGTGAAATAATTGAATATATAAGTGCATAAGTTCAGCCAGCCGAAATATTGGCAAAATAAATATTTTATTAAATCCAATATATGCCTTTTATCATCTAATAAGTGCATAAGTAAATAAGTTTTAGGATTTATATATTTAAAGTATTTCAGAGAATTTTGTTATATTTTTCAATATGTAAATATGTAAATACACCTCCTACACCACATATATATGGTAATTTAAACCAACAACCTCATATTGTATATAACTTATAACAAGATTTTCATGTTGTATAATAGAAACACATCTGTAAATGATTATACGCATTATTGACATGTGTCATTACATCATCATATGTAATGTACTTTGTACAAATTGAGGATAAATAAATAAAACTCTGTAATAGATTAAGAGTTGAGCTAAAGCAAAAGGTCAAAAACGTCTAAAATCGAGATAGATTTAGAAGTTCAACAAAATCTAAAGATAGATTGGAAACTGTCAGGATGGCGCCAGTTTAGAATTTCGCCAGACGATCCACGCTCTTCACATCTGCTGAAATGCAATACTCCCTTTCTCGGAAAATATATAAAAGGCCTCCGTCCTAGCCAAAAATATAGTCACTTCACCATCAGCGCAAGCCCTTGTCGGTTGTCACCAAGGTCCTCCTCATCCACCATGTAAACCAGTAAGAACTCTTCTATCCCCATCTTTCGCTCCTAGCTCAACTTTTATCTGTTCACGGAACTTTCCTAGTGCAACTGTGTCTTCGTTTTTTGTGTATGGACATTCCCAAGCTTTCCACTCTGCCTCGACCACGACTGCCTGTACTCTGTGAGAACTGTTAAAGGTCCTCCAAGGTACAGAGAGGTACTGGAAAACTCTCCACGCCCTGACTGTCCCTCACGGTTACTACAGGTTTGACCCTCGGTTATCACATATATATTGTAGGAATTAACGAAACAATTGGCCTGATGATGAGCTAACACTTGAAATCGTGCAATTTTATTGAATAAAGAAACTTTTGCAATTATTTCGATTGATATATCGTTTTGAAAATATATATTATAATTTAGTCCTTTTTTTATTTTTTAATACAATTTTACCCGAGTTTTTTTTATTCACAAGCAAGTATTTTTTTCTATAAATTTCTAAAGGTTTTCCTCAAATCTAGATTTGATTGTCCCTAACAATTATCAAAGTTGTTTTTTTTTCTTATCCCTAATACACGTGGTACAGGCCATGATAATCACGGTGGGTAGAAGTAGGCGACTGCTTTTACTGTAAGTGCACCACATGTCTACATATGTGAAAAGCAGTTATTTAAAAACTTTAAATTATTTTTGTTGTTGTGTTATCAGAATGGTACTCAGATTCAATTTAAATTCTCTTGACTAAGTGAGATATGGAGCTTTTTCTTCCTTAATTAAAACAGAGATGAGTTAGCGCATCTACTATCTTGATAATTGTTGCTATCTCAGCTTTATTTGATAGTTAAAGTTAGATAAATTTAATGCATAAATATCTGGAACAGCTTTCTTAGAGAATATTGTAACGTAGAAATCAAGTCTTTGTATATCTGGAGATGTGAAAGTATTTATTGATGACGTCACGGTGACCAGTCGACAATTATTAACAAATCAAACAAACTATCTACAGCTAGAGAATATCGAGCAAGCAAGCTAGGTAACTAAATGATGCTTTTACAAATATAAAGTGATAAATTTGTTTCCAAATATTTTTATTGAATAATCAAATTAAATAATAAATTATTTCTTCGCCACAATATTAAGTTTGGGCTAAAAGAAGCTCAACTGACTTCATGTTGATTTCAATCAATCCAACCAATCAGTTGAGCCTATTCACATCACGTGATATTTATCCAACTTGTGGTTGGCTGATTTTGGTATCAAGATTTGGTGATCAAGAAGCTTGATCAGTCCAGCTGACATTGTGGTCCTCATCAATAGAGAGGTGACACCAGAGTTGACATCTGAGATTGATACAAGAGTTGGATTCATCTGGTTTAATTGGAATATATTCTATATAATTGTCAGGGTGATCATAAGAATTCTTACCTGTATTCTTCAACATATAGGTATTTAAAGTCAAAATAAAATTTGTAAAAGAATCATACGCGTTTATAATAGTTTCAAATTTCCATTACAGATGGCGCGCTAATGCATCAAAATAAAGTTTGTAATATTATCTTTAATATATTTGATTACTTCATGACAAAGAAATTCGTTACAATTTCGTTACAACCAATCAATGGAACAGCTCTAATCAGCAACCCAAGAATCTCAGAAAAACCTAAAACCTCTAAATTCAATTCATTTTTTTCTTCAAGTTATCGGTTCCAAAATCACTTTATTAGGTACCGCTGAACAAGAGCAACCTTCATTTTTCTATAAATTTACGCCAGTATTTTTTCGTCATCATTAAATATCGAATTAGATCAAAATTTGCATCATAATTCTTCATATATTCTCTTATTTTCAAAGAATATTTTTAATTATCGTTATTATTAGATATTTTATTGTTTCGCTAATTATAATTTGTTCAATGATCTTATATATTTTATTTACTGACGAGTGCCAACAGCGAAAAGCGTTCGTGGATGGCTTTTCTTGATTTATCAAGAAATTGGGTTGGTCAAATATCAGGGAACAAGTTAAATCAATGTTTAGTTGATTTCTGTTCCACTAGATGGCTCTCTGCCTTCTGTAAAGCACGTGTGCTCCTGGTCAGGATATACTCTTTCTTTATTTATTTATATATATTACAATATAAAATTCGAATAGAGAGAGATTTAATTGCTCCTGTTTTATGTATTGTTATTGCTAATCAGACCTTTCCCATGGTCAAATTTAAAAAAATATATATCAATGGATATTTTTTCTTCAAATTGTTAAAGAAAAGTTATAACCCAGGTTTCTGAAGCACAGAGCAATTCAAATTACTTTGATATTAATTATATTTTTTTTATAAAAATCATATTTTTGTTTAACTCCGCCTTTGCCGGTCCCAAGCCCGGATGAAAAAGGAGGAGCGGGAGCAGTAACAAGCTCACTAAAAAACCTGGGCTCAGCTGGCCCGGCTGATAGTACCCTGTAAGGGCTCCTAATCCAGGGATACAGGATGAGCAGCGTTGGTACTCCATGTTAGGAGCAGCTGCACATGGCGTCTGTTCCTCATGTCAGCGGCGGCCATTTCTTTTGGAGCTAAGTCGGCCTGCCACTGAGTAGTGCTTCCAGTCTCAATGACAAAGGCGTTCTACTTCACCCAGTGTGGAGATAAGAAAGAAGAAGAAGATATTTTTTTGTTTCAATTAATAAGTAAAGATTTAAATATTAGTTTTTGTTTGTAGTTTTTAGATTATATATGAATTTAAAATATATATTTATAGAAATATTATTATGGATGGGGTCAATTTATAATATGGAAAAAAATAGAATTTTTAAATCTAAATATTAGTGTTTAATCTCTCCATTGTTATATTCAAAAGAGACCAAAACTTTTATTTGAAAGAAAACAATTTATCTTAAAGATAGAGGCTGCCTGGCCGGCATTCATAGTTCTTCAAATAAAATTATTATAAAACTATTATTGTACATAATAGAAATAGATTTATTAATACTATTGTGAAATCTTTGTTAATATTATTAGATTTTTATATTTATTTTGTTTTATAATTTATTTAAAAGATCATAGTCTTTTGTGAGTTAAATATTTGTTTTTTGACTCGTGCTTTATATGTTGTACAAAATTTCAAATATCGCGTGAGAACGCCCTTGCAGCCTTAGAATAATTTTTAACGCTTTGCCAAATGTTTTAATTTTTGTTCGCTCCTGACGAGGACAAAAGATTTTTGTCGAAACGTCGAGACAATAAAAATATTTACTGGCCGAAGTGTCTTTTATTTGAAGAAAACAATTCATGTATAAAATTCGTTATAATTATCATTTTAATATTATAAGAAGCATCGAATTTTATTTATCAATATAATAACTTCATCTTGTACAAGGTATGATCATAAAAATCGGGGGATTGGGTCATAAAATATATATTAGATGAATATATACAAAAAAAATGGTTAATATTCCTCAAAATACTGTCCGAGGGAATCTATACAGCGTTTTATTCTTTTTTCCCAGTTCCGGAAGCACCCAGAAAATTCGTTAGAAGTAATGCCCCTCAAACCGCTCAACGATTTTTCCTTTATGGCATTAACGGTATCAAATCTATGTCTTTTTTAGAACTGACTTCATTCTAGGAAAGAGAAAGAAGTCATTTGGTACTAAATCAGGCGAGTATGAGGGATGAGGCATTGTTAACATGCTATTTTTAGTCAAAAAAAAGCACCCACGGAAAGAGCTTTGTGTGCTGGGGCGTTATCATGATGAAGCATCCATTCGCCTGAGATCCACTTTTCCGGTCGTTTCTTCCCTATTGATTCCCGTAAATGGCGTAAAATCGCTAGATACACGTGTTGATTATTTGTTTGCCCTTGTGGGAGGAATTCATAATGCACAATGCCTTGGTGATCGAAAAAAGTCACCAAGAGAACCTTTGTTTTTGACTTAGACATTCTTGCTTTTTTTGGGTTTGGGGGCATTTTTCGGGAGCCACTGGCTCGATTGTCATTTGATCTCTGGGTCATACCCATAGACCCAGGTTTCATCACCAGTAATCGCCTTTGTGAGGAAGTTTGGATCTTGTATGATCTACTATTTATATTGTAACCTAGAAATTAGGATAGACAAATTTCAGGATGACTCAGCAATTTATTTAAAATACGAGAACAAAAAAAAAACAGTTTATTATTTATTTAGTTAACTAATTTAGTTTTATTATACGTTAACTAATTTAGTTAACGTATAGAAGTCACTAACTACCCGGACTGTCCTTCTGATTCCTTCTTGGTTGATTTACAATATCAATTGAAGTCCAATTACTGAGGTGGTGCCTTGCAGATTTATTTCTTGAGAGATTTTCTAGGGATGAATTAGCATAGAAAGAGATATATTTATAATCCAGGTTCCTGAAGCCCAGAATACCTAAATATATATAAAATACCAGAGAGCTAGAGATAGAGTTACCGCGGCTGTTGGCAATACGCTTGCCTTCCAATAGATCCTCGTTAACAGGTTTAGAGTGTACTTATACCAATTAGGCAGCCTCGTTCGAGACCCGTATTGTTATTTTCCGTCACTAATTCCCTGTGCTGGGTAATTTGCGTGCTTGCTGACTTCCTTGGATGTGGTAGCCGTTTCTTAGGCTCCCTCTCCGGAATCGAACCAGAGAGGCAATGAGAGAAGTTTACAGAGTAGTAAATATGAATAACACAATTTTTTAATAGTTTGTTAATCTACTTATATATTTGCCTTATTCTGTCTGTTTGTTTGTCTGTTTGTCTGTTTGTCTGAAGCTCACGGATAGAATGCGCGCCCATTGGCCGCCAGCGAACACGTGGCCTCCCTGCCCCCCTCTAGACAACCCTGTTATTCAAAAACCATACATCCAATCGCCATGAAATTCTGGGATATTATTAGGTATATCCCCGGAAAGGTTTTCGAAAAATAATTTCTTGAATATCTTGAATATCCTTAGAGTTATTTGCAGAATTGTAGATATAACTCGCAAGCAGCGCCGCCAGACGGTGATAGGCCTAAGCTTGCTGCTCCACCCCTGTTGACCTTGGGTCGTCGTGTGAGTCACAGCATGATGCAACAAAAAACACTCTCTCTGTGGATTGCGGCGTCAACAACCTGTAAGTTTGTGCCTCTCTCATAAACCTGTCTATACAGACCACCCTGTCTATAGCGACCACTCTAGACAACCCTGTTATCAGCTGTGTGATACATCCACCTGTCTATACAGACCACCCTGTTAATAGCGACCACCCAAGTCAACGTTTTTAGAATATATTCGCACTCGGGTAAACCCCGGGCGTTGCCCGGGCCATTCGTCTAGTGAAATAATAAATGCTACAATATATATTCAACTTCTTAAAATGGTTGACAAAATAATTTTATGAATAAACGAGTAAAATTTGAATATCACAGCAAAATCATAAATAAAATATTATATCAATACAAAATTTAGATTTTATCTTTCTCAAACGTTCAAGATTTTTTTTTTTTCTGAGAGATGTACCAAGCTTCATTACTCCTGATAAATACACTATTTTGTTCTTCACAGGCAAAGGACCCTTTTTAAGTTTTCTCTTTGACTTGAGAGTTATAAATGATCCAAAATGAGAATGCTGTCTAGATTTTGAAACACCAGAGCATCTTTTGTTGTCTTGCCCTCTGACTAACCAAATTGTACTTGCTTACTTTGACATAATGCCATCTTTCTGTATATACTCAATCTTATGAACACTTTGGCAAGTTTAGAGCTATTTGTACACAGATTTATAAATCACTACAAATTCATCGTGTAAATAATTAAAGATATATATGTAAATAATTCTAATATAGCACAATAGTCTGATAGACTTCGTGTTTCTGTAATAATAAAATTTAAAAAAATCTATCTAGTGTGTTCACTAAGTGTTTACATTGAATTCTCGAATGTAAAACTAGGGTTGAGTCCATGGGTCCAGTGTGACGTATGTGAGATGTTCTACATGACGTTGTTACTCTCGTTCTGATGGTCCATAAAGAGAAAGGTCCGACAAGGATCAGTTCATGTTCCATCTAGACAGGTCCGTGGTTGTCCAGGTCCTGTCGAATTAAACAATCCTGCAGGTCTCAGTATCAGGAGGTCCTAGGTGTGAGGATCCATTCCTTGCGCATCTAGATAAGTCCTCGGAGTCCAGCGGAATTGAGTATGTCTTTGGTCGTCAGGTCCAGATCGGGGATCGCCGAGAGCAATAATGGCTGTAGCCACACAGACTACATTGCCAAGAATTCCATCGAAGTCTTGGAACTTTGTCCCTAGTACCTTTGAGTCCATAGCATTCAAATTCTTCTCGGCGATCTCCGGTTTGTCTTTCCTAACTTACCCAGTAATTCCATCGAAGTCTTGGAACTTTGTCCCTAGTACCTTTGCGTCTATGGCTTCAAATTCTTCTCGGCGATCTTCAGTTTGTCTTCCCTAACTTACCCAGCAATTCCATCGAAGTCTTGGAACTTTGTCCCTAGTACCTTTGCGTCCATAGCTTCAAATTTTTCTCGGCGATCTTCAGTTTGTCTTCCCTAACTTACCCAGAAATTTCATCGAAGTCTTGGAACTTTGTCCCTAGTACCTTTGCATCCATGACTTCAAATTCTTCTTGGGGATCTTCAGTTTGTCTTCCCTAACTTACCCAGCAATTCCATCGAAGTCTTGGAACTTTGTCCCTAGTACCTTTGCATCCATAGCTTCAAATTCTTCTCAGAGATCTTCAGTTTGTCTTCCCTAACTTACCTAGCAATTCCATCGAAGTCTTTGAACTTTGTCCCTAGTACCTTTGCATCCATGGATTCAAATTCTTCTCAGCGATCTTCAGTTTGTCTTCCCTAACTTACCCAGCAATTCCATCGAAGTCTTTGAACTTTGTCCCTAGTACCTTTGCATCCATAGCTTCAAATTCTTCTCAGCGATCTTCAGTTTGTCTTCCCTAACTTACCCAGCAATTCCATCGAAGTCTTGGAACTTTGTCCCTAGTACCTTTGCGTCCATAGCTTCAAATTATTCTCAGCTATCTTCAGTTTGTCTTCCCTAATTTACCCAGCATCTCCACCAAAATGCTACATGGAAAATTAGGAAAGACAAATTTCAGAATGACACAGAAATTTATTTAAGGCATGAACAAGCTATGAATGATAAACAAAAGATAAGGAATGAGGGAAGTTTACAGAGTAGTAAAATATAAACATGTTAATACTAGTGTAAAATAATAAATGCTTGTGTGTAAAATAATATTTCGCTACAATATTGTTGCAGCTGTCAACAGCCAGAGCTCTCAAGTGATATCTCTATACAATCTAACACAACCCTCGCTGTCTATGAAGTGTTTGACTTCAAGACTACATTCAGAATGCGTCACTTTAAGTGTATGAAACGCTATGAAGTTTATTTCTTTGATATCTCTATGCGTTTATCCACTTTGTTATATCTAAGACTCCTCTGAATGTGATAAAAATTCTCTTTCTCGTCTTCCTCCACTACATATTGAAGCGATGCAGAAAAGAAGTAGAAGAGAATAAGTGGGCAAGCCAAGAGAAGAAGGGATGCAGGGGCCCCACCAAGGAAGTGTTGATTGACAAATTTCAGAGGAGGGGGCGGCAGACAGGGAGTCCAGCTGGTGTCGTCGTGAAGCAAGCGGCCGAGTTAGCGGCCGGCCTGCCGGGGGTTTATGCGCCGAGAAGACATGGCAGTCTGGAGGGAGAAGTCTGTCTGGTGACAACGGGACCTGCAGCAAGGAGAACGGCGGTGACGACAGACGCGGCAAGTTGGCTTCGGGGAAGTGGGCTCCGGGACCGTGTGGATCAACAAGTGGAGGACGGTGCAAAGAAGGACGAACCTACCCGGGGCAGACATCGAAGGCAAGTTCATCTACTATGTCTAGTTACTAATATCCTTTTTAAAGCTCTAGGAATAAATCCATATGTATAGAGTTGTATCCAAAACGAACCCACATTTTTTTCTCAGAAACCTTGCACACAAACATCGACGGCTGAGAAGGGTCGTAACAATATTAATGGATCTTCGGGACAGACCTGATAGAAGACGAACTGGCCATCCTCGCATCGGCGAAATCAAGAATCAACCGGTACTTCGTCCAGGTCGGACTGGGCCAGGCCATCGAGGACCCCGTCATCTCCTGGAGGAGGACTCTATCACGGTGGGGAAGAACACCTGGCTGATCTTTTTCATGTAAATATTTTAAACTGTAACCTCTCTCCCTACTGTTGACTTGATGTTAATAAACTGTTGTCAATTGACACTACATATTAATTTTAGAATTTGTTTTTGTTAAATTTATTTAGAGAGTTTGTAGAGGAGTGTTATGAACTGTCGATTTTCAACAGACACAACCCGGGATCGATTCCCGTATTCGGAATAAAAAATGATGTCCTCAATTGTCGCCGATATTTGCAAAGGTTCAACTCGACCAAGTAACCAAACAGGGCCCTAGTGATTTGTAAGTGTAAAATCCAAAATGACTTCCAAATATGTAGACATGTGATGCCCTTACAGTAAAAGCAGTCGCCAACTTATACCTATAATGATTATATATATGTGACAATATAATAATAATGTGGGGAAAGAGAAATAATCACACCACAAGTTGGAAGGTGAACCCAGACAACCAGAGAGAGAAGGGGAGAGCTCCGGGCCCGGCAACAGCCGTACCGTTCGTGTCGAACCCAAAATCCCCTACTGTCTTAATTAGTCCCGAGAATTCAGGGGCCCCTCTGGTCGCCCCTTGGAATGTCGCTGGTGTCTCAAATGACCGGACTTTTAACTGCCCGTCTCTCTTTGGGTTGACTGTAGGTTTGCTTTATTATTCCTGGAAGAGTATATATTATGACATATATATATTGCTTATCCCTAGTACACGTGGTACAGGCCATGATAATCATGGTGGGTAGAAGTAGGCGACTGCTTTTACTGTAAGCGTACCACATGTCTACATGTGTGAAAAGCAGTTCGACTTTGCACTTACAAGTGTGCCAGAGCCCCGTTTGGTTACTTGCACTCGCTTGTGGGGTTGGACTTTTGCAAGAATCGGGGGGGCCATTGGAGCATTTTTTTATCAGAAAAAAAGTGTCCAATTTGGGAATCGAACCCAGCTCGTAGCGATCGAAAACAAACGGTTTAGACCATCCTTCCACCGAACCCCCTATAATGATTATTATGGCCTGTACCACGTATATACTAGAAATATGGAAATATGCTTGGAGAAATTACATTATTCACGTGTAATTGTATAATTGCGTGATATCAACTACTTTTATGACTTCGGTCGTCTGTTTTTTGAAGGAGACAGGCTATTTTGTTCACACACTTGGTTATCTCGTGTGTATTCAATAATGGTTACTGTGTATCAATATCTTTCAGAGTTATTGTCTGAATATCGATATACATTCTGAAAATGAGACTGAGAAAATAATTTACTAGTATTTTTCAGAATAATTTTCCCTCCCGCAACTATACACAGCTTTCATCGTTTCTTCCATTTTTCAAAACATTTACAAAAGTCGTCTTTCGGGATATTCTTCAATATATAGTACACGCCATATGTACACACGACACTATACTATATAAAATATTCCTACTTAATATAAAATTAGGCAAAAATTCTTTAACCTTAGCGGTAAATATAAATAATATCTATATATTAATAATTATATAAATACTAGACGTATGACCCGGCTTCGCCCGAGAATTCCCCCGATTGCAATTTCCTTCATACTGAAAGTACATCAATAATAAATATTAGAAGTGCCATAGAATAGCAATACAGAAGTAACACATAAACTACAGGAAAAAAGTGTGTGTGATGGCAAAAATTGTATTATATTAGAATGTTTAGGTATTTGATTTAATTAATATAGTTGATATAATAATATATATTTATATTATATATATTACTAGCGGATGTACCCGGCTTCGCCCGGGTTTTACCCTAGCGAAAGTTTACCTAACGAACATTAGTTAAAACAATTTTAGAAAACATCCAATCCCTACTGAATCTATACTTGGCAAGATAACTTTATGTTTGACGAATGGCTCGGGCAACGCCCGGGTTTTACCCGAGTGCGAATATATTTTAAAAACGTTTTAATTCAAATACTATTCGTTACAATTATAAATTGGCGCCATGGATGTCACTCTTGTGAAACGTCCCGTTCCAAACTGTGTGTTTTTAAAATGTTTTAATTAAAATACTATTCGTTACAATTATAAATTTGAACGATAGGCTCATTATTTCTTTATACCGTTATTATACCGTTATATTATATTGTAACGTAGAAATCAAGCCTTGAAATATCCTAAGATGTAAAAGTATTTATTGATGACTTCACAGCGACGAGTCTACAATTATTAACAAGTCAGCAAAACTATATACAGCTAGAGAATCTTAAGCAAGCAAGCAAAGAAATATTTTAAAGATGATTTCACAAATACAGATTAATATATATTTTATAATCTGTTGAATATATTTTCATTGAATAATATTAAATTAAATAATAAAATATTTCTTCGCCACATAGCCTCCTCCTATAAAGAGCATCGACCCGATGCTCAGAAGGAGACTTACATCCTCAGTCTCAAGGCTCGAGAACGGGTGATAGGGCCTGAGATCTCTTCGCGGGTCTGTGGTTGTTGTGTTCGTTCAGTGGGGATGTCTTCTTCCTGGAAGTTTGTCGAGTCATCTTCTGGGTCCTCTTCTAGCTGGTCCTCCTGGTCCTCTGGGTTTAAATATGGTTTCATCCTACAAATGTGAACTAAATCTTTTGTTTTACGACGACCTTGCTGGTTTCCGAATGTTTCAACTTCATAGGTCACATCAGATATTTTTCGGGTTACTTTGTATGGGCCGAAGTAACGTCTCATTAGTTTTTCCGAATATCCCACTTT
Organism: Cordylochernes scorpioides; assembly: GCA_030710605.1. Classification (NCBI taxonomy): domain Eukaryota; kingdom Metazoa; phylum Arthropoda; class Arachnida; order Pseudoscorpiones; family Chernetidae; genus Cordylochernes; species Cordylochernes scorpioides. The sequence continues at coordinate 147,035,460 of CP092864.1, forward strand.
ACGCACAGGAATAAAGATCCATACAAGATCTCCAGGCTGATAAATTATATTTCTGTGATGGGCGTCATAGCGATGTTTATTGCTATCTTGAGATCT
>CP092864.1:147035655-147106738 GCA_030710605.1 Cordylochernes scorpioides
CTTTTGAATGAAAAATCGTGATTTATTTAAAGGAGAAAATAACGACTATTTTTATCTTTAGGGATGAAGTATGAAAGGATGAATTGTGAAGAGTAATGATGGACGAAAAAGTGTCCAGGGATGGGTAACGAACTCACAGTGCTCCGCTTACCGGGCAGATGACATGTCCACTAGGCCACTCTGGATCCTATCATACTTCATCCCTAAGAATAGAAATAGTCGTTATTTCTCCTTAAAATAAATTACGATTTTTCGTTCAAAAGAAACATTTGCGGTAATACTTGTCAAGCGTTGTTTTACAATCATAAGCCGCATTATATTGTATTATAGTTTTCTCTATTCACTTTAAAGTCCAACATTTATCAACAAAACCATAAAGCGTTATGTAAACATATAAATCGGACCCATATTTCTGAATACATTGCTTTTTTGGTTAAAATTTACTGTAATATTTTAATAAACTCGGTTAGGGGCCAAAGCAATATACGGGTTTTCTAAAGGTATGCTTTTTTCCGGACGAGTACATATAGAGTCAAAACAATAATTTAATAAATTTAGAGCAATTGTTTTACCTGATATGTAAATAAAGGAATGATTTTCTTTTCTTTTAAAGATTGTTGAATAAAACAAATCTATGTCACATTTCCTATGCTGGAAATTTAACAATAAAATCCCAGTACATATAAAATGAAAGGATTTAAAAGCACGAATGTTTCTTTTATACATAATACAAACTTCTACTGTCCTTACTGTCATGAAAAAATATATTGGGAGGGCTTGGCTCATCACTGGTGAACCCTCCCAGCTGTTTCGCCAATTTAATCCACCAGACCGCTTCTCAGAGCTCTAATACTGTATTGGACGATTCTGCTTATATACGCAGCACTAAAGGGTGGAATCTCAGAAATGGTTTTCAAGAAAACTATGGACATAAGTGGACAGTGGACTTTTAGGACAGTAGAATTACATTCAAATACCACTGATGAGCCAAGCCCTCCTAATATATTTTTTCATCGCAGTAAAGACAGTAGAAGTTTGTATTGTGTATAAAAAAACATTCGTGCTTTTAAATCCTTTCATTTTATATATATATATGGCGCGTTATTGCTTAGTATTAAATTCCAGTACGATTGTATTGTGTGCTTCTTTAATTGCGACACTATTGCAGGTTCCTTCCTCAAAGCTTATGTCCATAGCTTATTTGAAATACCTTTTCCAAGAGGTCAGCTTCAGTATTGGTATAAAATCAAAATAGCTCAATGCAATATTATCTTCTTCTTCTTTCTTATTTCCAATCAATCACATTAGGGTATCAAGCTTGTTGAGCTTTTTGATGGTGTCTGCCGGGGAAGAGTAGAGCTCATCAATGGATGAGTCAATATAGTCAATGATGTGGTTTGGGGTTGCAGGTTGACACTTAGTATATAGTGGGAAAACCTTGCAACCATTCTGTCATTGTCCGTAGATGACTTAAGTCTGGAAATCTAAAACTGTTGTTCTCTTGGGAAGACAGAACCAGTGCTTGTCCCTCCTGCTCTGTACCAGTCATGTGCAGCATTAGATTTCCATTCCTGCAGGCATTGGGTTTTGATGGTATGGAGGAGGTCTCTTTCGTCTAGTTGGGTGGTAGATTCTCTGGCTTCAGGTAGGCCAAGAACTCCAGCCTTTGCCAGAGAGTCTGCTAGGTCATCTCCAGGAATTCCAACATGAGCTGATAGTCACTGTGACAGAGCTGTTGGTCTAACAGAGCTCAATGCAATATAACAGCGGTATGGTAGATTAAACTAGCGAAACAGCTGGGAGGGTTCACCACTGATGAGCCAGGCCCTACCATTAATTTTTCATAGCAGTAAGAGCAGTAGAAAATTGTTTTATTTCAAAAAGAATCATATACACATATACACAGATGGCGCGCTAATGTGCAATATGGTAGGCATTTGTGAAACAATTGCATCGAGCAATGAACTTCCAAAATCTTTTGTATATAATTCTACTGTCCTCAAATCTTATGTTCAAAGTTTACTTAAATACCATAAATAAAGAAGCCACCCTACAGTGTAACCTATATAAGCAGAATCATCCAATACAGTATTAGAACTATAAGAAGCGGTCTGGTAGATTAAATTGGTGAAACGGCTTGGAGGGTTCACCACTGATGAGCCAAGCCCTCCAAATATTCTTCATCTCAGTAAGGAGAGAATAGGTTTGCTTAATTTGGTTTTGAAAGAAACATTTGTGATTTGTAGCTTTATTTCTTAAAGTAATACACTTGTTTGAATGCACATTTATCTTTCATTAATAAACGAACTTCAAAAATCCGTTAATAAAAGGTCTATATAATTTGTATATAATGTTTACCAAATAAATCATATCATCAACTTTCGCCTTCTATTGCTGAAAATGGAAACAATTTTTAACGCTACGTTTCTTTTAATGCATAAATAAATAATAGCTATATTTCTACAGATCTTATAGTGCAATGAATAAAAATTGAAAGAGAGACAATGACAATTAACAAATTTATTGACTCCTAGTCAATAGCAATTAAATAAATTTACAGTAAAATACTTTGTTATTGTAATAAACTAGAAAATATTTATACCAGACTTCTCTGAAGGGACATCGGGATCAGGGGCTACAAGCCGTCCTGAGTGTGGACCTTGCTTATTGTGTTGTTCCTAACATGCTTGATGGCAATGTTGAAGAATTCGCACAGAAGTTTATTGTGTTCAGGGGAGAGTATCTCGAGGACATCCTTCCTCTTTAAAATTAAAATTTTAAATTGAAAGAGAGAGGGTATGACTCATCAGTAGCGAGCCCTTTCAGGCGAAAATTGGCGAAACCGTTGAGAGGGTTCATCCGTAATGAGCTATGCCCTCCCTCTTTCAATTTTGCACACACACAAAGCTTTATTAAGACCACCAGTCTTATACAGATTCACCACAGGAAGAAAGGCTCCTCGTCCGGAAGGCCTTCAACATCATCGGGAGACCACCTGATCTCCAGGCATGGTTCTTCGGGACTGGGCAGGAGGAAGACGACCATCCTTGCGTCAGCGAAGTGCCGAGTTTATCGGTGCAGGTGGGGCTGGGTGGTGGAATTGAGGATATCGCCTGGAAAAGGACACTTGTACGATGGGGAAGACTCCCTGGCTGAAAATTTAAATTTGTAAATATTAATTCTTCTTTGAATTATTATATAATAAGGCAAAATAGCCTAGCTGCGAAAGCTTTAAACTTTAGAACCTGATGTCCCTGGTTCGAACACGCATTTCGCTATCTTTTTATTTTCTCTAATTATTTTTGTGATTTCTTCCTCATTTTGTAAATATTGACTGAGTTGTCAATAAATTTGTTTTAATTGTCAAATTGTCACAGGAAGAAAGGAATCATAGATAGAGCTCCTATACTCCAGGCAGCGCAGAACCCAACAACAGCATCCAGGTCCGACGAATGTCCAATGGCCACACTTTATTATCCACATCAATCCTATATCTATGGTCAACTTTCCAGTTTGACCCTAACATAGAAATTTCTAACTTGTTAGTATTATAATCCTTTCGGTAAAATTATAAATAATAGATAATTCGAAAAGACTTTTCCCTCAGAGAAATATATTTTATTTATAATGGAATTTTCTGGTTAACTTGATCTGCTCAAAATGCATTTAGAACTGCTGGTTACTAGTTAGTACTACTGAGTTAGACAGTTCGGGTAGTTTTACACTCCATCAGTGACCAGTGTGGATACCATCTACAAGTACCATCTTGGTCTTGAGGTAGGTAACACCAGCCATCTTCATCGACCTGCCCACTCTGTGAACTCTCGCAGTCCATCGGTGGCGGAGTCTTTCCCGCGGTGGGCACTACCAATTAAGATTGTATATATTCTTATATATATGTGTGTGTATTTATCAATTTATTTTATATATTTTCATCTATTTATTTACATATTTATCGTTATTCTGAAAATAGAAAAATCCATACTTAAATCATTGGATAGTAAAAAGGCTTATATTAGATTGAATAAAGGATTTATTTGTTAATATTTCAGTTGGCTGAACGTTTGTGTATACATATACGAATAAATATAAAATAAAAGGATTCAAAAGCGCGAATGTTTCTTTTATACAAATACAAACTTATTGCGTTATTGCTTTGTGTTAACATATACGAAGGTTTATTTATACAAAAATGTAATGCTTCGATAAAGGTTGGCATTCAGCCAGCCGATATATTGGCAAATATATCTTTTATTCAATCCAATATATGCTTTATTACTATCTAATTTATCATTATATAATCATATTTATTCATATTTATATTTATTCTGTATTTAACCTTATATAATCTTATATGGACGTTGTAATAAATCAGTTTCAATCTCAATCTCCATAATACTCTCTAACTCCGCCTTTGCCGGTCCCAAGCCCGGATGAAAAAGGAGGAGGGGGAGCAGTAACAAGCTCGGTAAAAACCTGGGCTCAGCTGGCCCGGCTGATAGTACCCTGTAAGAGCTCCTAATCCAGGGATACAGGTTGAACAGCGTTTGTACTCCATGTTAGGAGCGGCTGCACATGGTGTCTATTCCTCATGTCAGAGGCGGCCATTTTTTTTTTTGAGCTAAGTCAGCCTGCCACTGAGTAGTGCTTCCAGTCTTAATGACAAAGGCAAACACATTCTACTTCACCCAGTCATTGATGGTTGTCACCTGCAACACCAAAACACATTATTGACTGTTTTGACTCATCCATTGATGAGCTCTACTCTTCCCCAGCAGACACCATCAAAAGTCTCAAGCTTTACAGGCTTGATACCTTAATATGATTTAGTGGAGATAAGAAAGTAGAAGAAAATATTCTCTCTCTCTTATTTTTTTATGAGGGACTCCTCACCCTCATTCATTTTACAATGGTATTGGCTGCAAGCGGCGACGGAGGTCAAGGCCAATCAACAGCCTGGCACATGCAACCCATCGACGAGCTAGGCCAATCACGTCGATCGGAATAACCAACTTGGAGGAGGACAACGACGGCTTCACCAAGGTGGGGCCTAGGAGGAAGAAGCGGCAGGCCGGGAAGCAAAGAGAGGCTGAATCCAGGTAGCGGCCGCAAAGCCAACCCTCTCTCTCTGATACGAATAAGTTAGTATTTTTGGACGACCCATATAACTCTTTTGTCTTTATTCATGATAAAATTATGAAAAACGTTTAAAATTACAAAATATTTTCTCACAGTTTCTTTTTATTCCAAAACGCTAGCTTTCAACTGATAATCACTCTTCAACAGGCTTAATAAAACATCGACTATATTTTACAAGAAATATTTACAAAAACATACAGCGTGCAGCGTGGATATTTACAACGGCAGTATAACATGTACACTGCGTGACATTGAAAATGGAACACCAAGAAATAGTGGCCAGAAAATTATGCAAATTTCAGGGTAGACGCGCTTAACCGAGTTATGCAAATGATGTAAAATGCGCAGCTCTCGTGCGCACATGGAGTAAGATATAAGGGAAGGAACTTGCAGAAAGGACAGTATTCGTGTCTTTATTTCTTCAAGGAAAATCATTGTAGAAATTTTGTTCTTGTGTCAAAAGACACGTGTAATAACAGAGAATGCCAGGTCATCGTAAACGGAGGCAGTTCAAGCAGACAGACGCTTTTACGAGGGGCATGGTGATCGGACTGAAAAGGGCAGGTTAGTCCATACGTCAAATCGCAGCTGATACACACCTTGGTGCGTCCACGGTGCACCGACTGTGAAGAAGATGGTTGGAACAAGGAAATGTGGCAATTTATAGGAATGTCGGTGCAACCAGAGTGACGTCGGCACGTGTGGATCGGCGTATCCTTCGACAAGCAGTGGCGGCCCCACAAGCCACTTGTACCGCCATCCTGCAACATGTGCAAGACACCCTAGATCATTCCATCTCGACCAGAACCATTTCCCGTCGATTGGTTGCTAATGGCTTGCACTCATGCCGTCCGCTAAGAAGACTGCCATTGACCCCACCGAATAGGCGCCAACGTTTGGAATGGTGCCGGGCTAGATCGACGTGGATGACGGAATGGCACAGGGTCGTGTTCTCAGATGAGTCGCGTTTCTGCTTGTCCAGTGATAGTCGCCGTGTACGCGTGTGGCGTCGACGTGGAGAAAGGTCCAATCCGGCAGCAATTGTGGAACGCCCCACCGTGCGACAACGTGGAATCATGGCTTGGGGCGCAATCGCGTATGATTCCAGGTCACCTTTACTTCGTATTCAGGGCACTATGACGGCCCAACGATACATTGATGATGTGCTGCGACCGGTGACACTCCCCTACCTTCAGGGGGTACCCAATGCCCTTTATCAGGAGGATAACGCCCGACCGCACACTGCTCGCATTAGCCAACAAGCTCTGCAAGATGTACAGATGCTTCCCTGGCCACCGTACTCTCCTGATCTCTCACCAATCGAGCACGTCTGGGACATCATTGGACGCCGTTTGCATTCCTTGCCACAGCCGCGTTCAGAAGACGAACTGTGGCAAATGGTTGAGAGGGAATGGAGAGCCATCCCTCAGGACGCCATCCGTACTCTGATTGACTCTATACCTAGACGTGTTGCTGCGTGCATCGCCGTCCGCGGTGGTCCTACTTGCTACTAAGCCGACGCCGTTCTCGCTCTGTATTATGACTATCATTTTGAAATAAAGATTTCTTATTGTTCGTCCCTGTCTCTCTCTGTCTGCCGAGTTTCATCACTTTCTGGCCACTATTTCTTGGTGTTCCATTTTCAATGTCACGCAGTGTATTTAAGTTGGGTAGACGATGGGTCACCAAAATATTCTCATGTAAATATCTACACTGCGCACGTATGTTTATGTAAATATTTCTTGTAAGATATAGTCGATGTTTTATTAAGCCCGTTGAAGAACGATTATCACTTGAAAACTAACGTTTTGAAATTAAAAAGAAACTCATTGTGAGAAAATATTTTGTCATTTTAAATTTTGCCTTTTCTCATTGTTGATCTACATGATATTATATAAGATCAATCAGCAATGCTCTTCACAATTTGTATATTTTCACACCACTCAATCATATTAAGGTATCAAACCTGTAGAGTTTGAAATGTTTGATCGTGTTTTGGGAACCATCATGATTGGGTGAAGTAAAATGTATTTGTCATTAAGACTGGGAGCACTACTCAGTGGCAGGCCGACTTAGCTCTAATATGAAATGGCCGCCTCTGATATGAGGAACAGACACCATGTGCAACCGCTCCTAACATAGAGTACAGACTCATCCTGTATCCCAGGAGCCCATATAGGGTACTATCAGCTGGACCAGCTAAGCCCAGTTTTTTTAGCGAGCTTGTTACTGCTCCCCCTGCGATCATGTAATCTGAAAGAAGACAATGAGGTACAGATATTTTTAGATTTTTCTTATTATTTGACCAATCACTGTCTATAGCTAAGACCAAACTATGAAGTATCATTTAAACCAATATGGATAAAAGCATTCAAATAATGGAATATGGCGTACAGCCAACAATAAAAGTTCATTACAATAATGGTGAGGGTGGGAAATTATTCTCAAATCAATTAGCGAAGATTGTTTCGAATTTTGATTAATAAATGGAACCACATTTAAATGCCTCACTTGACCATGGACGTTTATCTATGTCCAAGATGGAATAGAAATTATGAAAAGGGCATCTACTTATCGTGCAACTTTAAGTTTGCACCACGCTGATGAGGGCCAACAGCCCGAAACGCGTCCGTGGTTGGCTTTTCTTGATTAATCAAGAATGGGTATTTGGCCAATTCTGGAATAATTAAAAATCAACGAGAATAGTTGATATTTATTCCGATAGATGGCGCAAGTCATCAGCAACTTTCAGTTGCACGATAAGGAGATGCCCTTTTCTTAATTTATATATATATAACTTTATTTTTCAAAAAGGTTACAAGTTTTTCTCTAAAAAGTGTAACAAATGGTCAGTCTATTTACAATTTTTTATCTACATCTTCAACAAATTATAACTGTAAAAGTAAACAAAGATATTTACATTTGTTATCTTGACTCCTGGTCAGTGCTGTGGTCCTCAGAGATATGGTCCCTTGATGTCCTGCAGCTCTCCAGCAGTCTTTCTACACGCTTGTTCGGCGGTACATATACTAAAATTGGAACGATACAGAGAAGATTAGCATGGCCCCTGCGCAAGGATGACACGCAAAATCGTGAAGCGTTCCAGCAGTCTTTCTATGGCCTCTCCTAGTGGCTCCTTGATAAGATGGTTCCCTGGCCTTGATCCATTCTTGTCTATCAGGTCTCCTGTCCTCTTCTCTAGGTCGTTCTCCTGGATCTCTTCTATGGTCGTTGTATCCCTGTGCTCCATGTTCGGTGTTCCTCGTCTTCACACGCCAGCTCCCTACATCGTTCCAACAATCCATGGCTTCTATTTCTTTATTTCTCAGTAACTTATCGTGAAGTTCATTCTTCCTTTCTGTTGAGATAATATCTATAGTCTCTTTTAGCACCAAGGATTGAATATATGCAAAGTCCCTTTTTCTTATGTTTATTTCCTTCCTGTATTGTTTGTTATATTTGGTTACTATTCCATCCCGTGTTAAGACTATCGGCACTACTTTTACGGGCATTTTTTTCATTTTGGGCCATTTTCCTCGCCAGTAGCTGGTATTTTCTTTGTCAGCTCCGTAGTTTGGATATTGTCTTGGGAGGTAACGCCTATCTCTATGATTGTTATGTCTTTCTTTATTTTGTCATATACCATTATATCAGGTTTGTTAGCTCTGATATTGATATCGCTTATCATTGGCAGGTCCGTTATTATCTTTGTGTATGAATTTACAATTTTAGTCATTTTTTTGTGGAGTTTATCTTGTTGTTCTCTGTGAACTTATATTAATAATAAAATTGGTAGAAACTTACTTGTAGTATCAGTCGTGGTCGAATGGAAGGGCGCGACCCGCTCTAGTCTTCTCATCATCGCTGTTATTGCGTCTATCACTGACTTATTCTCTTGAGCTAACTCGGCCTCCTTCTGGCCTTCTTGTCTCTTTGCCTTGCCCATGCTCTTGAGGTTCTTAATCCTGTCGACTCTTACTTGTCGTATCCGTCGTGGTCAAATGGAAGGGCGCGACCGTTATGCATGTAAGCTTCGAAAAAAAAAAAACTTGTTCCACACTCGTGGCGTAGCATTCGCCCGCGCGCGCTGGCTCCCACGTTTATTTTGTACAGATTTATAGATGGGTGAATTTGTATTTATATTTTAACATATTAATTATGACGAAAATAAATAATATCTCTTGGGCATTAGACAAATTATGACATATATATAATAAAGAACGCCAAATCTATAATGATACTAATTTATACTTGAGGCAAATATTTCAGCAAGAATTGGGATAATCGCGTGGAGCAGGCGAAAATGTTTGTCTTCTTCTTCTTTCTTATCTCCACTCAATCATATTAGGGTATCAAGTTGTGACCCTTGATGGTGTCTGTTTGACAACCATCATCTTCTTTCTTATCTCCACTTAATCATATTAGGGTATCAAGTTGTGACCCTTGATGGTGTCTGTTTGGCAACCATCATCTTCTTTCTTATCTCCACTCAATCATATTAAGGCAGTGATTCTCAACCAATGTGCCGCGGTAATTTTGTGTGCCGCGAAATTCTAAAAATGTGCCGCCGAATTTTAGTCATATGATTATGTTCACGTTTGTATTGGTTTTTCTTTTTTTCTTTTTCATTTTTTTACTTTTTAAAATAACGAATATTTTCTTGGCCTTGAACTGATAAAATGAATATTTGGTTTTGTACATTAAACGTTAAATAAGCCAAGTTATTTGGTGGCCTTGAATTAGCAAATTGAATGTTAGAGATGTATATTACTTATATTTTGCATAGAAATATTGATACATAATTTGAATTTTCTTGCATTCAAGAGTTAGCAAAAGCATTCATAGTTTGTTTAGTATGTTTTACTATTCATTAGTTTGTTGTCGTACTTTATTAAATTATATTCTGTGCTGAGAACATGCAAGAAAACATGTGCCTTTGTTTTCCCACGTGACGCAGCGGAGCGTGACCTTGGCTGCACGGGTGAGTCAGTTGCTTTGCTCTCTGTATCGATGGACATTAAAACATATTCGAATAAAATATATAGTATATAAAATTATATCTATATAAAATATTATACAAAATTGCATTAAGCATTGCGTTATTTCAAATTAGAACAGGTAAATCGTATTTGAAGGTAATATTTGATTCGCTGTTTTTTTAATATTGTTTGGACAATATAATTTTTATTTAAGCAGATCCTTTTTAAAATGGATAAATGGTTGAAAAAGAGAAAGCTTGACGATAATAACAATATTGATATCGTTGGCGACCGAACGAATGAGCCCATACCTAGTACAAGCAAAAATAGCTCTTGCTCGCAAAAATATGTTGTTTCTCGGAAATACAATGAGGATTTTTTAAAATTTGTATTTACCTCAACAATGGAAAATTACCAAGTTGTTCCTGAATGTGTAATATGTGGATCTAAATTATCAAATAGTTCTATGGTTCCGAGCAAACTCCAACGTCACTTGGTGACTAATCATCCTTCGCTTGCAACAAAAGATAAAAGCTACTTTGAAAAGTCATTATCGTTAAAATTGAAACAAGTAAAAGTTTTTGAAAAACAAATCAGTGTATCAGGAAAAGCTCAACTAGTTTCTTACGAAATAGCTGAACTACTTGCCGTAAAATTAAAACCACATAATTTGGCCGAAGAAATTATATTACCAGCTTGTCGTAAAATTGTAAAAACAATGATTGGTGAATCGGCAGATATTAATCTTTCTAAAATACCACTTTCGAATGACACAATCCATCGAAGAATTAAAGATATGTCGCAAAATATTGAGGAAAATATTGCAAAAACTCTTGGAAATTCAAATTTTGCTCTACAAATTGATGAAACAACAGATATTACAGGGAAAGCTCATTTAATTGCATTCGTTAGATTTATTCACGAAAATGATATAATTAATCAATTTTTATGCTGTCGGGAGTTACATGAATTTACAACTGGGAAAAATATTTTTAATGTAAAAAAAAAAAAATTACTTCATATTTAGAAGAAATAAAAGTTTCGTGGAAGTTATGTATTGGCATTTGTACAGATGGTGCCCCAGCTATGACTGGACATCTAAAAGGATTTGTAGCACTTGTTAGAGAACTTAGTGGGGATATATTAGTTACTCATTGTTTTTTGCATCGAGAAGCACTTGTTACAAGATATTTGCCATCAGAATTGAAAATAGTTCTGGAACAATGTGTTAAAATGATTAATTATATAAAATCAAGACCATTAAAAAGTCGCTTATTTACTAAATTATGTCAAGCTATGGAAGCCAAGTACGAATCCTTGTTACTGCATACGGAAGTAAGGTGGTTATCCAGAGGAAAGGTTTTATCTCGTGTATTGGAATTAAAAGACGAAATGAAAATGTTTTTTGAACAAGATAAAAATTATGAATTTGTTCTTTTGTTGGAAGATAAAATATGGTGTACTAAACTGGCTTACTTATCGGATATTTTTGTTATTTTTAATAAAATAAATTCAAGTATACAAGGGCCTAATGAAAATATTTTAACCTCAACCGATAAGCTGGTGGGATTCCAAAAACAAATAACCTTGTGGAAGAAAAAAGCTCAGGAAGGCAATTTGGAAAGGTTTGAGTCAGTTCCAAAAGACTGTTATAAAGATATTAAAATAATTGTTATTGATCATTTAACAGCATTAGAGGAGAGAATTATTCATTATTTCCCAAAATTAGATATACAGAAATATGATTGGGTTCGTAATCCATTTCATATAACTGATACTTCTGTATATGATTTAAATTTAAATGAAGAGGAAGAACTCATTTTGCTTTCAAATAATCGAGATTTAATTTCAAAACATTCAGAGGAATCAATTAATTCATTTTGGATTAATATTAATTGCGATTATCCGCTGATAGCCCAAAAGAGCTTTAAATATATTATTACAATTTTCCACATCTTATTTATGTGAATTTGGATTTTCAGCATTAGTCAATATTAAAACGAAAAAGAGAGCAAGATTAATAAATGTAGAAGATAATATGAGAGTGGCATTGTCACATTTACGTCCAAATATAAATGAAATAATGAAAAAACGCCAACCTCAAATTTCGCATTGAATGTATTGCCATAATTTTATATTTAATTTTTAATTTGTGTTTAATGTATTTTATTAATAAACGCATGTTATTTTTGTAATACATATTACTTTATTTTGGACATTTAATAAAATAATTTTTAAATTGTGCCGCCAAATTTTCAAATCTTTAAAATAATGCCGCAACAAAAAAAAAGGTTGAGAATCACTGTATTAAGGTATCAAGTTGTGACCCTTGATGGTGTCTGTTTGACAACCATCATCTTCTTTCTTATCTCCACTCAATCATATTAGGGTATCAAGGTGTGACCCTTGATGGTGTCTGTTTGACAACCATCATCTTCTTTCTTATCCCCACTCAATCATATTAAGGTATCAAGTTGTCACCCTTGATGGTGTCTGTTTTACAACCATCTTCTCCTTCTTTCTTATCTCCACTCAATCATATCAGGGTTTCAAGTTGTGACCCTTGATGGTGTCTGTTTGACAACCATCATCTTCTTTCTTATCTCCACTTAATCATATTAGGGTATCAAGTTGTGACCCTTGATGGTGTCTGTTTGACAACCATCTTCTTCTTCTTCTTTCTTATCTCCACTCAATCATATTAGGGTATCAAGTTATGACCCTTGATGGTGTCTGTTTGACAACCATCATCTTCTTTCTTATCTCCACTCAATCATATTAGGGTATCAAGTTATGACCCTTGATGGTGTCTGTTTGACAACCATCATGACTGGGTGAAGTAGAATGTGTCTGTCATTAAGGCTGGGAGCACTACTCAGTGGCAGGCCGAATTAGACCATAGGCGAAAAAGTTTGTAAAAGAACAAAATTTATATTTTTCATAATATTCAGCAATATCGCAGTATTTGCTTTCAACAACTTCTATGGTTCTTGTTTTTTGTTGTTGTGTCCAATGAAGAGCCTCAGATGTCTCCATACATCTCTATTACAGCAGTCACAATGTCCTCTATCTTGGGTGTGTATACTGTATTGTTGTTGTTGTTGTGTCCAATGAAGAGCCTCAGATGTCTCCATACATCTCTATTACAGCAGTCGCAATGTCCTCTATCTTGGGTGTGTATACTGTATTGTTGTTGTTGTTGTGTCCAATGAAGAGCCTTAGATGTCTCCATTCATCTCTATCACAGCAGCAGCAATGTCCACTATCTTGGGTGTGTATACTGTATTGCTGTTGTTGTCGTGTCCAATGAAGAGCCTCAGATGTCTCCATACATCTCTATCACAGCAGTCTCATTGTCCTCTATCTTGGGTGTGTATACTGTATTGTTGTTGTTGTCGTATCCAATGAAGAGCCTCAGATGTCTCCATTCATCTCTATTACAGCAGCAGCAATGTCCACTATCTTGGGTGTGTATGCTGTATTGTTGTCGTGTCCAATGAAGAGCCTCAGATGTCTCCATTCATCTCTATTACAGCAGTCACAATGTCCTCTATCTTGGGTGTGTATACTGTATTGTTGTTGTCGTGTCCAATGAAGAGCTTCAGATGTCCCCAAGCATCTCTATCACAGCAGTCGCAATGTCCTCTATCTTGGGTGTGTATACTGTATTGTTGTCGTGTCCAATGAAGAGCCTCAGATGTCTACGTACATCTCTATCACAGCAGCAGCAATGTCCTCTTTCTTGGGTGTGTATACTATATTGTTGTTGTTGTCATTTCCATTTAAATGCCTCAGATGTCCCCATGCATCTCTATCACAGAAGCAGCAATGTCCTATTTCTTGTGTATGTATACTGTATTGTTGTTGTTGTGTCCAATGAAGATATGTCTCCATACATCTCTATCACAGCAGTCGCAATGTCCACTATCTTGGGTGTGTAAAGATGCTGCTCTGGGTCCGTGTCAATTTTCTGAAAGGCTGCGGCCATTGATGGGCATGAGAATATGTGAGTAGGTGTTAGTTCCATACCAGGACAGTTGTTGCATGTCCTATATGTTTTGTGCCATCTGGATGTATTGTTATTCCTTTATAGTGTTTTGTTCTGAGTCTTGTTATAGTTTTTGTGATTATTCTCTCAGAGTTTTTTTCACATATTTGATCTTTTCTTATTTTTTGTTTAATTATCTTGTATTTTGCCAAAGCATCAGCGTCAAATACTGACATTTGTTCTTTCCTTTGGCTCAACTTTCTGGGCCCCTTTGTCAAATTATCTGCCAGGTTCTTGTTTGTTTCAGAAATTTAGGTCAATTATACTGTTACGTCGTACCCAGAAGATATTCGAGTACTTTGTCTACTCAGGATGCCACAAAGATACACATGCGAGTTTGAAGGGATTGAAGCTAAAGTTAGCGCTTTATTATATCTCACTTAACAGAAGGAATACAACATTGGGACTTGTCTTCAACCTCCCCGTCAGAAGTAGCCTTGGCGCCGTGAATGTCATCTTGTGAAGCGTTCCTCTCCACACTATACACATGCAGCCTGGACTACACCGTCTTGTAGACCGCTCCGATGTCAGTCTCTCCTGGATGTAGGATCATCCACACACCCGGAGGCAAGTCGCCACGTCTTCTCCTTGCCGCAGATGTCACCAGACTCTGTTTTTGGCGCCTGCCACATGGCAGCGGGGGCCGCTAGAGTCCACCCCTCTTTCCTCAATTTTACTCTAGTATCTTGGCCTTGTCATCCATGTAACAATACCTTAAAAACCATTTTATTATGATCTATGTAGATTCGACATCATTATGGCCACACTGCTATCATGCTATATCGAGAAAGCTCAAGTATAGGTTACAGAAGTTTCCACCTTCACTGAGGCCAACACCTGGACCGTTTAGTCCATGAGTTGGGCGGGAGTCCGTGCGGTGTAGCTCCGCCCATCTAACATAGAGCCAGATCCCACCAGAACTACACTTTAAACACGATAGAAGTTACAGAGCTAGAAAGATAACTTTTCTCTGTTATTGCACGTTAGCTTTCAGTCACCACAAAAGCTTTTTTTTATATTCAAAAATTATTTTCAAATTGTGATAAATACCTAGATAAAAATGAGGTGAATTATTGATTTATTTAACTTCAAAATATAGCTGATACCGCGTGAAAACCAAGTTATAAAGAAGGGACTCGGTGACTTAAGGAGGAAGCTTAAAGAAAGACATTTACCTAAATGTTAACTAGACACGGTGAGGGCTCCACGTGATATCTAAATACATAACACAGAGGGGTTGGAGGTAGACTATACTATCTCACACCGTCATGTATTGCTACACACCCCTGAACCCAACTTCCCAATTCCGACAACTCGATGAACTCGTTGAGTTCACTATTGGACAACAAAGTGGAATGGAGCGGACTAGAGACCGAAGACAGAACTGCTGACACTGCCAACGCTGAAAGCCGGACTTAACGTCACACGCGAGGCCTCCCATCGGAGTTTTGCACCAGAACCAGCAGACTAGTAATCAGTACCTAGTCCTGGGTCTGTGGAGCGAGCCAAGCTGCCGGAGGAGAAGTTGAGTACCAATCCACGTTATGTGACACAGGGTTAAAGTAGTGGGTCCTCCCGCCCAACGTGGAATGGTAAATGACCACAGCCCCTGCTATGATCACCACAGAGGTGTAAGCGCTAAAACCCGCCCCGCTGTCAATAGCTACTGTCTAACACTAGCTACTCGTAGATCCTGCAACAACGTCGTTAGTAGAGCTGGAAAAAGGGAAGTCACGGCATCTGGAACATCTGTTACACACAGCAGCCTAGAATTCAGACTTTATGGTCAATAGAATGCTATTGTCACCGAGTCCCTTTTTTATCCTTGGTATTCAAGCGGTTTGTAAGTTTTTATTATACCTGATTTTTTGTGATCTTTGAATTCTAAATGGTTAAATCTCAAAATAAGAGCTTCCAACTATGACAAAGAGACTCGTTACAACCAATCAATGGAACAGCTCTAATCAGCAACCCAAGAACCTCAGAAAAACCTACAACCTCTAGAATCAATTCATTTTTTCCAGTTATCTAATAAACTACGCCAGGGATATATCTTTTTTAAATTGTAAAATGGTATGAAATATCTGTAGCTGAAATCACTATATTTCTTTGAAGGTAATTGAATAGAATAAAAATATATGATTATTATTTAGTCCTTTTTTTTATATTTTTCATTATAATTTTACACGAGTCTTTCATATTCACAAGCGATTATTTTTTGCCATAAATTTATGAAGGTTTTCCTCATATCTATCTTTGATTGCTAATTACAATTATCAAAGTATTTTCCCGTATCCCTAATACACGTGGTACAGGCCATTATAATCATGGTGGGTAGAAGTAAGCGACTGCTTTTACTGTAAGTACACCACATGTCTACACATGTGAAAAGCAGTTATTTGACTACTTCAAATTATTTTTGTTAGGTGTCATCAGAATGGTACTCCGTTTCAATTTAAATCCACTTGACTGCTTGAGATATGGAGCTTTTCCTTCATTAATTATAACAGAGCTGAGTTAGAGCAACTACTATCTTGATAATTGTTGCTATCTCAGCTTATGTGATGGTCAAAGTTAGATAAATTTAGTACATAAATATGTGGAACAGCTTTCTTAGAGAATATTGTAGCGTAGAAATCAAGTCTTTGTATATCTGGAGATGTAAAAGTATTTATTGATGACGTCACCACGACCAGTCGACAATTATCAACCAAACTATCTACAGCTAGAGAATATCGAGCAAGCAAGCTAGGTAACTAAATGATGATTTTACAAATAATAAATCTGTTTCCAAATATTTTCATTGAATAATTAAATTAAATAATTAATTATTTCTTCGCCACAATATTAAGATTGGGCTAAAAGAAGCTCAACTGACTTCATGTTGATTTCAATCCAACCAATCAATTTGGCCAATTCACATCACGTGATATTTATCCAACTTGTGGTTGGCTGATGGTGTATCAAGATTTGGTGATCAAGACGTAGAATCAACGTCAACTTGGTCTGTCCAGCTGACATTGTGGCCCTCATCAGTAGACACCAGAGTTGACATCTGAGATTGATACAAGAGTTGGATTCATATGGTTTAATTGAAATGTCTTTGATATGATTGTCAGGATGATCATAAGAATTCTTACCTGTATTCTTCAACATATTGGTATTTAAAGTCAAAATAAAATTTATAAAAGAATCATACGCGTTTATAATAGTTTCAAATTTCCATTACAGATGGCGTGCTAATGCATCAAAATAAAGTTTGTAATATTATCTTTAATATATTTGATTACTTCATGACAAAGAAATTCGTTACAATTTGTTACAACCAATCAATGGAACAGCTCTAATCAGCAACCCAAGAATCTCAGAAAAACCTAAAACCTCTAAATTCAATTCATTTTTCTTCAAATTATCGGTTCCAAAATCACTTTATTAGGTACCGCTAAACAAGAGCAACCTTCATTTTTCTATAAATTTACGCCAGTATTTTTTCGTCATCATTAAATATTGAATTATATTAAAATTTGCATCATAATTCTTCATATATTTCCTAATTTAAAAATATTTTTTTAATTATCGTTCTTATTATATATTTTTATTGTTTCGTTAACTATATTTTGTTCAATGATCTTATATATTTTATTTACTGACGAGCGCCAACAGCACGAAACGCGTTCGTGGATGGCTTTTCTTGATTTATCAAGAAATTGGGTTGGCCAAATATCAGGGAACAGGCTAAATCAATGTTTAGTTGATTTCTGTTCCACTAGATGGCGCTCTGCCTTCTGTAAAGCACGTGTGCTCCTGGTCAGGATATACTTTCTTTATTTATTTATATATTACAATATAAAATTCGAATAGAGAGAGATTTAATTGCTTCTGTTTTATGTATTGTTATTGTTAATCGGACCTTTCCCATGGTCAAATTTAAAAAATAGATATCAATGAATATTTTTATTTAAATTGCTAAAGAGAAGTTATAACCCAGGTTCTTAGAGAACAGAACAATTCAAATTACTTTTGCATTGTTTAGAATTTTAATAAAAATCATATTTTTGTTTAACTTCGCCCTTGCCGGTCCCAAGCCCGGATGAAAAAGGAGGAGGGGGAGCAGTAAAAAGCTCACTAAAAAACTTGGGTTCAGCTGGCCCGGCTAATAGTACCCTGTAAGGGCTCCTAATCCAGGGATACAGGATGAGCAGCGTTTGTACTCCATGTTAGGAGCAGCTGCACATGGCGTCTGTTCCTCATATCAGAGGCGGCCATTTATTTTGGAGCTAAGTCGGCCTGCCACTGAGTAGTGCTTCCAGTCTCAATGACAAAGGCATTCTACTTCACCCAGTTTGGAGATAAGAAAGAAGAAGAAGATATTTTTGTTTCATTTAATAAGTAAAGATTTAAAATATTAGTTTTTGTTTGTAGTTTTTAGATAATATATGAATTTAAAATAAATATTTATAGAAATATTATTATGGATGGGGTCAAATTTATAATGGAAAAAATAGAATTTTTCAATCAAAATATTAGTGTTTAATCTCTCCATTGTTATATTCAAAAGAGACCAAAACTTTTATTTAAAATAAAACAATTTATCGTAAAGATTGAGGCTGCCTGGCCGGCATTCATAGTTCTTCAAATAAAATTATTATAAAACTATTATTGTACATAATAGAAATAGATATTTACTAGCGGATGTACCCGGCTTCGCCCAGGTTTTTCTCGAGGAAATGTTTGTAGTCTAGTAATAAGAAAATATACTACACCTAAAAACTATCAGAGAAAAGAGAAACCACGGAAGGTGAACAGAAAAATGCTTACAATGGATGTTATGTTTACGATATCAAGTTAAATAAAAACAAAGATAAAATTTGCATATGTTGGTCACTATAAATTTGTATCAATTGAAAAAGCCCTGTAAGATTTATATATGAATAAAACAAAGCATCAAGGGCTGCGTTTCTTTATTAAAACAAATATATTCGAGCTTTCGGGCACATACGCCCTTCTACAGGAATTAATAAACAATAATCCAACTAGTTTGAAATAATATTTATATTTAAATTTAACGTGCATATCCACGATACACGTGCATTTCAATTTGCAAGGTATCCCATCAGCCATGTGATATCTTATACTGTGAATGAATTATTTTTATCTTATTTTATTTAAGTCTATTGAATTATATGCTTCTGGTAAATCAATTCTGCGATTTATACTGTTATATTGTTTGGACACTATTGCTTCAATTATTAATCTTTGAAATTTATTATTAATATTGTTATAATGTACTTTAGGTTCATTTAAGTTAAATGTGTGTCCTGTTGAATTGGAGTGCTGTACTATTAATGATAATGGGTCATTTCTGTTTATGTTTCTTCTGTGTTCAATGATTCTATTATGCAATTTTCTTCCCGTTTCTCCTACATATTTGGCATTACAATTATTACATTCTATAGAATAAATTACCTCTTTTCTGCTTGATATATATTCAGTTTGCCTGTTTTTTGTAATCGGGTTTCTTAAGATATCTGATAAGTTGGGAGAGTTGCTATAAAAGGTTTTTATTCCATATTTATCTAGTGTTCTAGAAATGTGGATGGATTTCGGGGAATATGGGATGTAACAATTCTTTCTGACCAAAAACAATATAAACAAATCAAGGGTTCCCCTATGGGAAGCCCATTATCAACTCCATTAGCCGAAATAGTTATGAGAGAAATAGACAATTGGATAACATCATCATATCCAGCAGACATCATATTATACAGACGATATATAGATGATATATTTTGCATTTGTACAGAAAAACAGATTCCCAACATCTTAGCCTCACTCAACAATTATAACAATAGCTTACGTTTCACTATAGAAAAAGAAGATAATTGCACATTGCCATTTTTAGATATTAAAATAATTAAAATAGACAATAGATTGCAAACAACAGTTTACTACAAACCTTCATTCACCCCCAATTATATAAAATTTTATTCATTCTGCCCCATTAGTCATAAAATTAACACAGTAAAAACATTAACTAAAAGAATTTATACTCATTGTTCTTTAAATCAATACAAAACGCAAGAAACGCAAACCGTTATCAATAATTTGACATCAGCTGGTTATCCCAAAACATTTATTTTAAAACATTTCTATCAGGCACAGGTCACATCTAACATGTCAGCACAAAAAACTAAAATATATAGGCAGAATTGTTACATCCCATATTCCCCGAAATCCATCCACATTTCTAGAACACTAGATAAATATGGAATAAAAACCTTTTATAGCAACTCTCCCAACTTATCAGATATCTTAAGAAACCCGATTACAAAAAACAGGCAAACTGAATATATATCAAGCAGAAAAGAGGTAATTTATTCTATAGAATGTAATAATTGTAATGCCAAATATGTAGGAGAAACGGGAAGAAAATTGCATAATAGAATCATTGAACACAGAAGAAACATAAACAGAAATGACCCATTATCATTAATAGTACAGCACTCCAATTCAACAGGACACACATTTAACTTAAATGAACCTAAAGTACATTATAACAATATTAATAATAAATTTCAAAGATTAATAATTGAAGCAATAGTGTCCAAACAATATAACAGTATAAATCGCAGAATTGATTTACCAGAAGCATATAATTCAATAGACTTAAATAAAATAAGATAAAAATAATTCATTCACAGTATAAGATATCACATGGCTGATGGGATACCTTGCAAATTGAAATGCACGTGTATCGTGGATATGCACGTTAAATTTAAATATAAATATTATTTCAAACTAGTTGGATTATTGTTTATTAATTCCTGTAGAAGGGCGTATGTGCCCGAAAGCTCGAATATATTTGTTTTAATAAAGAAACGCAGCCCTTGATGCTTTGTTTTATTCATATATAAATTTGTATATTTGTTAGGCGAAATTAGAAACATGATAAAACAATTGGGTATTTAAAAACAAATGTAGAAATAAAAGTTGAAGTATAATAAACAATGTTAAAGATTAGTTTTAATTATTAATCAAGATTGTGTGTGAATATGTGAGAAAGATGTAATATCGTTGTTGTTTTCTTGGCCGACTGTTTTACATATGGTGTTATCTTAAAATTGCTTGTTTTTAATATTTTTTAGATTGAGATTATTAGCTAGTATGTAAAAAAATTAACTCTGTTGAAATTTAATTTTGTATTTATATATAAATAAAATTAACTCTGTTGATTTTTTTTTTGTATTTAATCGATAACAGCGAAGTTACGCATGTTAATGTTAGGAAATATATTTTGATGTTAAGCAAAACCTGCTCCATCTCGTTTTACATAAATGTTGAAAATTTGGTTGAAATTGATGCATTGTAACGAAAGTTTTTAGTGATGTCCACTTATGAAATTTCCATTTTATTAATATAGATACTATTGTGAAATCTTTGTAAATATTATTGGATTTTTATATTTATTTTTGTTTTATAATTTATTTAAAAGATCATAGTCTTTTGTGAGTTAAATATTTGTTTTTTGACTCGTGCTTTAGATGTTGTACAAAATTTCAAATACCGCATGAGAACGCCCTTGCAGCTTTAGAATAATTTCTAACGCCTTGCCTAATGTTTTAATTTTTGTTCACTCCTGACGAGGACAAAAGATTTTTGTCGAAACGTCGAGACAATAAAAAGATTTACTGGCCGAAGTGTCTTTTATTTGAAGAAAACAATTCATGTATAAAATTCGTTAAAATTATTATTTTGTTATTATAAGAAGCATGGAATTGTATTTATCAAATTAATAATTTCATCTTGTACAAGGTATGATTATAAAATTCGGGGAATTTGGTAATAAAAGATTTATTAGATTAATATATACAAAAAGTGGTTAATATTCCTCAAAATACTGTCCGAGGGAATCTATACAGCGTTTTATATATTTTTCCCAGTTCCGGAAGCACCCAGAAAATTTGTCTGAAGTAATGCCCCTAAAAACGCTCAGCAATTTTTCCTTTATGGCATTAACGGTATCAAATCTATGTCCTTTTAGAACTGACTTCATTCTAGGAAATAGAAAGAAGTCATTTGGTGCTAAATCAGGCGAGTACGGGGGATGAAGCATTGTCAACATGCATTTTTAGTCAAAAAAGCACCAACGGAAAGAGCTCTGTGTGCTGGGGCGTTATCATGATGAAGCATCCATTCGCCCGAGATCCACTTTTCCGGTTGTTTCTTCCTATTGATTCCCATAAACGGCGTAAAATCGCTAGATATAGGTGTTGATTAATGGTTTGCCCTTGTGGTAGGAATACATAATGCACAATGCCTAGGTGATCGGAAAAAGTCACCAAGAGAACCTTTGTTTTTGACTTAGACATTCTTGCTTTTTTGGGGTTTGGGGGCATTTTTCGGGAGCCACTGGCTCGATTGTCATTTGATCTCTGGGTCATACCCATAGACCCAGGTTTCATCACCTGTCATCACCTTTGTGAGGAAGTTTGGATCTTGTATGATCTACTATTTATATTAGGAAAGACAAATTTTAGGATGAGCCGGCAATTTATTTAAAATACGAGAACACAAAAAAACATTTTATTATTTATTTAGTTAACTAATTTAGTTTTATTATACGTTAACTAATTTAGTTAACGTATAGAAGTCACCAACTACCCGGACTGTCCTTCTGATACCTTCTTGGTTTATTTACAATATCATTTGAAGTCCAATTACTGAGGTGGTGCCTTGCAGATTTATTTCTTGAGAGATTTTCTAGGGATGAATTAGCATAGAAAGAGATATATTTATAATCCAGGTTCCTGAAGCCCAGAATGCCTAAATATATATAAAAATACCAGAGAACTAGAGATAGAGTTACCGTGGCTGTTGGCAATACGCTTGCCTTCCAATAGATCCTCGTTAACAGGTTTAGAGTGTACTTATACCAATTAGGCAGCCTCGTTCGAAACCCGTATTGTTATTTTCCGTCACTAATTCCCTGTGCTGGGTAATTTGCGTGCTTGCTGACTTCCTTGGATGTGGTAGCCGTTTCTTAGGCTCCCTCTCCGGAATCGAACCAGAGAGGCAATGAGAGAAGTTTACAGAGTAGTAAATATGAATAACACAATTTTTTAATAGTTTGTTAATGAAATAATAAATGCTACAATATATATTCAACTTCTTAAAATGGTTGACAAAATAATTTTATGAATAAACGAGTTAGAATATCACAGCAAAATCATAAATTAAATATTATATCAATACAAAATTTAGATTTTATCTTTCTCAAACTACAACGTTCAAGAATTTTTTTCTGAGAGATGTACCAAGCTTCATTACTCCTGATAAATACACTACTTTGTTCTTCACAGGCAAAGGACCCTTTTTAAGTTTTCTCTTTGACTTGAGAGTTATAAATGATCCAAAATGAGAATGCTGTCTAGATGTTGAAACACCAGAGCATCTTTTGTTGTCTTGCCCTCTGATTAACAAAATTGTACTTGCTTACTTTGACATAATGCCATCTTTCTGTATATACTCAATCTTATGAAAACTTTGGCAAGTTTAGAGCAATTTGTACACAGATATATAAATCACTACTAATTCATCGTGTAAATAATTAAAGATATATATGTAAATAATTCTAATATAACATAATAGTCTGATAGACTTCGTGCTTCTGTAATAATAAAATTTTAAAAAATCTATCTAGTGTGTTCACTAAGTGTTTACATTGAATTCTCGAATGTAAAACTAGGGTTGAGTCCATGGGTCCAGTGTGACGTTTGTGAGATGTTCCACATGACGTTGTTACTCTCGTTCTGGTGGTCCATAAAGAGAAAGGTCCGACAAGGATCAGTTCATGTTCCATCTAGACAGGTCCGTGGTTGTCCAGGTTCTGTCGAATTAAACAATCCTGCAGGTCTCAGTATCAGGAGGTCCTAGGTGTGAGGATCCATTCCTTGCGCATCTAGATAGGTCCTCGGAGTCCAGCGGAATTGAGTATGTCTTTGGTCTTCAGGTTCAGATCGGGGATCGCCGAGAGCAATAATGGCTGTAGCCACACAGACTACATTGCCAAGAATTCCATCGAAGTCTTGGAACTTTGTCCCTAGTACCTTTGAGTCCATAGCTTCAAATTCTTCTCGGCGATCTCCAGTTTGTCTTTCCTAACTTACCCAGTAATTCCATCGAAGTCTTGGAACTTTGTCCCTAGTACCTTTGCATCCATGGCTTCAAATTCTTCTCGGCGATCTTCAGTATTTTTTCCCTAACTAACCCAGCAATTCCATCGAAGTCTTAGAACTTTGTCCCTAGTACCTTTGCGTCTATGGCTTCAAATTCTTCTCGGTGATCTTCAGTTTGTCTTCCCTAACTTACCCAGCAATTCCATCGAAGTCTTGGAACTTTGTCCCTAGTACCTTTGAGTCCATAGCTTCAAATTCTTCTCGGCGATCTCCAGTTTGTCTTTCCTAACTTACCCAGTAATTCCATCGAAGTCTTGGAACTTTGTCCCTAGTACCTTTGCGTCTATGGCTTCAAATTCTTCTCGGTGATCTTCAGTTTGTCTTCCCTAACTTAACCAGCAATTCCATCGAAGTCTTGGAACTTTGTCCCTAGTACCTTTGCGTCTATGGCTTCAAATTCTTCTCAGCGATCTTCAGTTTGTTTTCCCTAACTTACCCAGCAATTGCATCGAAGTCTTGGAACTTTGTCCCTAGTACCTTTGCATCCACGGCTTCAAATTCTTCTCGGCTATCTTCAGTTTGTCTTCCCTAACTCACCCAGCAATTCCATCGAAGTCTTGGAACTTTGTCCCTAGTACCTTTGCGTCCATAGCTTCAAATTATTCTCAGCGATCTTCAGTTTGTCTTCCCTAATTTACCCAGCATCTCCACCAAAATGCTACATGGAAAATTAGGAAAGACAAATTTCAGAATGACACAGAAATTTATTTAAGGCATGAACAAGCTATGAATGATAAACAAAAGATAAGGAATGAGGGAAGTTTACAGAGTAGTAAAATATAAACATGTTAATACTAGTGTAAAATAATAAATGCTTGTGTGTAAAATAATATTTCGCTACAATATTGTTGCAGCTGTCAACAGCCAGAGCTCTCAAGTGATATCTCTATACAATCTAACACAACCCTCGCTGTCTATGAAGTGTTTGACTTCAAGACTACATTCAGAATGCGTCACTTTAAGTGTATGAAACGCTATGAAGTTTATTTCTTTGATATCTCTATGCGTTTATCCACTTTGTTATATCTAAGACTCCTCTGAATGTGATAAAAATTCTCTTTCTCGTCTTCCTCCACTACATATTGAAGCGATGCAGAAAAGAAGTAGAAGAGAATAAGTGGGCAAGCCAAGAGAAGAAGGTATGCAGGGGCCCCTCCAAGGAAGTGTTGATTGACAAATTTCAGAGGAGGAGGCGGCAGACAGGGAGTCCAGCTGGTGTCGTCGTGAAGCAAGCGGCCGAGTTAGCGGCCGGCCTGCCGGGGGTTTATGCGCCGAGAAGACATGGCAGTCTGGAGGGAGAAGTCTGTCTGGTGACAACGGGACCTGCAGCAAGGAGAACGGCGGAGACGACAGACGCGGCAAGTTGGCTACGGGGAAGTGGGCTCCGGGACCGTGTGGATCAACAAGTGGAGGACGGTGCAAAGAAGGACGAACCTACCCGGGGCAGACATCGAAGGCAAGTTCATCTACTATGTCTAGTTACTAATATCCTTTTTAAAGCTCTAGGAATAAATCCATATGTATAGAGTTGTATCCAAAACGAACCCACATTTTTTTCTCAGAAACCTTGCACACAAACATCGACGGCTGAGAAGGGTCGTAACAATATTAATGGATCTTCGGGACAGACCTGATAGAAGACGATCTGGCCATCCTCGCATCGGCGAAATCAAGAATCAACCGGTACTTCGTCCAGGTCGGACTGGGCCAGGCCATCGAGGACCCCGTCATCGCCTGGAGGAGGACTCTATCACGGTGGGGAAGAACACCTGGTTGATCTTTTTCATGTAAATATTTTAAACTGTAACCTCTCTCCCTACTGTTGACTTAATGTTAATAAACTGTTGTCAATTGACACTACATATTAATTTTAGAATTTGTTTTTGTTAAATTTATTTAGAGAGTTTGTAGAGGAGTGTTATGAACTGTCGATTTTCAACAGACACAACCCGGGATCGATTCCCGTATTCGGAATAAAAAAAGATGTCCTCAATTGTCGCCGATATTTGCAAAGGTTCAACTCGACCAAGTAACCAAACAGGGCCCTAGTGATTTGTAAGTGTAAAATCCAAAATGACTTCCAAATATGTAGACATGTGATGCCCTTACAGTAAAAGCAGTCGCCAACTTATACCTATAATGATTATATATATGTGGGGAATAATAATGTGGGGAAAGAGAAATAATCACACCACAAGTTGGAAGGTGAACCCAGACAACCAGAGAGAGAAGGGGAGAGCTCCGGGCCCGGCAACAGCCGTACCGTTCGTGTCGAACCCAAAATCCCCTACTGTCTTAATTAGTCCCGAGAATTCAGGGGCCCCTCTGGTCGCCCCTTGGAATGTCGCTGGTGTCTCAAATGACCGGACTTTAACTGCCCGTCTCTCTTTGGGTTGACTGTAGGTTTGCTTTATTATTCCTGGAAGAGTATATATTATGACATATATATATTGCTTATCCCTAGTACACGTGGTACAGGCCATGATAATCATGGTGGGTAGAAGTAGGCGACTGCTTTTACTGTAAGCGTACCACATGTCTACATGTGTGAAAAGCAGTTCGACTTTGCACTTACAAGTGTGCCAGAGCCCCGTTTGGTTACTTGCACTCGCTTGTGGGGTTGGACTTTTGCAAGAATCGGGGGGGCCATTGGAGCATTTTTTTATCAGAAAAAAAGTGTCCAATTTGGGAATCGAACCCAGCTCGTAGCGATCGAAAACAAACGGTTTAGACCATCCTTCCACCGAACCCCCTATAATGATTATTATGGCCTGTACCACGTATATACTAGAAATATGGAAATATGCTTGGAGAAATTACATTATTCACGTGTAATTGTATAATTGCGTGATATCAACTACTTTTATGACTTCGGTCGTCTGTTTTTTGAAGGAGACAGGCAATTTTGTTCACACACTTGGTTATCTCGTGTGTATTCAATAATGGTTACTGTGTATCAAATATCTTTAAGAGTTATTGTCTGAATATCGATATACATTCTGAAAATGAGACTGAGAAAATAATTTACTAGTATTTTTCAGAATAATTTTCCTTCCCGTAACTATACACAGCTTTCATCGTTTCTTCCATTTTTCAAAACATTTACAAAAGTCGTCTTTCGGGATATTCTTCAATATATAGTACACGCCATATGTACACACGACACTATACTATATAAAATATTCCTACTTAATATAAAATTAGGCAAAAATTCTTTAACCTTAGCGGTAAATATAAATAATATCTATATATTAATAATTATATAAATACTAAACGTATGACCCGGCTTCGCCCGAGAATTCCCCCGATTGCAATTTCCTTCATACTGAAAGTACATCAATAATAAATATTAGAAGTGCCATAGAATAGCAATACAGAAGTAACACATAAACTACAGGAAAAAAGTGTGTGTGATGGCAAAAATTGTATTATATTAGAATGTTTAGGTATTTGATTTAATTAATATAGTTGATATAATAATATATATTTATATTATATATAATACTAGCGGATGTACCCGGCTTCGCCCGGGTTTTACCCTAGCGAAAGTTTACCTAACGAACATTAGTTAAAACAATTTTATAAAACATCCAATCCCTACTGAATATATACTTGGCAAGATAACTTTATGTTTGACGAATGGCCCGGGCAACGCCCGGGTTTTACCCGAGTGCGAATATATTTTAAAAACGTTTTAATTCAAATACTATTCGTTACAATTATAAATTGGCGCCATGGATGTCACTCTTGTGAAACGTCCCGTTCCAAACTGTGTGTTTTTAAAATGTTTTAATTAAAATACTATTCGTTACAATTATAAATTTGAACGATAGGCTCATTATTTCTTTATACCGTTATTATACCGTTATATTATATTGTAACGTAGAAATCAAGCCTTGAAATATCCTAAGATGTAAAAGTATTTATTGATGACTTCACAGCGACGAGTCTACAATTATTAACAAGTCAGCAAAACTATATACAGCTAGAGAATCTTAAGCAAGCAAGCAAAGAAATATTTTAAAGATGATTTCACAAATACAGATTAATATATATTTTATAATCTGTTGAATATATTTTCATTGAATAATATTAAATTAAATAATAAAATATTTCTTCGCCACATAGCCTCCTCCTATAAAGAGCATCGACCCGATGCTCAGAAGGAGACTTACATCCTCAGTCTCAAGGCTCGAGAACGGGTGATAGGGCCTGAGATCTCTTCGCGGGTCTGTGGTTGTTGTGTTCGTTCAGTGGGGATGTCTTCTTCCTGGAAGTTTGTCGAGTCATCTTCTGGGTCCTCTTCTAGCTGGTCCTCCTGGTCCTCTGGGTTTAAATATGGTTTCATCCTACAAATGTGAACTAAATCTTTTGTTTTACGACGACCTTGCTGGTTTCCGAATGTTTCAACTTCATAGGTCACATCAGATATTTTTCGGGTTACTTTGTATGGGCCGAAGTAACGTCTCATTAGTTTTTCCGAATATCCCACTTTACGCACAGGAATAAAGATCCATACAAGATCTCCAGGCTGATAAATTATATTTCTGTGATGGGCGTCATAGCGATGTTTATTGCTATCTCATAACATCGACCACGCACGCGTCCCACGCGAAAAACCCGAACCATGGAAGACCTCCCTGCACCAGAAGCCCCCAAAAATAATTTTACCAACCCCAAATACCCAGTAGGTACCCGTAAATATTCAATTTGGAAACTTCCAGAATGCCCAGAATTGAAAAATGAAGAAGATTCTCAAGCCTTGAAAAAATACTCCAGCGCGGTCGAAACCACCTTTGCCGAGCTAATAAATTTTATTGACTTTTACGAAAGGGAACTGTGCGAACTGCGCTCCAACTACCTAGAACACAATACTACAAAAGCCCCCGCGAAGCGCCCAAGAGAAAAACCACCAGTAGCCACAAAAGAAACAACAACGCAAAAAACAACCTGGTGCCCCAACCAAAGGTCACAAGGTAATCCTGAACCAAAATTACAATCTAAACAGCCTGAAAAACCTAATGAAGCAAAAACAGTCGAAATGGAAATCGAAGTGACACCAAACAAAATGCCAAATCACGAACAAAACCATAAAAACTCTAACCCACCAAAGAAACCTAACGAAACATTGAATAACAAACCTAACAATCCCACCCCTAACCCCAAGATCAGAATACCACCAATTAAAATAAGCGAAGTAAAGGAATGGTCAGGCCTTAGAGATGGTCTTGTCAATTGTACAAAACAAAAGCCAGAATTTTACACATCAGGCCGATACATCAACGTTCAGACTCACACAACATCGGACTACCGGATAGCTACCAAGTGGTTGGAAGATCGCCACTACACCTTCCACTTCAAGATCCTAGACGACGAAAAGTGCCTTAGAGTCGTCGTCAGAGGTCTCGACCGCTGCATCACTATCCCCGAAATACAAGAAGATCTGGAAAACAAGGGATTCGAGATGTCTAAACTTGCAAGACTACGAAATTCAAAAACAAAGGAGGAGCTCCCACTAATCCAGGTAACCCTTCCCAAGACTGCAAGGAATAAAGAAATTTACAATATCACAGATCTCTGCGACATGAAGTGCAACGTCGAGGCTTACAGGGCTCCCAAAGGCCCCGGACAATGCCATAGGTGCCAAAACTTTGGGCACTCTCAGTTTGAATGCAGGGAAACTCCCAAATGTGTAAAATGTGGAGAAAATAATTTCACATCCGAATGCGCCAAAGAAAAAGAAGTCCCACCTAAATGTGCAAACTGCCAGGGTCAGCATACAGCAAGTTGGCGTGGTTGCCCACTATACAGAAAAATAAATAGAGTGCCCCAAACACAAATTAATAAGAAACCAAACCCCAATACAGAAAAAGAAAAATCCAACCCTACAGGTCCAAACCCTTCTGAAATTCCCCAACCCACTCAAAACAAGAATAAAACTCCATATGTCAATAAAGAACGTCCCAATCCTCCTTCAGCCACTAAGGTCAACCAACTAGAGAGCGCTATCAAAAAGGCTCTCAGTGACCCCGCAATAAAAGAAAACATCATGAAGAACGTTGTAGACACCTTTAGATGTAAATGAATAACAAAAATATGTATAAAAATAGCCTTCGAATCGTTCACTGGAACGCGTGCAGTCTCCGAAACAAAAAACAACAATTCTCAGAATTCCTGAACGACCACGACATCGACATCGCACTAGTGTCAGAAACCTGGCTTAAGCCGTGCCATAAAATGAGGATTCAAAACTTCATCACCCTCCGCAACGACAGACTAACCGGACAAGGTGGTGGAACTGCCATTTTCATCCACAAGAAGTACAGCCATGCACCTATTCATGCCACCACCTCAAGCCTGGAAACAACAGGAATTTCAATCAAAAACAAAAACGGGTTAAATATGAACCTGTATTCGTGCTACAAACCACCAAACACCTATCTAGATCAAACCGATATCTATAACATTTTTTCAACAGACACACCGACCATCATAGCAGGGGACCTAAACTGCAAACATCCTGCCTGGGGTTCCACCACCACTAACCCAAGCGGGAGAAGGCTCCAAAACGCAATCAACGTTATGGACCTAGATGTGAGCTACCCCGACGAACCTACTCATGACTCACCTCCAGACATCATAGATATCGCCGTGCACAAAAACATCTCCCAAAGCGCATACTCTAAAGTCCTGCACGAACTAACCTCTGATCATCTCCCAGTACTACTTGTACTACAGGATTTCAAAATCTCCTACTCAAATACAAAAATAAAAATTACAGATTGGGCCCTATTCAAGTACAAAATGGAAATCGCTGAACCTCCTGAACTGATCCTAGATACATCTTCAAAAATAGACGAGGCCATTACACACATTGAAGAACAAATGGTGCAAAATTTGAAAGATTCAACAAAATATAAGGACCCGGAACTAGAACGAAGATATCCACCTCACATTAAAGAAAAAATACAATCCACCAACAGACTAAGAAAAAAAATGAAAATTACTTGCGACCCCCGAGATAAATCAGCCTACATGACGGCCCGGAGAGAATCACAGAAACTTACAAGAGAGCACGATAACACCAGCTGGGACCACTTTATCGAAAACTTGAAAGTCACGGACCAAACCATATGGAAAGCCATCAAACGATTATCCAACTCTGAAAAACAAGAAATAACCCTGAAGACAAACAATGGGCAGACACTAACCACAGAAGAAGCAGCTGAATCATTTGCCAACAACTATGAAAAACAGTTCACCCCCAATCCCTATACATCCCACTCCAAACCTACTCGTACATACATCAAACGTGTGAATTCATACATGAAAAAAAATAAAGAAACAGGACTAGAACCAACAAACATTGGTGAAATAAAAGCGATTATTGAATATCTACCAAATAAAAAAGCTCCCGGAATCGACGAATTACCTAATGAAGCTCTCAAACTGCTCCCTAATCATATACTAGCATCAATAACCGAAATATTTAACGCCTCACTGCAGCTTGCCCACTTCCCTGACAGATGGAAAACGTCCATTATCTGTCCCATACTTAAAAAAGGAAAATCCATCCATGAACCAACAAGCTACAGGCCCATCTCACTGCTACCTGCCATCTCAAAACTATTCGAAAGAATTGTTTTAAGAAGACTCAGAAAATCCCTAGAAGAAAAGAATCCACTCAGACCTGAACAATTTGGCTACCAAGCCAAACACTCAACATTGCACCAGCTAGTAGTTGTCACTGAAAAAATAAGAAAAGCCATGGACCTAGGCCAAATAACAGGAGCCGTATTCTTCGATATCGCCAAAGCATTCGATAAAGTCTGGCACGAAGCCCTTCTCTACAAAATGTGCAAAAAGCACCTTCCCGGAGACATCATAAAAATAACGCAAAACTTCTTAACAAATAGAACATTCAAGGTACGAGTCAAAAATGAACTTTCAACAGCTAGGAACATCCTTGCCGGGGTCCCCCAAGGATCAGTCACAGGACCAACCTTATTTGACATATTTATAGACGACTTCCCCTGTATTGAAGACACCTCTTTACACCTATTTGCCGATGATACCGCCATTTTAGCCTCAACATATAACTTCGACAATCTCCACATGAAACTCCAAGAGGCCTGCATCTTTTCCACGCTCTGGTGTAAGGAATGGCGAGTTACAATGAACCCCCAAAAAAGTGAAGCAATCATTTTTTCCAGAAAAAAAGAAAAAATTAAGAAACCTTTAGACGAACTTTTTGTCTTCGAAGACAATATTAAATGGAAAGAGAACATCCGATACCTAGGGATGACCCTAGACGAGCACCTAACCTTCAAAAAACACATCGAAAACAGAATTAATTTGGCGAAAGCTGCCCAACACCGACTATCCCTACTTCTAGGACCAAAAAGCAAATTATCCCTTCATTGCAAAAGAACCATTTACACATCAATAATAAGACCAATACTCATATACGGCCACCCAATTTTTATGACAGCACATAAGACCATCCTTAAAAAGCTAGAAGTATTTGAAAATAAAATGATCAGAAAAATCATGTCTCCACCCTGGTTCGTTCGGAACACAATCCTCAGGAACGATCAAAATATCGAAAACATCAATGACTACATTATTAGACAATCATTTAAATTTTACGAAAAATCCGAAAAATTAGAAAATCCCACCTTTAAGGAAGCCACAAACTACAAATGCGGAAAAAGGAAAATAAGGAATTTGAAACCTAGACAAATTCTCCATCAATTAAGCCAGAATGACGAAAAGTGGAAAAAAGGAAAAACAAACCCACCTTGAATATCAAACAAGCCCGAAAAAACCTTCTCAAGAAAAATATCCACAAGGACCTGAGAATCCGGACCCAACGACATCATTATAAATTATAATTGTAAATGAACCCCTGTACATAACCATCCCCCTCAGTATATTGTAAATATGATGATCTAGGTTGTTCTTTTTGAACGGCACCTAATAAAGTTATTTGGAACTATTGCTATCTTGAGATCTCATGGAGTGGATACGTGCCAGTTTTCGTGCTTCTTCGGCTCTTGCCCCTAGAGTTTGGATGAAATCGTCGTCTTCTGGCAATAACTTGGGGAATAACACGTCAAGTGGAGTCTCGGCTTCACGCCCGTGTACAAGGAAAAATGGGGTGAACCCAGTAGACTCTTGTTTTGCTGTGTTGTATGCAAATGTAACGAATGGAAGAATCCTGTCCCAATCTTTCTGGTTGACATCTACATACATGGACAGCATATCTGCTATGGTCTTATTCAACCTCTCCGTGAGTCCGTTTGTCTGGGGGTGATAGGCGGTCGTCTTTCGATGGGTTATTCTGCACTGGTTGTTCAGATCACTTATCATTGAAGATGTGAAGTTCCTTCCTCTATCCGTGATTAATTCCCTCGGCGCGCCGTGCTTTAAGATGACATCTTCAATGAAGAATTTGGCGACTTCCATGGATTCACTTGTGGGTAGAGCTTTAGTTATCGCATATTTCGTTAGGTAGTCCGTACATACAATAATCCAACGGTTGCCACCTTCTGATGTTGGAAATCTCCCCAGGAGATCCATTCCTACCTTTTCAAAGGCAACTTCAGGAACAGGTATTGGCTGTAAGTGCCCTGAGGGGAGTTGGGGCTGATGTTTACGCCTCTGACAATCTGAACAGTGTGCCACATACCTTCTAACCGTTCTATACATTCCGGGCCAGTAATACTTTTTTCTTATTCGGTCATAGGTTTTAGTAAATCCGAGGTGACCAGCCGTGGGTGAATCATTTCAGTAATTCCTGCCTTAAATGGCGTGGAACCACCAAAAGCCATGGTTTCCCCATTGGATCATAATTTTTTCTGTAAAGCGTGTTATCGATTTTTACAAAGGAATTATTAGGAGAACTTTGTAATTTGTCAGCGATTTTTCTAATAGCTTGATCATTCATCTGCTCTTCGCTAAAGTTCTGCAAAGTCACTATGCTTGGAATATCTTCCTCCATATCTTCACTGTATTCTAATGGACTTCTTGATAAGCAGTCTGCGTCCTGATGTTTCCTTCCGCTCTTATACACGACAGTGACGTCAAACTCTTGCAGCCGAAGTGCCCATCTTGCTAACCTCCCACATGGGTCTTTGAGGTTGGTCAGCCAGCACAAAGAGTGGTGGTCTGTAACAATAGTGAACGGCTGTCCAAAGACATATGGTCGGAATTTATTGATAGCCCAAATGATGGCAAGGCATTCCCTTTCTGTGGTTGAATAGTTTTTTTCTGCCTTTTTTAAGGTTCTGGATGCATAAGCAATGGCTCTTTCCTTTCCCTTTTGTATCTGCACTAATACTGCTCCTATTCCGTAGTTGCTTGCGTCAGTGTGTATTTCGGTTGGGGATGAGTAATCAAAATGTCCAAGAGCGGGTTCGGAAATTAATGCTGACTTGAGAGCTTCAAATGCATTTTGCTCTTCCTGGTTCCAATTAAATGCTGAGTCTTTCTTCAAAAGGTCATTCAAGGGTTGGGCTACGTGGGCATAATTGGGTATGAAGCGGCGGTAGTAGGATGAAAGGCCAAGAAAACTTCTAACTTCCTTCAATGACCTTGGCGTAGCGAAGTCGCGGACTGCTCGAATCTTTTCTTGGTCGGGACGAATTCCATTTTCACTCACCTCATGTCCAAGAACCGTGATAGTTTTTGCACCAAACTTGCATTTCTTGGAATTGAGACATGATCCAGCTTTCTTAAGGCAATTTAATACAAGTAGAAGGCGTCTTAGGTGTTCTTCAAAGCCATCTGAAAAAACGATGATGTCATCGAGGTAACACAAGCAAATGGTCCACTTAAGACCCTTCAGAAGATTATCTATCGTTCGTTCGAAGGTAGCTGGAGCATTACATAACCCAAATGGCATTACTTTGAACTCGTACAGTCCATCTGGAGTTATAAATGCTGTCTTCTCACGGTCCGATTCTTCTACGTCGATTTGCCAGTACCCTGATTGGAGGTCCATGGAAGAATAAAATCTAGCTCCCCGTAAGCAGTCTAAAGTGTCGTCGATCCTTGGGAGAGGATAGACATCCTTTTTTGTTATTTTGTTAAGGCGGCGGTAATCGACGCAGAATCTCCAGCTTCCATCCTTTTTTCTTATCAATACTACAGGCGAGGCCCACGGACTTTCAGAGGGCTGAATGATGTCAAGTTTTTCCATCTTGTTTACCTCATCCTGAATAATTTGGCGTTCTCTTGGTGCAACTCGGTAAGGTCTTTGTTTGGTCGGTAGGTGGTCTCCAGTGTTAATTCGGTGTTTAACATTGACGTCCTTGAATTGTTTTCTTTTACTAAATTCGAAAATATCCGTATAGTTTTTTAACAAATTTCTTAATTTTTCTTTTTGAGATTCTTCAAGTGAATCATCTATAAAAATTTCCAAGATTTTTGGGTCTTCAGAATGTTCCGCCTCTGTTTCAACTTGGTTACAATCAGCTAGAGTACATAATTGACTATCTTCGATGACAGCACTATCGGCTACATGCATCGCCTGTGGGATTAGTTTCGGATATGGACTCCAATTCACCACCCAAAGTTTACCTCGGTTATTGGTAAGTGAAATGACAGAGGAGGGAGCCGTTAGTTCTCTTTCCAGCAATAGCTCTTTTCGACATTCTGCCACCACAATTGCGTCATTAGGAATGTCACGACTTGCTACTTCTATTAACTGAATAGAGGCGGGTTCGATTCTATATTCCAATTCCGAGTAGAGAGGTGAGCTGTTCTTAGGGGTATCCTCAAAAAGACATTTTTCTAAGAAGAGTGTGTCGTCAGCTGAATCAATTATCGCCCTAGATAACTTCAAAAAGTTCCAACCAAGAATAACTTCGTAACTACAGTCTTCCATAACGACAAATTCAAAGCTTTCCTGTAGTCCATTCAAGTCCAGTTTCAGTGTGCAGCGTCCTTTTGGTCTTACAATTTTACCGTTGGCTACTCGTAATGTGACGTCAGTTTCGGCAAACATTATTTTTCTTAGTTTGAGTCTGAACCTCTCAGAAATGACAGAATATGAGGCTCCTGAGTCGACGAGGGCACGCGTCATTTTTCCTTCTATTTTAATGTCTATGTAATTTTCTTTTAATTCTAAGGTGGTCGATAAGGGAGGATTTATAAATTTTGCGGCCTTACCTCCAAAATAGGACGCATCTTCTAGTTTTCTGACGGGAACGGCGAGGCGACTGGCTGGGTCTTCTATCAGGAGACGAATATTGTCCTTTTCGGCCAGTGTAAGGAGAGGGGCTTCGGTAGCGGCGTCTATTTTCTCTTGGCTGGTCGTCGTTGGGCTCTTGGCTGCTCCGAGAATTATAGAATGTTCTAGGCTCTAGCCTATCTCTCTGCTTGTAATTCCAAGTTTGTTCTCCTTCATATTCTCTCCTCCTGTCACGGCAGTAGCGCACGACGTGGCCAGGGCGTCCGCAGTGGAAACAGATTGGCTTACCTTCCGTGGTTCGCCATTCGTTGGTATCGCGTCTTCCGTTTACTTGTTTTGGCTGCTGCGGTCTTATCGTTTGGGCCACATATCTATTATTATAAAACTCTCGGAGTCTTTCCTTCTGTGGGTAACTTCTCCTAGGCTTTGAGATTGGCGCCAGGGTTCTTCCAATCTCCTCCTTTACCATATCTTCGATGGTAGAAATTTTTGGTTCCTCTCGAGTAGAGCCTAATGCCCGCTGTACCTCCTCACGAACAATTTGCCTGATCATAGATGACAGATCTGCCCTGTCATCATGATCACTGAGAGATGCCACATTTGGTAGTCGCTCGTATTTGGTAGGGGTCACTCGCTTACAGTGTAGGCTTTCAATGCGGCGACATTCGGTGACGAATTGCTCAGTGTTATGCACATCCCTTGGGAGAAGTGCCTGGTAGAGCTCCTCAGCTATCCCTTTCATCAGATGGGATATTTTATCTTCCTCATTCATTTGTGGATCTACCTCTTTGCAAAGGCGCAGGACGTCTTGGATGTAATATTCGGTGCTTTCTCCTTTTAATTGTGCGCGAGTTTTGAGTATTTTCTCAGCTCGCAGTCTTGAGCTTTCATTTTTTCCAAATACATTTTCTAATTGTGACATGAACTCCGTCCATGTCTGGATGCTTTCCTCGTTGTTTTCATACCATTTGAGAGCAGTGCCAGTAAGATAGAAATAAACGTTAGCGAGACAAAGGGTTTCATCCCATTGGTTGTGCTTCGCCACACGTTCATACCCTTTTAACCAGCTACGGGGATCTTCAACACCCTCACCAGAGAACATTGAGGGGTTTATAGGTAGATGTTGGACAAAAAAATGAACCTACCTGAGTAGTTGCTTCTTTCTTGATGTTCATGGTTTTTTCTTCTTGCTCAACCGAGTCAATTTTCCGTTTTTTTCTGAATGGGTATCGATCCAGCTTCTTCACCAGTTGTAACGTAGAAATCAAGCCTTGAAATATCCTAAGATGTAAAAGTATTTATTGATGACGTCACAGCGACGAGTCGACAATTATTAACAAGTCAGCAAAACTATATACAGCTAGAGAATCTTAAGCAAGCAAGCAAAGAAATATTTTAAAGATGATTTCACAAATACAGATTAATATATATTTTTATAATCTGTTGAATATATTTTCATTGAATAATATTAAATTAAATAATAAAATATTTCTTCTCCACAATATATATTATATTATATATATATATATATTACACGTTATTTGTTTTCTTGGCCGACTGTTTTACATATGGTGTTATCTTAAAATTGCTTGTTGTGAATATTTTTTAGATTGAGATTATTAGCTAGTATGTAAAAAAATTAACTCTGTTGAAATTTAATTTTGTATTTATATATAAATAAAATTAACTCTGTTGATTTTTTTTGTATTTAATCGATAACAGCGAAGTTACGCATGTTAATGTTAGGGGAAAATATTTTGATGTTAAGCAAAACCTGCTCCATCTCGTTTTACATAAATGTTGAAAATTTGGTCGAAATTGATGCATTGTAACGAAAGTTTTTAGTGAACAACACTTATGAAATTTGCATTTTATTAATATAGATAAATGAGTTTTAAAAATTGCAAAAAAAAAATGCATCGGCCGGGAATCGAACCCTGGCCGCCCGCGTGGCAGGCGAGCATTCTACCACTGAACCACCGATGCTTTAAAAAAAATGGCCATATTTAGGTATTCATTCCATTCCGGATTAGTCCGCGTAAAAAAAAGTTCTTCAAATGAAAAAAAAAGAAATAGCCAAAAATACTAATCAAAATGCAGCCGAAAATTTTCCTCAGGTTTATAAAAAGCGACATGCAAAATTTGGTACCAATTGGTTCAGTAGTTTTTGAGTTTATCGCGAAACAGACAGACAGACAGAAATTGACTTTTATATATATAGAGATATATCCAGTTGGTCTCGAGGACCACACCATCACTATCTCCTCAGCGGCGAAGTACGCGATCTACGTATTCTTCGTAGATCACGAAATACGTAGTGTCGCTGGAGACCCACTGGTGATTCTCCACCAAACTCTGCAGCGCTGGCAGAGGCGCCATATTCATTGTACATAGTGTATATAATGCATATTATCTTTTTTAAATAGTGCAGACTGTGCACTTTGCATGTATTGACAAGATGTCAATAAAATTATTTCAATTGTAATTGTATATATATCCAAAGAAACAAAGGTCGCCTCTCAGTCAAAATAGATGTCAAAATCTGACGTCATCTATTGACCGTCGCCGCAAACTAGCGGTCTCGGGTCGGTGACAAAACCACAACACCAGCTTTGGCAAACTGAAAAGCGTCCGCCTAAAGACCATGGTTTCGGGCTAATGGCCCTCGTCAGCCTAGGGCGGACTTTATTCCATGAGATCCACACGGGATCTAATGGAATCTTGACAATCTTCCAAAGAGGTGTTTTGCTGGCAAAGTGGCTGGGCCAAATCTATGGCTAAAATATAGATGGAAATTTTGCCGGGAGGATATTGATCTAAAGAGACAAAGATCGCCTCCGATATGTTCCGATAAATATTGTTACGTCGTACCCAGACGTTATTCGTGTACTTTTCCTACTCAGGATGCCACAAAGATGTGAGCTCGAAGGGATTGCAGCTAAAGTTGGCGCTTTATAGTATCTCACTTAACAGAAGGAATACAAGTATACAGTTGCCTTCAACCTCCCCGTCAGAAGAATCCTTGGCACTGTGGATGTCCTCTTGTGAAGCGTTCCGCTCAACACTATACACATGCAGCCTGGCCCACACCGCCTTGTAGGCCGCTCCGATGTCAGTCTCTCCTGACACCGCCTTGTAGGATCATCCACACGCCCGGAGGTAACTCGCCGCCGTCTTCTCCTTGCCTCAGATATCGATGTCACCAGACGACTTCTCCCCCAGACTGCCATGTCCTCTCGGCGCACAAACATCCTTCAGGCCGACCGCTCTCTCGGTTCCTTCCTGACGGCACCAGCTGGACTGTCTGTCTGCCGCCCCCTCCTCTGGAATCTGTCACAATCAACACTTCCTTGTGGAGGGGCCCCTGCATACCTTCTTTACTTGGCTTGCCCACTTATTCTCTTCATCTTCTTTGCTGCACCGCTTCAATATTCTATGTTCCGATAAATATTTTACCTTTTCACTCAATGAGGGATTTGATCTTGGGTTTAGATATAAAAATACACAAATTCCATATCTTTCCACAAAGTCTGTTTATAACCATGTATAATGGGGATTTAAGATAAGGACA
This sequence comes from Cordylochernes scorpioides, assembly GCA_030710605.1. NCBI lineage: Eukaryota > Metazoa > Arthropoda > Arachnida > Pseudoscorpiones > Chernetidae > Cordylochernes > Cordylochernes scorpioides. The sequence goes on from CP092864.1 coordinate 147,075,824, forward strand.
TGTAAAGAATGTATTCAATTTTTTACCAAAAGAATCCCTGTCTAGAGAGCCAAGCTAATTAATCAAAACAAAGTTTTCTTCCAAAGCCAATTTACTACAAATCATTCCAGAGTTAATTTTTTTACCCCCAGCTTCGGCCAATTACGTGGAGAATTGACTTCCCAAAAACATAATTAAATTTACTTAAATATCTAATTAGGCAGTAAATTTGATGTTTGTGTGTGGAGAGATGAAAAAAGAAGAAATTAAATAACTCGGGTGAAATTTATTTATAATTTGTTTCAGTTTTCTAAAAACCTTTATTTTTTCGTGAAGAGTCTCACATTAACAAGTTAGATGAACTCCTCCTTTGCCGGTCCCAAGCCTGGATGAAAAAGGAGGAGGGGGAGCAGTAACAAGCTCACTAAAAAACCTGGGTTCAGCAGGCCTGGCTGATAGTACCCTGTAAGGGCTTCTAATCCAGGGATACAGTATGAGCAGCGTTTGTACTCCATGTTAGGAGCGGCTGTACATGGCATCTGTTCCTCATGTCAGAGGCAATCTACTTCACCCAGTCATGATGGTTGTCAAACCGACACCATCAAGGGACACAGCTTGATACCCTAATATGATTTAGTGGAGATAAGAAAGTAGAAGAACATGTTCGGTAGTAGGTAACAAGATGGCCATATGGATTCTGTGTTAATTTCTCATAATTCCATACAAGATGATTCCATTTGTCTTTACAGGGTGTATAAACTTTTTGATGTTTTTTATTATTTCAATATTTAGTCCATAAGTCTCCATGATGGGGAGCTGCTGTTGTTGGTTGTCTATCCACCACATGACAGTTGCTTCCATTCTAGAGTGTGAGTACAGACAACGCCGTGTGGGTCTTGTAGCCCAGGTACCATTAATTCTAAAATGTCCATAAGTCTCCATGATGGGGAGCTGCTGTTGTTGGTTGTCTATCCACCACATGACAGTTGCTTCCATTCTAGAGTGTGAGTACAGACAACGCCGTGTGGGTCTTGTAGCCCAGGTACCATTAATTCCAAAATGTCCATAAGTCTCCATGATGGGGAGCTGCTGTTGTTGGTTGTCTATCCACCACATGACAGTTGCTTCCATTCTAGAGTGTGAGTACAGACAACGCCGTGTGGGTCTTGTAGCCCAGGTACCATTAATTCTAAAATGTCCATAAGTCTCCATGATGGGGAGCTGCTGTTGTTGGTTGTCTATCCACCACATTGAGGTAACAGTCAAGCTTTGCCCTCGTTATTGTTCCTAGTACCGATGGTACAGGCCATGATAATCATGGTAGGTAGAAGTTGGCGATTACTTTTACTCTAGGTGCACCACATGTCTACACATGTGAAAAGCTGTTCGACACTGCACTTACAAGTGTGCCAGAGATTTCAAGAATCGGAGCCACTTGGGCATTTTTTTAATTAGAAAAAAAGTGACCAATTCGGGAATCGATCCCGGGTCGTAGCGGTCGAAAATCAACGTTTTAGACCACTCATCCACTGACCCTCTCTTTAAAGGAACCTTTGTTCACTTACTTACAAAACTTAACTTAAGGAAGTTGTACCTTTTAGCATGTATATCGGAATTCAGACAATAACTCTGAAAGATACACTCATGGACAAAACTTAACTTAAGGAAGTTGTACCTTTTAGCATGTATATCGGGATTCAGACAATAACTCTGAAAGATACACTCATGGACAAAACTTAAGGAAGTTGTACCTTTTAGCATGTATATCTGGATTCAGACAATAACTGAAAGATACACTCATGAACAAAACATAAGGAAGTTGTACCTTCTAGCATGTATATCGGGATTCAGACAATAACTCTGAAAGATACACTCATGGATATAACTTAAGGAAGTTGTACCTTTCAGCATGTATATCTGGATTCAGACAATAACTCTGAAAGATACACACACACACACACAAAAGCCTTTATTAAGACACACAGGTCTTACAGAGGATTCTCCTTGGGGTTACAAAACGGAGAAACCTATGAAAGTGGGAAATAAAAAATGGAGAAAGATTATATACATTTGGTAAATATATACAGATTATAAGAAAGAATAAAAAATAAGAAGAAAAAAAAATCAAAAAAAGAGAAAAAAAAAAAAATTTGGAAATATGGATGGGAGAAGTGGAGAGCGAAAAGAGGAAAGAAAACAGGTATTTACATATGGAACAAGACCATTTAAGCTCTCACACAGCACAGGTGGGCCATGTATTTTTTAAGAAATCTTTAAGAGATTTCCCAGGAAATCCTCGTGTTCAGGGTTGTAAGGTAAACACCGTTTTATCATTGTTAACTTATCGTATCTGCCTAAACAAATGATTGGATGTTGGTTCTGTCTTTCTCATCAAACAGAAATTTTTGGTATGTTTGAATGTTCGGTTAAGTCTTTCTTTTTTACAGCATTTTTATGGAAGTTATATAGATTTAGAGCTACTGAACTATTGTCTATAAAGTTGGATAATAAAGAATATAATGTGAAGTGTGTATGGCCTATCTTAGAGAAGAGTATTTTTCTTTCCGTGTCAAGAGGCATGCATTCAAATATATAATGTTCTAATTCATTTTCGGTTCTATTTTTGCATAGTTGGCAATACAAGTCTTCTGTCCTTAGATATTTTATATGGTCTTCTCGATATAAAACAAATAGAATTCTCAATTGCGCAATGAGGCGTTTAGCCGGCAGTGGGAGTTCACTTAGTAGATAGTTCTCTGCTGCGAATGTTTTATGTAAATATTTGTAGTGTGTGTGTAGCTTCGAATTGGTTATTCTTGATTGGTCGGTTTGGATAGACTGTTCTATAGTGATTCTGATAATTTGAGGTATTGCTTTCTGTAGAATATTGGGGTCTGAACAATTCTTTAACCACATGAATCCAGTTGAGGTTAGGATATTCATTAAATTTTCTGTAAAACCTATAAAGGCATTCGTCAGAGTGGACGTTTCCCATAATTGGGCTAGACAGATAACTCTGAAAGATACACTCATAGAGAAAACTTAAGGAATTTGTACCTTTTAGCATGTATATCTGGATTCAGACAATAACTCTGAAAGATACACTCATGGACAAAACTTAAGGAAGTTGTACCTTTCAGCATGTATATCGGGATTTAGACAATAACTCTGAAAGATACACTCATGGACAAAACTTAAGGAAGTTGTACCTTTTAGCATGTATATCGGGATTTAGACAATAACTCTGAAAGATACACTCATGGACAAAACTTAAGGAAGTTGTACCTTTTAGCATGTATATCGGGATTTAGACAATAACTCTGAAAGATACACTCATGGACAAAACTTAAGGAAGTTGTACCTTTTAGCATGTATATCGGGATTTAGACAATAACTCTGAAAGATACACACATGGACAAAACTTAAGGAAGTTGTACCTTTTAGCATGTATATCGGGATTTAGACAATAACTCTGAAAGATACACTCATGGACAAAACTTAAGGAAGTTGTACCTTTTAGCATGTATATCGGGATTCAGACAATAACTCTGAAAGATACACTCATGGACAAAACTTGAGGAAGTTGTACCTTTTAACATGTATATCGGGATTTAGACAATAACTCTGAAAGATACACTCATGGACAAAACTTAAGGAAGTTGTACCTTTTAGCATGTAAATCGGGATTCAGACAATAACTCTGAAAGATACACTCATGGACAAAACTTAAGGAAGTTGTACCTTTTAGCATGTATATCGGGATTCAGACAATAACTCTGAAAGATACACTCATGGACAAAACTTAACTTAAGGAAGTTGTACCTTTTAGCATGTATATCGGGATTCAGACAATAACTCTGAAAGATACACTCATGGACAAAACTTAACTTAAGGAAGTTGTACCTTTTAGCATGTATATCGGGATTCAGACAATAACTCTGAAAGATACACTCATGGACAAAACTTAAGGAAGTTGTACCTTTTAGCATGTATATCTGGATTCAGACAATAACTGAAAGATACACTCATGAACAAAACATAAGGAAGTTGTACCTTCTAGCATGTATATCGGGATTCAGACAATAACTCTGAAAGATACACTCATGGATATAACTTAAGGAAGTTGTACCTTTCAGCATGTATATCTGGATTCAGACAATAACTCTGAAAGATACACACACACACACACAAAAGCCTTTATTAAGACACACAGGTCTTACAGAGGATTCTCCTTGGGGTTACAAAACGGAGAAACCTATGAAAGTGGGAAATAAAAAATGGAGAAAGATTATATACATTTGGTAAATATATACAGATTATAAGAAAGAATAAAAAATAAGAAGAAAAAAAATCAAAAAAGAGAAAAAAAAAAAAATTTTGGAAATATGAATGGGAGAAGTGGAGAGCGAAAAGAGGAAAGAAAACAGGTATTTACATATGGAACAAGACCATTTAAGCTCTCACACAGCACAGGTGGGCCATGTATTTTTTAAGAAATCTTTAAGAGATTTCCCAGGAAATCCTCGTGTTCAGGGTTGTAAGGTAAACACCGTTTTATCATTGTTAACTTATCGTATCTGCCTAAACAAATAATTGGATGTTGGTTCTGTCTTTCTCATCAAACAGAAATTTTTGGTATGTTTGAATGTTCGGTTAAGTCTTTCTTTTTTACAGCATTTTTATGGAAGTTATATAGATTTAGAGCTACTGAACTATTGTCTATAAAGTTGGATAATAAAGAATATAATGTGAAGTGTGTATGGCCTATCTTAGAGAAGAGTATTTTTCTTTCCGTGTCAAGAGGCATGCATTCAAATATATAATGTTCTAATTCATTTTCGGTTCTATTTTTGCATAGTTGGCAATACAAGTCTTCTGTCCTTAGATATTTTATATGGTCTTCTCGATATAAAACAAATAGAATTCTCAATTGCGCAATGAGGCGTTTAGCCGGCAGTGGGAGTTCACTTAGTAGATAGTTCTCTGCTGCGAATGTTTTATGTAAATATTTGTAGTGTGTGTGTAGCTTCGAATTGGTTATTCTTGATTGGTCGGTTTGGATAGACTGTTCTATAGTGATTCTGATAATTTGAGGTATTGCTTTCTGTAGAATATTGGGGTCTGAACAATTCTTTAACCACATGAATCCAGTTGAGGTTAGGATATTCATTAAATTTTCTGTAAAACCTATAAAGGCATTCGTCAGAGTGGACGTTTCCCATAATTGGGCTAGACAGATAACTCTGAAAGATACACTCATAGAGAAAACTTAAGGAATTTGTACCTTTTAGCATGTATATCTGGATTCAGACAATAACTCTGAAAGATACACTCATGGACAAAACTTAAGGAAGTTGTACCTTTCAGCATGTATATCGGGATTTAGACAATAACTCTGAAAGATACACTCATGGACAAAACTTAAGGAAGTTGTACCTTTTAGCATGTATATCGGGATTTAGACAATAACTCTGAAAGATACACTCATGGACAAAACTTAAGGAAGTTGTACCTTTTAGCATGTATATCGGGATTTAGACAATAACTCTGAAAGATACACTCATGGACAAAACTTAAGGAAGTTGTACCTTTTAGCATGTATATATGGATTCAGACAATAACTCTGAAAGATACACACACACACACACACACAAAAGCCTTTATTAAGACACACAGGTCTTACAGAGGATTCTCCTTGGGGTTACAAAACGGAGAAACCTATGAAAGTGGGAAATAAAAAATGGAGAAAGATTATATACATTTGGTAAATATATACAGATTATAAGAAAGAATAAAAAATAAGAAGAATAAAAAAAATCAAAAAAAAAGAGAAAAAAAAAAAATTTTGGAAATATGGATGGGAGAAGTGGAGAGCGAAAAGAGGAAAGAAAACAGGTATTTACATATGGAACAAGACCATTTAAGCTCTCACACAGCACAGGTGGGCCATGTATTTTTTAAGAAATCTTTAAGAGATTTCCCAGGAAATCCTCGTGTTCAGGGTTGTAAGGTAAACACCGTTTTATCATTGTTAACTTATCGTATCTGCCTAAACAAATAATTGGATGTTGGTTCTGTCTTTCTCATCAAACAGAAATTTTTGGTATGTTTGAATGTTCGGTTAAGTCTTTCTTTTTTACAGCATTTTTATGGAAGTTATATAGATTTAGAGCTACTGAACTATTGTCTATAAAGTTGGATAATAAAGAATATAATGTGAAGTGTGTATGGCCTATCTTAGAGAAGAGTATTTTTCTTTCCGTGTCAAGAGGCATGCATTCAAATATATAATGTTCTAATTCATTTTCGGTTCTATTTTTGCATAGTTGGCAATACAAGTCTTCTGTCCTTAGATATTTTATATGGTCTTCTCGATATAAAACAAATAGAATTCTCAATTGCGCAATGAGGCGTTTAGCCGGCAGTGGGAGTTCACTTAGTAGATAGTTCTCTGCTGCGAATGTTTTATGTAAATATTTGTAGTGTGTGTGTAGCTTCGAATTGGTTATTCTTGATTGGTCGGTTTGGATAGACTGTTCTATAGTGATTCTGATAATTTGAGGTATTGCTTTCTGTAGAATATTGGGGTCTGAACAATTCTTTAACCACATGAATCCAGTTGAGTTTAGGATATTCATTAAATTTTCTGTAAAACCTATAAAGGCATTCGTCAGAGTGGACGTTTCCCATAATTGGGCTAGACAGATAACTCTGAAAGATACACTCATAGAGAAAACTTAAGGAATTTGTACCTTTTAGCATGTATATCTGGATTCAGACAATAACTCTGAAAGATACACTCATGGACAAAACTTAAGGAAGTTGTACCTTTCAGCATGTATATCGGGATTTAGACAATAACTCTGAAAGATACACTCATGGACAAAACTTAAGGAAGTTGTACCTTTTAGCATGTATATCGGGATTTAGACAATAACTCTGAAAGATACACTCATGGACAAAACTTAAGGAAGTTGTTCCTTTTAGCATGTATATCGGGATTTAGATAATAACTCTGAAAGATACACTCATGGACAAAACTTAAGGAAGTTGTACCTTTTAGCATGTATATCGGGATTTAGACAATAACTCTGAAAGATACACTCATGGACAAAACTTAAGAAAGTTGTACCTTTTAGCATGTATATCGGGATTTAGACAATAACTCTGAAAGATACACTCATGGACAAAACTTAAGGAAGTTGTACCTTTTAGCATGTATATCGGGATTCAGACAATAACTCTGAAAGATACACTCATGGACAAAACTTAAGGAAGTTGTACCTTTTAACATGTATATCGGGATTCAGACAATAACTCTGAAAGATACACTCATGGACAAAACTTAAGGAAGTTGTACCTTTTAACATGTATATCGGGATTCAGACAATAACTCTGAAAGATACACTCATGGACAAAACTTAAGGAAGTTGTACCTTTTAGCATGTAAATCGGGATTCAGACAATAACTCTGAAAGATACACTCATGGACAAAACTTAAGGAAGTTGTACCTTTTAGCATGTATATCGGGATTCAGACAATAACTCTGAAAGATACACTCATGGACAAAACTTAACTTAAGGAAGTTGTACCTTTCAGCATGTATATCGGGATTCAGACAATAACTCTGAAAGATACACTCATGGACAAAACTTAACTTAAGGAAGTTGTCATCAGAATTTAAACGCTTATGGAGATATGTATCTTTATTTTGAATCTTCTCAAGCTTTCGGGCTCGTCTGCCCCTCCACAGGAGAAAACAATATATAACGAAAATATAACGCCGCCTGATTAGCATGTATATCGGGATTCAGACAATAACTCTGAAAGATACACTCATGGACAAAACTTAAGGAAGTTGTACCTTTTAGCATGTAAATCTGGATTCAGACAATAACTGAAAGATACACTCATGAACAAAACATAAGGAAGTTGTACCTTCTAGCATGTATATCGGGATTCAGACAATAACTCTGAAATATTACAGTGACCTTTATTGAAGACACACGAGATAACTAGGTGTGAATAAAATTGCCTCTGTCTCCTTCAAAAAAAAAAATAGACGACAGGTGACAATAAAGACTTTTCACTACTTAAGTTCTGTCTATGAGAATAGAATTGGAATGCTTCCAACATTGCAGAATTTTGATCATCATGGCTAATGCACCTATTTTATTTTAATTTGTAAGATTATTTTAAATTCGAATTTATATTTCACATTTATTTATTTTATTAAATAGGATATATATATATATTATAAGCACATTTATGTATTATAAAATCACCATTTGTATATTGGTACACTGTGTGACTTCACTGCTCTTTTTGATGTGAGAAATAAATAAATTATTCTGGAGGCTACTTAAAGTTATCTCATTATTCCCTTATATAAATTTGTAGGATGGTTGAAACACGCTCTGGTAAGATACAAGACCCGGCACAGGAGAGAATCAAGGTTGAAGAGACTGCCAAGCCGCAACTCTCTTGGGGAAACAATTGTAATTAAATCTTTCTTTAAGTTTTCTTCTGTAAAAAGATATAGCTCGCGGGTTAGTTAGGTGTTCCAAGTCAAGTTAAAATATTATAGCGTTGTTGGTTGACAAAGAATAACTTCCGTGGGCACAAAGGATCTTTAGGACTTTATTTAAGCCTAATAGATAAAATAATTACAGAAGAGTGCAAAAATAAAACAACAATAAAGAAAACAGCAGTTACAAACTCACCCACTGCAGCACAGTGAGGGAAAGCAGGAGCAGAACAGGAGACAGAAGTTCGTAAAACCTTCTAGAACTTCCAGGAAGTACACCGGCGTCGGAACAGCAGTCCGACCTCTTGAGACAGCAGCTTGCTTGGAGTCCACCACGTAGCTTCGTTCTTCTTCTCCTCTTGCATGAGTTCCTCATCCCTATATATCCCGGAGTAGATCTTTCCAGAACGGTCATTGTTGGTCAGCTAATCAGAAAGCCGCCATCGCTAAGCCTTGCGCAATCGCTTTAGATTGGCCAATCAGTTGTTCTCCGATTTTTCTACATTATTCTTGAACGTTCTGAAACATTCTATTCTGGAATGTGCTTTTAATTCTACCTAATAATAAATAATTTCTCATTGTTAACATCATATGACTATTCTATTCACGGCCTAAAATTATTGTATATTATAGACAAATGTAAAGGCATACATGTATGACAGCGCAAGTGTCCCTAAGGGTACATAGCGCTTTAAATTGAAATAAAATTTAAAAATTAATGCTTTAAATCCTTTAATTTTCAATTTAATTAATACCTATTATCATTGGGTAAAGGTTATCGATATAAACACAAGACCAAATTTCAATTATTAGGATTTAAAGAACGTACGACCTCTGTACGTGCTTCGAAAATGGAACAACGGCAATTACGGGAAGAACAGTTACTTGAATAAAATATGGCGGCCCCAGGGTGGCCGGCCCTTTCTGAAATGTAAATTGGATCGCATCAAACAAATGAAATCAATTCATCGTTTCCTTCTTCTTGTATTTCAAATAGATTTGACCAATGACTAAAAGATATATGTAACGTTGATAAATCAAAACCATTAATATAAATAGGATGAATGAAAAGTATCGTATTTTTCATTTACGACCATAAATAGGAAAGGAAAACATTAAAAGACACGAATGTCTCTTTTATACATAAAACAAACTTCTACCATTTGAAATTACAAAATATTTTCTCACAATGAGTTTCTTTTTATTACAAAACGCTAGCTTTCAAGTGATAATCTCTCTTCAACGGACTTAATAAAACAATATCGACTATATTGTCAGGAGGACAGAGTTTCCTGGTATTCCCTCTTATCTTTTTTTTTTTTTTTTGCTTATCCCTAGTACACGTGGTACGGGCCATGATAATCATTGTGGGTAGCTAGCGACTGCTTTTTACTGTAAGTGCACCACATGTCTACACATGTGAAAAGCAGTTCGACTTTGCACTTACAAATGTGCCAGAGCCCCGTTTGGTTACTTGCACTCGCTGGTGGGGTTGGACTTTTGCAAGAATCGGGGCCATTGGATCATTTTTTTTTTAACAGAAAAAAGTGTCCAATGCGGAAATTGAACCCGATTCGTAGTGGTCGAAAACCAAACGGTTTAACCAGCTTTCCACTTTTCATATATTTTAAATTAAAATTTATATTTATTTTATTAAACAGAATATATATGTCATGACCGAATGGAAGGGTACAACCGTTATACTTACAATCCCCAAGAATTAGTTCCAGCCAAGTGAGCAGCGACGTGCCGTAGCATTCGATGTCTGCCACGTTTATTTTTGTACAGTTTTTAATAAATGGATGAATTTGCATATTTACATTTTAACACAAGTTTAACATATTTACATACTTATTTTGGCGGGAAAAAAATTATAGATCTTGATATTATACACAAATTATGACATATATATATTATAAACAGATTATGTATTATAAAATCACCATTTGTATTTTGGTACACTGTATGACTTCACAGCTCTCTTTGATGTGAGAAATAAATAAATTATTCTGGAGGCTACTTAAAGTAAAGTTATATCATTATTCCCTTATACAAATTTGTAGGATGGTTGAAACACGCTCTGGTAAGATGAAAGACCCAGCACAAAAGAGAATCAAGGCTGAAGAGTCTATGGATAATATTACTACTATGGATACTATTACTAAACGATCTTTTGATCAAATATCAAGTTCCTAATAGTGAAGTGGTATGTTATGCGGATGATGTATCAATTATATGCTGGCACAACAATTGCAAAGACCTGGAATTAGTTATAGAAAAGGCATTAAATACGATTGATGTATGGTGTAAGAGTAACAAACTTGAAATAAGTCTAGAAAAAACTAATATACTTTATTTACATAACAAAGAAAAAATTCCAATCAAATTTAATAATGAAATAATCATACCAACTCTGAAGACCAAAATTTTAGGAATAATAATTGCAAATCACAGAAGAAGAAACAAAATAAATTTTACATACCACATAGAAGAAATAGTAAATCGTACAAAACGTTTTAAAAATTATCTCTTCTCAATTTGCGGGAAATCTTGGGGTTTAAGCACCCAGAAAAGGCTAACTTTATATAAATCCATTTTCAGACCAATACTTACATATGGAGCCGAAATTTGGTTCAAATATTTAAATAAAAAATGTTTACAAAAACTAAATTCAACCCAATATCAAATACTGACATGGTGTATACAAGCCTATAAATCCACATCATATAGCTGTGTTCATAGTTTGGCCAACATTCCTTTGATATCAGACTTTATCGAATCCAGAATCATGATATCTGATCTGAGAAACTTATCCCCAGATGATCAACAAATTTATGACCCATTTATTCCAGGAATTATAGATACCTTTCTCAAATCAAGAATGAATATTCTGAAAAACGAAGCAAATAATACTTTCTTAAGCTTTTTTCCCCAAGAAATCCCTAAATACTTTCGTCCAAATTTTTATAATACTCAATTTGTTACAAACCACGGAAATTTCAAAAGTTTTCTAAATAGAATAAAGGCAGTGGAGGATTCAAGTTGCTTTTGTGGTATGGAGGAACAAACCTCAAGACATCTACTGATCGATTGCCCAGCATTTCAAGATTATAGAATGAAGAATGAACTAGTTGTTTATAATTTAAACGATTTGATTTCCGATAAAAAATCATATCTAAAGTTCAATTCATTTTGTAAATACATTCTAAAATTTCTACAAAATCTGAATTTCTAATGTTTTTATTCGTTGAATAATGTAAATAACTTATGTAAACAAACTTCTCTCCTTGTTTGGCGCAAGTATCCCTTGAGGGATATAGCGCTTTGGAAATAAAATAATTGTAATTGTAATTGTCTGCCAAGCCGCAACCTGGTGCAACAATTTCTGAGGAATGGAAAATATTTAATGGCGAAATAGATATATACCTTTCGTTTCAGCATTTTCATCGCAAAAATTAATAACAGAAGTTACAACGTAATGGATTTCTGAAACATACATCTGAAACAAGACATAAGTTAAAATTTACAAGTGCGGCAAGTTACTCTTAGAAAAATTATATGGAAATCCTGAGAAAAGCTACTACTAGAGTCTTCTATATCTCATGAATGCAAAATATTTAATGGAGAAATAGATATACTCCTTTCGTTTCAGAATTTTAATCGCAAAAATAAATAACAGAAGTTTCAACATAATGGATCTATATTAAGACACCTTTTCATGCCCAGTTCAATTATATGCCATGAACAACCAACCCCTCCATACCTGTCATATATATCTATACTCAAAGTTGTTATCTGAATCCCGAAATACATGCTAAAAGGTACAACTTCCTTAATTTTGTCCATGAGTGATTATAACCTGCCCAATCATTAGAGCTGTGATTTCTCTAGAGGGAGCAGGAAGAACTTATTGCCTACGTCGCTGACTCACCAGCAGATTCCAAGTGGACATCCCTCTCCTCAAAAGGTCCTGACACATAACACATAACTAATCTCATGACGAGCTTCAGATGGTTTATTATCTCTACCACTAACACTGAATCCTTGGCTAAGACTGGACTCTAACCCTTGCACACTGATAGATGTCAAGTACTCCCATAAGCTGATTCATTCATTTTTCAATCATATCAACAATAATTTACTTTTCTTATTTCAAAGATAGTTTTATAAATAAGTTGCATGTTTTCAATAATTTTGTATATTTATAGATAACATTTGAGATGTATTATAGCTATTCATTATTTTTTTATTTGATCAGCCCCCAGGTACCTGAGGAGGACATAATGCTATTGACAACCTTTCTCTCTTTTTGTTTACATTTTTATTTTCCGAAGTAAAAAGAAAAGAGGATTGAAAGTGGCTTGAGTTGAGTTTGGCACACAGAGTATGTAGTTTTCATGGGCAGAAAGGTTTACTCAAATTGAGATATTAATAGTAAAATATCGCCCATCTATGAGTACTGTATTTGCAGTTCATATGCAAATGATCCAGTCAATTTGACTTGGGCAGAATTTTGCTTGAAGACTTAAAACGTTGTGAAGTGCCAAAACTCCCATTAAGGCAATACTAGGAGTAAGTGGATGGAATATTGAGGGATTTTAAATTGAGGACATGAGATAAGAAACAAAAAAAAAATAGCTGCTAATCAGAGTGGAGAGCGAGGTGATTAAAAAATGCACAGGTATATATTTGCGTGCATTCCTACCAAGTGGTTTAACAATCACGATGCATACTATTGCCATACTCCAACCCGTTTGCGTAAGACTTTTTAAAACGAGACTTTAAATCATTGTACTTCAAACTATCGCATTTGAGAAACAATTTAGTGTTGTTTTGGATTGGTACTTTTACAACATTCACCCTTCAGTCCCTATTAAGTCCATCTAATTACAACTTGTTAAGGTTATTTAATAGGAGCGTGTGAAGGCACCCTATTCACACCAGATAATAAGAAGAAGGGGTTTATGTGATCGGCTGCATTCATGATAATCTTTATTTGATGCTAGTGAAGGGACTGGATTTTTATCTATTTTATTGCCCGGTTGTCCCTTTTCTTAGACTGCAGAAAGCCAACCTTTGGAGCTAGTTGTCACAATATCTATTACATTTTGTACCCATTAGGTGTCAAGGTTGTGCATTGAAAAGGCTAGTATTTTTTTATCTAATAAAATTTATTAATAAAAATTGATGCAAGAGAAAAAGGGGAATAATATTGAAATATATTCAAAAAATAATAATACTAATATATGTCATAATTTGTACATAACTGGATGCAAACCCGCCCCAATATGTATGCAATGTATGTTTTAAAAGATTTTAATAAAGACAAGGCTTAAGAATCTGGGAGAAATTTAGAGAAAGGCCAAGAGAGGAAGCAATCATTAGCAGGTTTTATTATCCCGGAACTCATAAAACTGAGTTCAAGAACCTAGCATTTCCTGGGACAGGTCAGCACAAGTCCAGAACAAAGGATAGCAGAGACCCAATGAGAGAATAGTAGATTTTGCTAGGAACCAATGGAAATCCAGCACCCCTGGTAATCCAGCCAATCAGAACCCTGAGTAGTTTTCTTCTTAAATCGGGAACGAAGAATAGGCAGTCAGGAGTGTACCACCATAGAGTCAAGTTAGCCCCTGGACAGCACCGAGTTAGCCCCTGGACAGCATCGAGTTAGCCCCTGGACAGCACCGAGTTAGCCCCTGGACAGCACCGAGTCAGGACCTTGGACAGCACCGAGTTAGGACCGTGGCGCCATAGAAATCAGCTTGGAGCAAAATCCCATCTCCTCAATCCTCAGATAAGTCAATTCTCAATCATGGAATAGATAGTCGATAGCCAACTCCTCAACCCCTTTTTCTCCCTAGATTACTAGCCTTTTTCAACTCAATCAACCCTGTTTTTTTCGTTATTTTCCCCTGTATGCAGAACTTACCACTCAAACGACTGCGCTAACACCAATTCAATCAATTATCAACCAACTTCAAAAGATTTCGCACCGACGATACCACATATATATATAAATATATATATATAACCTATAAAGGACTATTGCTGGTGTCAAAAATAAATATAAATGGAATAGAAAAAGGACTTACTGTAGGGGGAAAGCCATCGACCAAAAAAAAATCGCCGGCGGTACTGTCAGCTGCCCTCCTTTTTTTTTTAAACTTGGCGCCATCTACCATTCAAACCATGCTGCGCCCCCTATGAGCGAACTCTGAGAGCCTTTTAATTAAAAAAAAAAGCTTAATATTATTAGGGTTTTATATTGAATATATATTATGTTCTTTTTTTTTAACTCTAAATATTTAATAAAATAAAAAAAAAAAAACAGAAAGAGCAAAAGACAATTTCATGCCTGTCTTTATGGGTGATGGGATCTGGGTCTTCTTCTCAGTTGAAGGTTGAGGTTGTTGGTGGTGGTGGGGGTTCACAGACTCATCTATTGTCTGGTCATCTCCAGGCTGCTGAGCGGGTCGGCCTCCATCACTGAAGGACTCTTGGCATCTCACTGAGGGGCTCTTGACATCTCACTGAGAAACTCTTGGCATTGGGGTGCAGCAGGTCACATGGGGAGTTTAGACCAGGAAGGCCAGGGAGGTCTATAGGCCTTTTAAAAATCTTCTTTCAGCCACACTTTCCAGCTCCCACACCAGGCTTGGTGTAGTTCCTCACGCACACTTTCTGGTCAGTGGTGAGCTCCTGTAGCATGCCATCTCCTTGAAGGTGTCCATAGGGTTCTGGACCTGGAGTAGGGTTGGCTTGTAGTCCAGACTGCATGCTACAGCAGTCAGTTGGCTGTCAGAATTGGTCCTCAGGGACTCATGCCTCCCCTGCCACAACACTCTCACATACAGGTGAGCTCCTCTTCAATCATTAACATTGTTCCCCCTACAGCAGACATCCTTTCATTCCATTTAAATTTATTTAGATCACCAGCTAAGCCATTTGCAACCAATTACATTATATTTGTCTTCCGCATCCTCAACACATAGAGACCATATTTTAGGTCTAATAGATCTCGTCAGTCCAGGGCTGGTGGCCTTTATTTAAAGAAATTCACAAAGGATTCAATGAATACTCAGAATTGGATATGGATTTTTTCTCCATTTATGTTTCAGCTTTAAACTTGCTTAGCCACTTTGCCATCTTCAAACCTCTAAAGATTACATGAATACCTTTTGGAGCTCTCATAAAATCAAGTCTAGCCCTTGAATTACACTGAAACCATGAAGCCATGGTCGGACTTCAGAGTTTGCCAAAGCCAGTGTTGAAACTTTGTCACCGACCTGAGTCTGCTAGTTTCCAGAGATAGTCAATAGATGGCACTTACTTTAAGCTTCTATTTTTGTGGAAAAGGTGACCTTCTTTATCGATATATATTTTAATAACAATTACAAAAAAAAAAAAATAATAATTGTTGATATTTGTTGTTGTTGAATGGCTTATTGTCAATTGAATTATTAAATCCCTAAAATTGGTTGCCTCTAATGTTAATGCCTCTAGCATTAATTAAATATCACACTATTGTGGATACAAATTGTAAAAGAGATACGATTATTTAGAAAAAATATATCTTATGAATGTTTGTTTTTATCGAACTGAGTAGTCATTTTAATATCATCACTCTCACTTAAATAATAACAAACCTTATTTTCTCTTTGTTTTGTAAACAAGCAAAGAGAAATTGGGCAAAATGTTATTTTGACACCAGTTTAAAAAATAATGAATGGTTTCTATAGTATACATGACGATCAACTTCTATTTCTAATTACATTTGGTTGCCTCTATATTCAAGTTATATATATTGCTACACTTATAAGAATCAGACTTGCTCAAGAGTAAGGTTAATTTTAAAATGCACATAATGATTCCCAAAGCGCCTTTAATCCTATTTCTATACATGCTTTTTATACCAAAAGAACTCAACGCCCATACAATTGATTGTGCTACACTTCAGATGGGACAGTATCCTTTTTTATTAATAAAATTAAGATATAACATATTTTTGAATGTTAAATATATATATATTCAAGTAATTATAATAACTATTGACTATACTATAAATACTTACATGTTTAATTAATTGTTATTAGCTTTTCCATTAATTCTTGAATGGTTTGTTTTATATTTATTATTAATTTTGGTATTTGCAGATATTTTTGCTGGGTCTTTTAAGCCAATTATTAATATTTATTACCATTAATATTAATAGTAGAGAGGATTTAAAATTTTTAATATTATAAATTTAATGTTTTTATATTAATCGTCTGCATTTTTAATAATTACCCTAAGAAGTACAGGCAACTTGTTTCATAAACAAACTAATTATTCATGTGGAAAATATATTGAAACTTGGTGGTAGAAAACCTACCTTTAAGATTCATCTTTGTTTTATAGATAACCTTTTTTAATGTTAATTTTTGCTAATATGGTAATTGTATAGAAATATAGATAATTCTGCTGCCACTGGTGTAAGTGCTGCTGATATGCTTCTCAATCTGCTAGATTAGGTAAGGTAGGTTAAATTAGTATATAAATTAAGTTAATTTATATATAAAGTTGTTTTAAAAAATGGAACTATTTTTACCAATTGCAAGTAGGCCTAGTGGATAATAATACATTTGGCAACATATTTTTTATTTGGTCACAGAAATTAATATCCAACTGGGGGGTCGGTGGAAGGCTGGTTAAACCGTTTGGTTTTCGACCACTACGACCCGGGTTCGATTCCCGTATTGGACACTTTTTTCTGTTAAAAAAAAAAATGCTCCAATGGCCCCCCGATTCTTGCAAAAGTCCAACCCCACCAGCGAGTGCAAGTAACCAAACGGGACTCTGGCACATTTGTAAGTGCAAAGTCGAACTGCTTTCACATGTGTAGACATGTGGTGCGCTTACAGTAAAAAAGCAGTCGCTAACTACCCACCATGATTATCATGGCCTGTACCACGTGTACTAGGGGTAAGCAAAAAAAGAAAAATCCAACCGAAATATAATTTTTTTTTTTTCAAATTATTTTTCTACATAATTAAATTATTTTTTAAAAATAAATATTATATATAATGGTAGAATATTACTCTCAGATCACCCCATATAGTTTGTATTGCTGATTGTGATTGGTGATTATATTATAGCTTAAGATCCCTTTAGGTTAGGTTAATTTTTTTTGGTAAAGAATGATTGGGACTTGATATTCATCTGTCATTGTTAACCCTCGAGCGCGCGCGCTAGAAATGTAACGTACTTGCGCGCGCTGGGTGAAATTTACCCGATATTAAAATTACATATTTTGAATATAAATATTAACTGAGGAAAAACAAAACCTTTTCTATTTCAAAGTAATAACATTTTAATTTTCAAAAAAGGCAATTATTAATAAAATATTTATATTTTTTACACAGATTAAACATTTTAAAAACTATTCTTGAATTATCCTCAAAATTGGTAATGGCATATAAAATATGAAACTATTGCTCCTTTTCAATATTAAATATATAAAATTCCATGAGGATATTTTAGACAAATCATTGCAAACTGTAATTGTATGTCCTTTATAAATTGGCTTTGCACATTTATTGCACAAAGTCGAGGTCTTCCTGTCCTTACTGGAGGGACACACTACATCTGGTAGGAAGCTTTATCTTGCGGTTCCTGACCTTCTTTATGGCTTGAAGTGCCTTCTAAAAATAATTGAAATAAATATTTAGAGTATACATTTATGATTTAAATTAACTTAACTGTAAAAAAAAAGGAAATTTTTAATAGTCTTTTAGGCAGTGAAGAAATGATTTTTCTTTGATTTAGTTGCTCTTTGATGAGTTCAAGGGCCAAAACTTTCAAGAATTTTCTTCAAAAGAGCTTCTAAAGGTGTATTTTAATTTTTTGCTTCTTCACCTTTCAAGCCTAGTAAATGTGTAATGACATTAGGCGTTCTCAGCTTTACTGTTTGTGAAGGACAATTTTTGAACCATTTGATTTTCGAGGCTCTCCCTATATAAAAATGTGTTTGTGGGATAATTCCCTTATTCCACAAAATTCCTATATCTGAATATATTCCAGTGTCACCTCCATAAAAATGTTCATTTAGATGATCTTCTTCAATATCACCTTCTACAATAATCTCTTCTTGATCTAATAAATATGATCTTCTTCCCTCCATTTTATATAGAATTATAGGCTAATAAATATATCAACCTATTATAGTTATTTTTTAAATTATTAATTCGAATTATTTATCTCATTTAAAAAAATGTTATAAAAAAAATGCAACAAAAAAATTACGTGAGTGCGCGCGCCGGGTAATTTTTACCCGACAGTGACAATAGATGGAATTTCAGTGGGAGCTGTCAAAATGTGAAACCAAAACTTTAGACTAATTGATGAGTCAGGAAGCTAAACGAAACCACATCTCCGCCAACCGATTTTTTATTGGTTAATTCTCCATTCAAATGTTGCCATGGGTAATTTTCACCCGGCGCGCGCAATGCCGGGTTAAATACAATATACACAGTCGAACCTCTTTAATTCAACACCCCAAGGGATCAGAGCTTTCGGTTGAATTAAAGGAAGTGTTGAATTAAGGTTAGATGATTGCTAAACATCTAACTCACACACGAAAATAATATTTTTAAAAATTGCTTTGTAATATAAATTAATGATATTAATATAAACCATTGTATGTATACTTTTTTGTATTTTTTTTTTTATTTTCATGATTAACTTTTAGTATCAGGGACAAAATGGCAATAATACATATTTTTGAAACATAAATAATTACAACTAAAATTTATTTTAATTGAAGAATATAGCAGTTGAAAGGAAATAAATATGGAAAATAAAAAGGAAAATTCAAAAATAATATTCTATATACAGTTAATAGCGTCATTCTTCATCACCTAATCATTTATCAACTCTCACCGTTTGCTTTTTTTTGGAATGGCGCCCTCCTATTGGTTGGCTACGGTCACGCGACCACAGCTGGTGTAGATGTCTGTTTGGCAATGTCTGATGTGATTTGTTCTGGGCTCGCTGGAGAATCCTGACATTGATTGATTAGTAATGATTATTTATATTATAGAAAGATTAGTAATTGATATAAGGCACAATTTGGATTATAGATTATAAAACAAGGTAATAAGACCAAATCCAAATAAATAAATAGTGTGTGACATTTCGGTAACAGCGTTATTACCGAAACGTCACACACTATTTATTTATTTGGATTTGGTCTTATTTGTTTGTTTTGAAAGATTAGTAATGTTTTCTTTTAAATTATTGTCAAATTATTTGACAAACATACAAATTTTAATCTTCTCAGTTATGTGGGAAAAATGTTGTTTATTTGTTAAGTGAACTCCCACGTCATTGGACCAATGTGGCCATGTTTGTATATAAAAGAGGGTTGAAACGGAATGCGGGGAGTCGTGGAGTGGTGTTCGAGTGGAGACGCTTAAAGCGTTCTCTGTGTGCTTGTCTGGTGATCTCCTCGCATACCTGTGTAACCCCGCTCCTTATCAATGCTGCAAATAAAAGATAAGTACTGTTTTTATTTTATTTAACAAATCGTGTTTTGTTTTATTTACCCTCTTTTTGTTGTTGGTGTTGTTCTCTTGAGTGTACCTTTTTCTGTGTTTAAGTTACTCTTACTGTAGGCCCTAGTTTATTGATTTTTGTGTGATAACCTGTAATAGTAACATTTGTCAATATAACCAAACATCACCATTTACATTAATGCAGGCTACTGCTACAAATTAAAAGGATTGAGAGATGCTAAAATACAATTTAGATAATAGATTAGAAACATAAGGTAATAAGACCAAATTCAAATAAATAAATAGTGTGTGACATTTCAGTAACAACGCTGTTGCTGAAACGTCATATACTATTTATTTATTTGGATATGGTCTTGCTACCTTATGTTTATAATATAATTTGTACCTTATTATTGAGAAAAATTAATTACTAATATTATTCAACACAATCATAACCAAATATCACCATTTATATCGATGCAGGCTACTGCTATAAATGAAAAGGATTGAGAGACGTACAAGAAAAAAAGACCTAATCCAAATAATTTAATAGTGTGTGACATTTTGGTAACAGCATTGTTATCATCTACAAAAGAATTGGGTAAATAAATAATTCAAAATTAAATAATTCAAAACTCCAATATTCAGATTCCCCAAGATATCTTGGTGTCACACTCGACCCTGCGCTCACTTTTAAAAAACATATTGACACCATGATAAGCAAAGCCAAAAATAGGCTCAAAATCCTGAAAAAAATACCAGGCTTAAACTGGGGTGCAAATGCCAATATCTTACGCACAACGTACCTGTTGTGATATGTAAATAACCTATGTTAAGTGTTATATTTGTTACCTATTGTTAACTATGCAAAATTATTCCATTTGTCAATTGTTTTAAAAAAACTTATGTAAATTATTTCCTTTTTATCTCTATCTTGTATATAAGAAGATTGCTAGATTGAATAAACATCTCAGTTCAACTTGTAAGTCGTAGCGAGTTTGTTCAGACAACTCATACACATTACAACATGGCGCAGCCGACAAAAGTATCGAATTAAAACAGATTAATTCAACAGTGAGTAGAATGGAAGGAATCAAGCCGCCGGCGGAATTTGTCCCGTACAGCAACGAGAAAAAATGGGAGACCTAGAGAGAGTCGTTTGAAATTTTTGCAATAGCGGTAAATTTAGAAAGCATGCCGCTGGTGCGTCAGCGAGCAATCTTGAAGCATATTGCTGGTGAGAAAACAGTGATGATATACAAGACATTTCACATAAGTGAAAATGATACTTACCCAAATGTAAAGGAAATGCTTGATATGTTTACGAACCATTTTAAGCCCTTCAAAAATACGATTCAAAGGAGAAATGCATTTTTTACCTGTGTACAAAAGGAAAGGCAGGGAATCATGGAATTTGTCACAGAATTAAATCATCTGGCACAAGAATGTGAATTCGAGAATTTAACAGAATCTCTCATAAGGGATCGCCTTATAATTGGAATACTTGACCGAGAAGTGAAAAGAAAATTGTTAGAAGATCCACAGTTGACACTACCAAGGGCAATTTCGATAGCTATGATCTCCGAGTCAACATGTTCACAAGTAGCATCGTTGAATGAGCAAAAAATGATTGAAAAAATTGAAAAAAACGTAATTGGGTGAAAGATACAATTCGAATGGAAAATGCAGAAGCAGGACCAAGCGGTATAAACCCGAGAAGAGAAAGAATAATAGAACCATGTAAGTGGTGTGGACAACGACACAAGTATGGAAAGTGTCCAGCATATGGGAAGAAATGTAATGCATGCGGAAAAACCAATCATTTCTCAGTAGTTTGCCGAACAAAACGTATAAGAAATCTCTTAGCGGAAAGTGAAGCTGAAGAATCCTGTGACGAGATAAATCTAAATGAAGTTGCTGTAAAGACTGTTCGGTCGGACAAGTGGTCCGCGGTAATAATCATTAATGGCAAGAAGACCACGGTACATTTGGACACTGGCGCACAGATAAATGTGCTTCCTCATAAAGTAATAAACCAATGGCCATCAAGACCAGAAATCAGACCCACGTCATTAAAGGCGTTCGCATATGGAAATACAGAATTGCCTATCGTCGGCAAATGCAATGTGCTATGCCAATATGGTGAAAAGAAAGGAATGTTTGAATTTATCGTAGCCGATGTAGAAGCGCAGACACTTATCACGGGCGATACTTGCGAGAAGCTTGAAATATTGAGGCGAATTAATCATATAAACACGGATGAAATGAAATTGTGTTCTGAAACTCAAAAAATCCTCGAACAATACCACGAAGTATTTCAAGGAGTAGGATTAATCAACTCGGAATGTAAGATTTACACAAAGCCTGAATATTCTCCTGTGCAAGTCCCTCCCAGGCGCATCCCAACAAGCCTCGGAGCCGAAGTTCAGTCTGAATTGGAAAAGATGGTGAAGCAAGGAATCGTAAGAAAAATATATCATGAAACAGAGTGGTCTCATCCTATGGTCGTTGTAAAAAAAAAATCTGGTCAAATCAGAATATGCCTGGATCCTCGGAAATTAAATGAGGCCCTTGTGGGAAGACATTTCCAGACTCCGGCTCCAGCTGAACTATTGCACGAGATACCCAAAGCTAAGTATTATACCGTGTTAGACGTGAAATCAGCCTATTGGCATATTCCGGTTGCAAAGGAATGCAGAGATCTGTTGGTGATGACCACGCCATTTGGCAAATTCAGATATAACCGATTGCCATTTGGTTTGAAAATATCGGCACAAATTTTTGTTGAGAAAATGACGAATATCTTTAGGGATAGCTTTCAAAATATTACATATGTAGACGATTTGCTGATATATGCGGATACCATTCAAGAGCACAATAAAAAATTAAAGGGAATTCTAGAAAAAGCAAAAGAAAAAAATATCAAATTTGATTTAACAAAGGCTCAAATATGTCTAACGAAGGTTCGTTTCTTGGGCCATTTGATATCACAAAATGGAATTGATCCAGAGCCAAATAAGATTGATAAATTAATTACCTTTAAAAGGCCAGAGGATAAAAAGTCGCTGCAAAGAATCATGGGTCTTTATAATTACTTAGGAAAATTCATTCCAAATTTAGCTGCGTCCACATCCAATATAAGAGGAATATTAAGAAAGAATGTTGTCTGGCATTGGGGGCCTAAACAGGATGGGGAATTCGATCATATTAAGGAATGCGTGAGGAATGCTCCTTCGTTGGCACATTTTGACAAAAGCAAGATGCTGATCTTGCAATGTGATGCCAGCAAAGATGCAATGGGAGCTGCTCTGCTACAGGAAGATCGACCTCTAGCATTCGCATCCGTGTCATTTAGCGACTCGCAGAAACAGTACTCTCAGATTGAGAAGGAGTTACTGAGTGTTTATTATGGATGCAAAAAGTTCGAATATCTATTATCAGGACACACTTTCGTTGTCCAGACGGATCACCAGCCTTTATTGCCTCTAGTCAAAAAACCGCTGAGTGATATATCTCCGCGTCTACAAAGATTAGTAATGAAGCTTATAGCATTTGACTTCAAATTGCAGTACAAACCAGGAAAATACTTGATTGTGGCTGATACCCTATCCAGGGATACTCACCCCATGGACGAACTACCAACGCCTTTTCTTGAGGACAAAAGAATGGTCAAGATGGTACGTGTTAATATATCGGACGAAAAACTGGTAGCGATGCAGAAAGATACCCGAGAGGATCCTGCTTTGGTTAAAGTAATCGATTATGTGATTGAGGGATGGCCTATATGCAAAAAAGACGTCGATGAAGATGCCAAAGTATTTTTCGATTTCAGACACCGTTTATATTTATGGAATGATCTATTATGTATAGGATCGGCCATAGTGATTCCGAAGACACAAAGGAATAATATGCTTAATTTGTTGCACCAATCGCACCAAGGGATATCTGCAATTCAGGGTTTGGCGCGAGAATCTTTATTTTGGCCGAGAATGTCCATCGACATTGCTGAAAAAGTAAAAAATTGTGAAATTTGTCAAAAACATCAGAAATCAAAAATACGGCAGCCGTTAAAACCTTTCCCAGTTCCAGATTATCCATGGCAGACAGTATCATTGGACATATTTTATATTCAGAAAAAGCCCCATTTGTTAGTGGTCGACAGATATAGTGGCTACCCGGAGGTATTTACATTGGACCCACCTACGGCGATTAATGTAAAAAATAAATTGAGAGAAACATTTGCACGATTCGGGATTCCGGAAACCATGATGCCCGACAATGGACCACCGTTTCGCTCAGAGATTATGACTGACTTCTGTATAAGATGGGGTATAAAACAGCTATTTTCAAGTCCACACCTTCATAGATCTAATGGTCTGGGGGCCGAGAGAAACATTAAAACAATAAAAAATCAATTAATTAAATGTAGAGATGAAGGGTCCGACCCATATCTGGCTATTCTGGCATATAGGAATACACCAAAAAATGACCTACCGTCACCCGCACAGCTATGTTTATCGAGGAGCCTTCGATGTCAGATCCCCAGAATTACACCGCTATATAGACCGTATCAAACTAATTGGAGAAGTATAGAGAATGCCAAAAGAAAAAGACAGAGCTCAATGAAAGAGCAGTATGACAGAAATAGTAAAAGCTATCCCAAGGTCAATGTAGGAGAGGATGCATGGTGTCAAATACATCCAAGGGAGACATGGACACCGGTGAAGATTTCAGCGCAGGCTGATTCTCCTCAGAGCTTTGAAGTTGTGACACCATCGGGAAATAGGTTTATAAGAAATCAACAATTTATTAGGCCAAGGGATGGAGGCAACGAAAAAAGCCAGTTGTCTTCAGAACCAATTACCGCCTCCCCAGAAGCTCAATATCCGCATTGCGACAGTCCAACGATGGGCGAGTCATCCACAGCCCCGATACAGCGGTCAAGTGAAGAGACCAATATTGACCAGAGGGAAGGCGCGACTACATCCGCTGGGATTTCACTAGAACCATCCGGAAGGCCCCGGTTTTCAAGGTTTGGAAGAGAGTTAAGAAAACCACAAAGATTTTGTTTTTAAGCAGAGGGGAGGCATGTCAACCGCCTTTTGATTTGCCTGATCTGATTGTTGATGGTTGTCTAGATTCGTGACATTCTTTAATTGTTGTAGCAGAGGGGAAACATGTTGTGATATGTAAATAACCTATGTTAAGTGTTATATTTGTTACCTATTGTTAACTATGCAAAATTATTCCATTTGTCAATTGTTTTAAAAACTTATGTAAATTATTTCCTTTTTATCTCTATCTTGTATATAAGAAGATTGCTAGATTGAATAAACATTCAGTTCAACTTGTAAGTCGTAGCGAGTTTGTTCAGACAACTCATACACATTACAACATGTGTTGCACTCGTAAGACCTATTTTGGAATATGCTACACCAGCCTGGATCAATGCAAGTAAAACTAACCTATCCAAAATAGACAGAATCCAAGCAAGCGCAGCTAAAATCATCAGCGAACTTCGAGGATCCTGCCCAAATCGCATTGTTGAACTCGAATCCAACCTTCTTCCCCTTAACCTTTATAGCAAAAAAGATTAACTCTCCAAAAGAACATCTTACAGGAAAATTTATTAGAAATTGGGTCTCAAACCAAAGATTAAAACGCCCCACTCAACCTGGCTCGCAACTCTAATCCTTTAGACATCCCAATTAATCCCAAACACAGAACTTCCTATCTCCCACACAAAACTCGCAACAAACTCATCTGTTTCCCTCATCTACCAGACAATCCCCACAAACATGAAACTCAGCCAGAATTACTTAAAGCTCTTGGCCTCCAAATCATTGAGGAAAATAGCTCCCTCTTCGACATCACAATTTACACTGACGGTAGCCAACTTGAAACTGGACTGTCTGGCAGTGGAATTGCTTTCTACAAAGATAAGATTCTGGAAAAATCTCCCTCTCCCACCCTAGACATCTTTCAGTTTATAAATCAGAACTCTCTGCTATAGATACGGCTCTAAAAGACATCAACATCAACTCGCCAAGCAAAATAATAATCTACTCTGACTCAAGAGCAGCCATTTATACCCTTCAAAGCTGCTTCTCCAGTCAAGAACCTCTCCTCAAGAGCATTGCTAAGTCTGTAAACCGACTCCCAGCCAACAGCTCAGTCACAGTGCAATGGCTTCCAGCTCACGTTGGAATTCCTGGTAATGAGCTCGCAGACTCTCTGGCAAAGGCTGGAGCTCTTGGCCTACCTGAAGCAAGAGAATCTACCACCCAACTAGATGAAAGAGACCTCCTCCGTACCATCAAAACCCAATGCCTGCAGGAATGGAAATCTGATGCTGCACATGACTGGTACAGAGTAGGAGGAACAAGCACCGGTTCTGTCCTCCCAAGAGAACAACAGTCTTTGATTTCCAGACTTAATCTGGTCATCTACGGACAATGACTTTCCAGAATGGTTGCAGGGTTTTTCCACTATGTACTAAGTGCAATTCTCAGCCTGCGACCCCAAGACATATTATTGACTGTATTGACTCATCCATTGATGAGCTCTACTCTTCCCTGGCAGACACCATCAAAAATCTCAAGCTTTACAAGCTTGATACCTTAGTGTGATTGAGTGGAGATAAGAAAGAAGAAGAAGACAAAAGGATTGTCTGATGATGGTAACAATGCTGTTGCTGAAACGTCACACACTATTAAATTATTTGCATTAGGTCTTATTTTCTTGATAAAGCACAATTTGGATTATAGATTATAATACAAGAAAATAAGACCTAATCCAAATAATTTAATAGTGTGTGACGTTTCAGCAACAGCCATCATCAGACAAAAGAATAAATAATTTATTCCTTTGTCTGATGATGGTGACAATGCTGTTGCTGAAACATCACACACTATTAAATTATTTAGATTAGGTCTTTGTTTCGGATACGATCACTGCCTCACCTACTAAGCTCCGAAAGCTTGCCGCATCCTGGATATGTCTGGTCTTATCTAAATAGTTGTGTTAACTGTATCTTCTTGCCAGACTTCTGGTCTCCAACCGAAGCCTATTTGCTTCCTTAAAAGTGCCCACAACACACTGATGACACTAATAATTCACCAACACCCGATTTATAACTGACACACCTTTATTAAACTTACACATCCTTATATACAGAATTCAAAATTATTTTAAAGGCGTAAGATTCTTTTTGAAATTAAACAATTACTACTGCAATGGAAAAATTAATGGGAGGGCCTTGCTCATCAGTGGTGAATCCTCCCAGTGGTTTCGCCAGTTTAATCTACCATACCGTTGTTATATTGCATTTTTGGAACTTCCTTTTATAGTGATACTGTTGCTAGACTCTTGGAATGGGTATTTTAGATGAACTATGGACATAAGCTTTGAGGACAGCAGAATTACATACTTTATAAATATATAATATACAGAATTATATTTACAAATATGTAAAACTTCTGAATGAATAAGCAAAAAAAAAAAAAAAGAGGAATTTACATAACCGGCGTCTCCAGTCTTATTTTCTTGTATCTATAATCCAAATTGTGATTTATTACGATTGAGAGACGTAGTTGTGAATGGGGAGTACACTGTTGTTGTTGTTGTTTACCTTAACATTCTGCCTCCCCCAGGTACAACTGTGGTCGGCCAGAGATCAACCCTGCTACCCAACAGCCATTCTCCTGCAACAGCTCCAACATCGCTAAAGGTAAGTCCCTCACTTTGATGATAGCACACAATTTAGATTATAAACACAAGGTAATAAGACCAAATCCTAATAAATAAATAGTGTGTGACGTTTTAGCCTTGTTACCATCTTCAGACAAAAGTACTGAATGAGAAATTTGGAAATATCTTTATCTATGGGGCTGCTAACCAAAATAGATGAATTTTGAGCCCCAATGGACGCATAAAGTGGAATATATACAAAGCACCAGACTAGGGAGGCTAGGGACAAGATCTCCGTCAGGGAAGAGGCAGGTTAGGCCGGATTGGGTCCACGGAGGTCAGGAGGCAGGAAGAGAGGACTAGAACTTTGCAGCTCTAGCTCTGGTAGTTGGGCAAGACATTGATCTTGCCTCGTGGTCGGCAGAGAGGCCCTTGGCTGAGCAGTTAGTGTACTTGTAGAAATTAAACTCTTAAAATCACGATCATTAAAACAATAATAAACAATAAGAGGAGCTTCTTGTGTAAATTTCTTTATTACCGCAAGCTTTCGAACAGAACGTTCTTCAACGGGCGTGGATAGTAAAAACGTACTAACATGCTATTAGAGGAGAAAAAAAAACTAATATATACACCAATAAATTCACATATTGAAGAGATAATAGCGTAAAAAGAGAATACAACATAAATATTTAAAATGAAATTTACATAATACAAACGTGACGACTAAAAAATAAGCAATAAACTTGAATGAGACTAAAAACTAAGGTAAAATTATTATTAAAACGGCGACATCCCTACACCAAAAGAACAAAGAATAAAACAGTATATGGAAGTTAAAATCAACAAGACCAAGGCAGGGGAAAGGGAGGGTCCCACCCAGTGCTGCCACAATCTTTGAGATATAAGAGGGGGGGGGGGGGGGGTGAAAGACAAGCTATTTATAAAGTATCTGGTAAATGTCTGGGAGGTCTATTTTACGGTTACAACTATTGTTTTGTGTGGAAATAATAGATTCTAGGCAGAGTCGGTGATGTTTGTTATGTATATGCCGGTATTTAACTTGAGGATGGTCGAGATCAAAACTATGGCCTGTTTGTGCTATATGCGTGAAAATTAAGGATTTAGGATCTTTATTGCGGATGTTACGTCTGTGCTCTGAAATACGGATGCCAGTGGTTCTGCCTGTTTCTCCAACATAAGAAGTTGGGCAATCCAGGCACTGTATGGAATAAACTGCGCCGGTAGAGTTTATGGGTAGGGTGGGTTTATCAGATTTGGTGATGTGATGTCTTGTTGGCTCCCGTTCTCCCCTGCCGCAGTATCCATTTCCAGAGTCCTACGCCCATACGGCATAAAAGTTCTCTACAATAGTCCCCCCAACTTAGCCACCATCCTTAGACACAGAAGCTCCTCTTATTGTTTATTATTGTTTTAATGAGTTAGTGTACTTGGCCGTGCGTGGGTTGGTGAGAGAATGAGTAAAAATATAACAGAATGTTTTAAATAGTTACTGTCATCAAGTGTGTAAACAAGATAGCAGATAAGAAAAAGATAGTTTTCTGAGAAACACAGAATATTATTCTTAGAATTAAAAGTGGAAAACCCCACTTTCTGTGTGACGTGTTCAAACCTGATTGGCTTGGCCGCCCCCCCCCCCCCACTTAAGTGACGTGGCCGGCTGTAGGTCTGTTTGGTGTTTGTTTTCTTCCTTTATTTTATTCTATTCTGACCTTATTAGTCATTTTTTGCTTTCGGCAATTTATTCGGTGAATATTTGAGGAATAATATTTTTTAAATAAATTTATTTTTTAATTTAGCTTGATTATTTTATTTTTATAAACAATGTCTCCTAAAAGAGCCCTTTCTATTGTTGAGGCCATCGAAGCAAAGCAACGTCGTATTGAACAGCAGCGACAAAGACGTTTAAATTCACCCGTAAGAGAACGGCATAATGAACAACAACGGCAATACCGAATGAATATGAGCGAAAATCAAAGAGCCCTTCAAAGGGAAAACAGTAGGCTGAGGATGCAAAGAATTCGACAGGGAGATAATCTACCTTTGCCAACAGGGACATGTTTCGAGGAAGATCAAATTCCCCTGTACTTTTGTGGCCAACTTGATCAAGTTTGCCCAAAATGTAGAGCAAAGTATTTCGAATTGGAACAAACGACATACAGTAAAACTTTTCATAAATGCTGTTCCAAAGGAAAAGTCGAACTTGAACCGATTCAAACCTCTCAATCCACCTGCTCTAGCCGATCTCGTCCTTGGACGGGCCTTTCTACTAGTAGTGTTATAATATCACAATTGAAATCATTTAAAATACAAAGTATGATTGTGGTGCACATATACAAAAAGCAGTTGCCAACTTCTCCCCACCATGATTATCATGGCCTATACCACGTGTACTATAGGGATAAGAAAAAAATTGTATCATGCTTGATTAGGATATTCAGAAACATTTTATTGTTTATCATAAAACATCATTACTGCAACCCCTGAATCCAATCTGCACTTACTGAACAGCATTGTTACAATCATCAGAAAAAAGACTGAAAATCTGTGAAAACAATTTCATTTCTTTTTTTCATTCAGTACTTTTGTTTCATGATGGTAACAACACTGTTACCATAATTGTCAAACACAATTTATTTATTTGAAATTTTTTTCTTATTACCTTGTTATTCAAAACTCACAACTTGGGATTTTAGAATTATGAGCTTGTAACTAAGTTTCTGTTATAATGAAGTTCCACTGTATTTAGAGGTTTAGGCAAATTGGTAGAGAAAGATGTTAGAATGATTGAAATAATTTATTTTTTTTTACTTATCCTTTTAGTCTAAATTAGACAAGATTTTGGAGGTCGTGCTCATAAAAAGTTCAAGAACTCTTCTTGGTTCTCTGTACAGGGATCTCTTGTCCTTTCCAATACAATTTAGTATATGTTGGGGAGTGGCCTCTTTGGTTTTGCACCTAGTGCACATGGGGAAGCTTTTGGCTCCCTCTTTATAGACTAGAGGGCGCAGGTGACCAGATTTCCATCTGGACAACTGTGTCGACTTCCTTCTGTTTAGTTGGAGGGTTTGTTTTTTGGGTTTTCTATTTGGGATTGAAATAATGAAGTATGTGAAAATATGATAAAACACAATTTGGATTATAGATTATAATACAATAAAATAAGA